>BSBK01001758.1:0-432500 GCA_027943335.1 Chamaecyparis obtusa | reverse complement strand
GTCCATCCTTTCACAAGGAATATTCATATTAGTGCATCTTTTGTGGGCATCATTCCCACCGAGGTTTACTCTTTGATCAAGAGGTTCCCTAGTCAACATATCTTGCGCTATTGTGTCATTGTGTATGAATATCTTTCTATGGTTGGTAATTATATTTCTTACATGGTTAAATGTTGTTGAAGTTGATAAATATTATAATTATCTGATAACTGATTCACCCCCCCTCTCAATTATCTTGGTGGACTTTACTTTCTAACAATTGGTATTAGAGCAGCAGGTCCTTGAAAGAAAAGTTTAACAGCTTAAGGAGATCCGTGGAAAATTTTAGGAAAGAAAGCCCTAAGTTTGATGGAGTAAATTTTGACAACTAGAAAGAGAAAATGAAGACACATCTACTATTCTTAGGACTAGGTTATTGGTTGATTATGAAGAATGATAAGACTATCATTGAAGAAGATAATCTTGAAACATGTTATAGCGATGAGAGAGATCTATTCATGTGTAACATACTTGCAAGAGAATCACTTTTGATAGGACTTTCAGAGAATAAGTATAGTCATGAAAAATGTGTAACCAAATCTCATGAAATTTGGAAAGATTTACACTCTACTTTTGAAGGTGATGAACACGCAAAGAAAGCTAGATTACATAATTGGATATGTGCATTTGAAGATATAAGAATGATGGAAGATGAATTTATTAGAAGGTATATTGGTAGAATTTCAGAAATTATTGTAGGGATAAAATCTTGTGGAGGAAAAAAGACAGAGAATGAATTGATATGGAAAATTCTAAGGACATTGACTCCTATATTTAAGCAGACAACACAAATGATTGAACAAGTTATACCTTGTACTATGAACTTTACAAGAGAGACTCTTCTTGGAAGATTGGAAGCAGCATAAATGAACTTGAGCTTATCAGGAGACTTACCTAGAATGGAGACAACATTCAGTTCTCTTAGTGTTCACCCTACTTTGTCAAGGAGCATCAGTGTGAGTGGAGATTATACTTGCAACAACAGATCTAGAAATGAAGAAGACAAAAAGATTGAAGAAGGTATTGCCTTTCTTGTGAAAAGAGAACCAGAACGTAAGAAAATTTTTAAATGTTAGACTTGTCAAGAATATGGTCATTTTGTATCTAAATGTCTTAAGAAAGTTATAAAGTATAGAAACAATTTCAAGCCTAGAAGATCTAAGGAATGTTATTATGCTAATGATTAAGATCTTGAAGCTAGTATAGAAAGAACTTTGAGTGAAAGTGATACCAAGAATAATGATGACATAGGATTTGTAGCAATTAAAGAAGAGAATCTTGAAACTGATGTAAAGGAAGAAAAAGCCTTAGTTTCTCAAGTTGAAAAGAAAGTTGATTGGATTATAGATAGTGGTTGTTCACATCATATGACTGGAGATATGAAGAGGTTCATAAAATTTAACAATTATGATGGAGGAGTTGTTAGAGTTGGAAACAATGCACCTTGTTTGATTAAAGGTATAGGATCTATTACTCTTGATGGAAAGACTAATACTGATGATGTTTACTTTGTGGATGGATTGAAACATAATCTTTTGAGTGTTGGATAGTTAGTTGATAAGAGATATCAAGTTCAGTTTATTGAGAAAACTTGTATGATAAAGGATGAAGATAGAAATCTGATTGGAACTGGATCTAGAACTAGAGGTAATGTATTTCAGTTGAATCCTACTGAGATGACATGTTTGATTACAAAGATTGATGAAAGTTGGTTATGGCATAGAAGGTTTTGTCATATAAACTTTGATAACATTGGGAAAGTGAGTACTACACTTGCAGTAAGGGATTTGCCTAAAATTATGAAGCCTACTAACATGATTTGCAAAGAATGTGTGATGGCTAAGTAGAAGAGAAGTTCATTTTCTAGTAAGAAGTTCACATCTATAGATAAGTTGGAGATTGTTCATACAGACTTGAGTGGTCCTACCAGGACTAGAGGATTCTATGGAGAAAGGTATTTTATGATTCTTGTTGATGATTTTATAAGAATGATGTGGATTGCATTTATTAAAGAAAAATCTGAAGTATTTGATAAGTTTAAGATGATTAAGAATAAAGTTGAGAATGAATCTGGAATGAAGATTAAATGTTTGAGATTTGATAGAGGTGGTGAATTTACTTCTATAGAGTTTAACACCTTTTGTGAAGTGAATGGTATTAAGAGACAGTTTTCAGCCCCTAGAATACCTGAACAAAATGGTATTATAGAAAGAAGAAATAGATTAGTGACTAAAGCAACAAGGGCTATGTTATTTGAGAATGATCTGGTGAAGATATTATGGAGTGAAGTAGTGAATATAGTAGTATATACAATGAACAAAGTAAAAATCAGAGCAGACACAAACAAGACACCCTATGAATTATGGTTTGGACATGCACCCTTAGTTAAGTATTTTAGAATTTTTGGAAGCAAATATTATATAAAGAGAGATGATGATATTGGAAAGTTTGATCCTAGATGTGATGAAGGTATTTTTCTTGGATATTCATTGAAGAGAAAAGCATATAGATGTTACAATAAGAGAACTAAAACTATTGTTGAGAGTGCAAATGTTAAATTTGATGAAAAGTTCAAAATTTAGGAAAGAATGCTTGATTATGAATTTGATGAAGAAGCTCATCCTAAGCCTAACAATGAGGCTACTGAGTTATTCTATGAGACTGATAGTGAATTTTTGAATGAGAGTCATGCTAAAGAAACTACAAATGAATCTAGACAAGAATATATATTTGAAGCAAGATCTAAGACTATGACACTGAACAGGTATCTATCAAGACATCATCCTATTGAACAAGTTATTGGAAGTTTGGACAGAGGTGTTCTGACTCAGAATAAGGTACATTTATGTTTGATTTATCAAATTGAACCTAAATCTACTAGTGAAGCTTGTGAAGATGAACATAGGATTAATGCTATGAGAGAAGAACTAGATCAAATTGAAAAGAACAAGATATGGGAATTGGTCCCTAGACCTAAAGACAAGAATGTGATTGGAACTAAATGGGTATTCAGAAACAAGATGAATGAACAAGGAGAAGTCAAAAGAAACAAAGAAAGATTGGTATGTGAGGGGTACTCACAAAAAGAAGGAATTGACTATGAAGAAACTTTTCCACTAGTAGCAAGAATTGAAGTAGTAAGAATCTTTTTGGCCTATGCAGCATTTAAGAAATTCAAATTATATTAGATGGATGTGAAGTTCACATTTTTGAATGGTGAATTGGAAGAAGAAGTATACATTGAGTAGCCTGAAGGTTTTCCTTTGACTCAAGATGGAGACATGGTATGTAAGCTAAAGAAAACATTATATGGACTAAAGCAAGCACCTAGAACTTGGTATGCAAGACTAGATAAGTATTTGTTAAAATTGGGATTTACTGAAGGAATAGCTGATAGCAATCTGTACACAAAAGAAATTGAAACTGGTTTGTTGATTATAGTTATTTTTGTTGATGACATTATTTTTGGAGGAGAAGATGAGGCTAGTGACAAATTTGCTGATGAAATGAAGATTGAATTTGAAATGAGTATGATTGGTGAGATGAAATACTTTTTGGGATTACAGATAACAAAAAACAATGATGGTATCTTTGTAAGTTAGAAAAAGTAATTGAATGATTTGCTGAAAATATTTAGAATGGAGAACTGTAAACTAGTTGGAACACCTATGGTTATAGGACATAAACTATCTAGCATAGATGAAACACCGACAATTAAGCAGAAGGAATACAAATCCATGATTGGAAGATTGTAGTTCTTGACACACACAAGACCAGATATAGCACATTCAGTTGGAATTGTAGCAAGATTTCAAGCTGAACCTAGAGAATCACATTATCCACTAGTAAAGTGGATACTGAGATATTTAAGAGGCATAATGGACTATGGATTATGGTTTGAAAAATTTGATGATTTTACCCTATGTGCATATACATATGCTAATTGGGGAGGCAGTGTTGATGATAAGAAAAGTACCAGTGGTGGAACCCTTTTTCTTGGAGGAAGATTGGTTTCTTGGCTAAGCAAGAAGTAGAATTGTATCTCACAGAGCATAGTAGAAGAAAAGTATGTAGTAGCAGAAAACAATTGTAACCAGATAATTTGGATGAAGCAAACACTGAAAGATATTGGAATTAAGTTTATTGAGCCTGTTGTCATACATTATGACAACACTAGCATAGTTAGTATATCTAACAATCCTATATTACATTGTAAGACAAAGCGTATAGAGATCAAGTATCATGTTGTAAGAGAGAAAGTTTCTGAGGAAGAAGTCAGACTGGAGTACATAAGCACAAAGGAAGAGATAGCAGACATATTTACAAAGCCTTTGCCTAAGGATACATTTGAGTATCTGAGAAGTATTGTTGGGGTTATGTCCCAACTTACTTTTGAGTAGTGATGTAGTTGGTTGCATCCATCCAATGGTTTATGAGCCCTAACTTTCTTCTAGACTGGATGTTGGTATTTCCTCTATGGGGCAGTATGTGTATATGAGTTGAGCCATGAGGACTCTTGTGAATGTATTTTTTGAATAGTGTCTTTTGACATTGGATTTGTTGTTGACATAGTGATAAAATTTATGTCATTGATGTCAATGGGGGAGAAGTATACATGAAAAAAAATTTGTACCAGGGTATGTGCAAGATCATGAGGGGCCAAACTATGCCCTTAAGTGGCAATGAAAAATTAACAAATCAAGGTTAGTCAACTTGACGTGAAAATTTCAACTAGCTATGAACCTAATACAAAAAGTTGTAACAATAGAATCTATAGAAAATTGAATGTAGTTTCTAAACTAATAGGCCTTTTTTGAGAAAAATTTAGTATGATTGGTGAAAATTATAGATTTCAATGCAACAGTACAAAAATTTTAGGAAAAAAATAAGAATTAGGTGTATGTCTGACCACCTTAATCATAATCAAATGATAATATTTTATTATAAGATTTTATATATAAGTAGTAGACTCATGCATAGATGTGACACATATTTTTTTGTAATTTTATTCCAAAAAAATAATTAATTATGAATTTTTTACTACAACATTTTCAGAATAAAAAAATTCCCATGTCTGACCACCTTAACTCATTCAAAATTTTACAATAATCAAAGTTATAGTCATTGTTCAATCAGCACAAAAATCAACACTTTAGAGGTAGCTCAATTAGAAAATAACTAATAATTACTTACCGAATTCAAAATTTGATAGCAATTATATCGATAGAAAGCTGATAATCTCCTTAAGATACCCTTTTCATTTTATCAAATTTGGGTGAAAAATAAGTCGTCAGCTACATTGTCAAAGTTTTGAACTGACATCACCACTTTTTGGCCCCTCATGATCTTGCACATACCCACCATCTGTTGGAGAGAACTAAATAGGAAAACAAAGCAAGATTTGATTGATGAAGAGGATTCGAAAATGTTTGTCAAAGCAGCAGTGTTGCAGTATTGGATTTTTGGAACATTGAATTTTTTCATCTATGTTGCCATTAATGCCAATGGGGGAGATTGTTAGGAATGAATGCTAAATTCTTGGTAGTCATTTTTTAGTAGTAGTTGTTGCATTCGTGACTATGATTGTCATTGATGTCAACATAGTGATCTTCTGGAGACTTGCAAAAAAATAGATAGTGTTTTTATTAGCGCACGTGGTATATTGTAGTTGGAGCTATGCGATGTTAAGGATATACTCTTTGATATGTAATATATTTATGGTCAAGAGTGCAAATAGTAATTAATTTCTTCATGGAATTTTTGAGCATTTTTCTAGAAGCAGTATTCAGGTAGTGTTCCTGAGTAGCGGTTTGTGGAAATCAGATGATATCTCCTAATCGGGATGGAATCTAGTTTTGTGAAGTTAAAGGGAAGGTTGAGAGACATTGATAGTGAGGTGGATGATAGTGCAAACTTTGAGGTCAGATGATTGAAGAGTTCTTGTATTTGTAAGCTGATAGTTTTGTGTAATTTTGATGTAGCGCGTGGAAACTTTTATTTTGTAATTGTGTGCAGACTCATTTGTAATTATTTGAGTGTGGTATAAAGGAAAGAATGTTTTTCCTTGTTTTAATATGGAGCATGATAATGGTTGAGATTGGTTAAATTCAAATGTATGCATGAAGTGAAGAAAAGAGCCAATGAGGTTGTGAAAGTGAAATTGTGAAGGAAGATATGCGAAGTAGAGAGATCTGTAATTGAGATCTGGTGTAGCAGTGAGTGTGGTTTGAAACTATGAGGAGGTAACATATTTCATATTATTTTGTTGAATAATCTTAAGGTCAATTGGATAGTGTGTTCAGTGATCTTTCCATTGAAGCTATTTGGGGAGTGGGTCCTTCTGTCTTCCATAACTCCTAACAGGGTTAGAATCTTTTAACAGGGATTCAAAATCTCCTAACAAGGATTCATATGTACTAAATGTATTTCATAAGACTCTTAAAAAATTCCATCCTTTCACAAGGAATATTCATATTAGTGCATCTTTTGTGGGCATCATTCCCACTGGGGTTTACTCTTTGATCAAGAAGTTCCCTTGTCAACATATCTTGTGTTATTGTGTCATTGTGTATGAATATCTTTCTATGGTTGGTAATTATATTGCTTACATGGTTAAATGCTATTGAAGTTGATAAAAGTTATAATTATTTGATAACTGATTCACCCCCCCTTCTCAATTCTCTTAGTGGACTTTACTTTCTAACACACACACATACACACACATAGACATGTGCGTGTGTGTGTTTGTGTGTGTGTGTATGTACATACACACACACACACACACACACAAAGTTATACACTAAGTTTGCACCCTTGTTTCAAGCTCTCTTGGTCTTGATAACCTAGCATAACATGAGAATCATCTCCAGATTGTGGTACCTATGCCAACTGAGATGAGACCTCCAAGTTCTTGTCTGGTTCCTCTTGGATAATCACCTTAATTTGCTTCTTGACATGAAAAGTAAAACTTTGAGGGAAAAGGGATAGAAGGAATTATTGAAAGAGAAAAGATTTGGAAGAAAACTACATACTAGGTGATACACCAAAATGAAGGGTTTGAATCTCAGTATAAAGGATGAAAATAATGAACAACTCAGGTCTAGGAAATCACAACTCACTAAATAGGCCTGCATAAATATTTCATAGAAGGGTCTACAATAGAAAGAGGCTATTCAGGGAAAGAGAGAAACTTTCAAAAATAATAGCATTCCTAAAACTTTAGACATAATCTACAACCTATAAAAAAACATTCACCTCTGCAACTCAGTATAGGAATGAGACAAGATTGTTAGGGAGTTGAAGTATACCCACTGTTGGAAATATTCAGGAATTAACCGAGTTACTGAGAGGGGAGGGGTGAATCAGTAACTCCAAATTTTCTTACAATTTTAACATGAAATTTACTTTTTAACCTTTGCATACAGAAAGCATGAAACTTAAAAGCATTCACAATAATGACACATAGATTTGGTTACCCAGAAACCTTCCAAAAAAAACTAAAACTGGGGTGGGGATGAAACCCACAAAGCTTTAATACTGCAGAATAAAGTTGGCCGGTTAAGGCTTACAATTTGATCACTTCTGATGATCTGCCCTGTTAGGAGCAATAAGAATTGCTAAATCCACCCTGTTAAAGGATTTACAAACATACAATGAAGTATGCACTCGGTAAAGAGATTTTTACAAAGACTGTTAAGTCTACCCGGTTAAAGGATTTAGTACTAATTCACCTGTTAGAATGAAACAGTAGATCTCTGCTTTGCAACTGGATTGCTGATTGAGATTCGCTGATGTACTGATCACCTTCTGTGATGAATTTGTCTTTGCTGTACCTTATACTTCTGAAGCCTTCTGTAATTCGCTTATCTCTGTCTTTCTTTTTCTTTCACATATATTCTACTTCATACATTTTATTTTTTTATTTTTACAACATTGTTTATATACAAGTCTCAAACAATTAATTACAAGTACAATTACACAGTCGGCTTGACAAATAAACATAAGTGCTACTAAGTCGGCCCAAGTATGGTTACTCGGTTCCTTCAAACTGACTCGGTGACTTTCTGATACTCGGCGTCCACTGCATTACTCGGCATCGTCATGCACTCGGTAGAAGTGAAGGCACGGTTCATACTGATCACTCGGTAGGTTTTGAACTCGGTAAGTACTGGTGACTCGGTAGACATGATGTTACTCGGTTTACATTGTCGTGATCGGTTTGTACTAACTTGCTCGATTTCCACTGTCTGCTCGGTTTGCACTGTCTGCTCAGTTTGCACTGTCTGCTCGGTTTGCACTGTCTGCTCAGTTTGTACTGTCTGCTCGGTTTGTACTGTCTGCTCGGTTTGCACTGCCTGCTCGATTTACACTATCTGCTCGATTTGCACTGTCTGCTCAGTTTGTACTGTCTGCTCAGTTTGTATTGTCTGCTCAGTTTGTATCCAGAATGCAAATAAGTGTTGTCACTAGTGGCAATTCTGCTTAATGCCAACAATCTCCCCCTTTGGCATTAGTGACAAAAACACTTATTGGCCAAAATTTATATACACGAATCATGCTGATTTTATTTTGATTTTTTTTTCAAAATTTGTCTTTGTCTCCCCCTTTCAATGTGCTAACTGTTTCTTATACAAATCTATACAGTATACATATCTCTCCTTCTATACATATCTCCCCTTTTTTGACAATAATGCCAAAGGTGCATATACAAGTTATTTACAGAGAGAATCCAAAATTTGATAAGAAATCAGAATGTACCTTCATTATTAGTGCCAGGGTTCTGTCCCAACTTTCTTGCAGAATCTACATGTTTGTATAGCAATTTGGACTTCTGCAGAGAGTTCAATCATGTGATCTGCTATAGAGAACTGATTGTCATGAATCAATGTTTTGGAATGTTCAATGTACTTATACATTGTATTCATGATGGGAAGGATCATGTGTTGGATGTCTAGCAGTGTGGACCAGATCCTTGAGTCTTCTTTCAGTAGATCAGACTGCATATTAGATAGGTGTGAAATTTTCATGTGATGAGCAGAGCTTGAACTTGGTTCAAGTTGCAGCTTCTGTATGCTAATCTTCATATCCTCATCCATTTTATTCATTTTATCTTTGACATCCTTTGTGAACTCGGCAATATTGCATAGTCTGGCCAAAAGAGAGGTAGCATTCGAATAGATAGATTCTATGTTAGACAAAACTAAAGACAATTCCACTTGGTTAATAGCTATGTGCTGAGCAATGTGCTCAAGCACTTTATTGTTGAATCTCTTCTCGGCTCTTTCAACTAACTTTTCTGTCCCGGATGAGTCCTCATTGTATTTCTCAACTGCTTCTGCTAATTGTAACAAAACATGCTAGGAGGAGTCTACTTTAATTCCTAATGCATTAGACAAAATGTCCTTAGCATCCTTGATGATTTGATACTCCTTGTCTCTCTCCTCTTTAAGCTTCTTTTGTTTTGCTTTCCTTTGGAGTATCTCACCTATATTCTGCATTTGGTCCGCTGAGAGATTTGCAAAATCTAATGTAGGAATCTCTATCTCTTCATCTAGGTCTATATCCTCAACTACATTTTTACCCAAAAATTTTATACTTGGTAGAGCCTTAGGCTTATTTGTACTTAATGCTTTGGTAGTAGTGATAGTAGATAAAGTAGGGCTGGCTATTGATACTGGTATACTTTCTACTGGAGAACTTAAAATATTTACACTTGAGGATTCAAAAGCTGGAAAACTTATTGCTGGAAAACTTGATGGTGCAGGAGACTGCAGCTCGGTAGAAGAAATGGTAGCTGCCTCTGATGTTGCTAGGGATGATTGGACAAATGTGGAAGTTGTCACAACCATGCTTGAAGGTGTCTCTGGGCTGGATGTAGAAATTTTCACTGGAGAGGTAGGAAGGGATGCAATGACTTCTGCTGCTATCCTCACAGTATCATCTACCTCAGTGTCTTCTTCTTGTTCATCACTGTCATCTTCAATATCTTTTATTATTACAGTTTCAATGCTCGGTTGGTGAAGGTGGTATATGTTCTTCCATGTGGCATTTGTAGCCTTCACAACCGATTCAATATTGTTGATCAAGATCAAGCAAGTATTGAATTTCAATGTCATCTTATTTTCATTTTCTTTTAATGCCTTCTTTACTTCATCATTATTCAAGCTCGGCATCAACTGTCTCAGGTTTTGATCAAATATGTCTATCACAGTTTGCCTTGCATTGCTCCATCTCATTTTTATTGGATTCAATAGAATTGCTGGAACCTGTGGGGCAATTTCTTCAGGAGAGTATTTCCACTGTCCCATCTTCTCAACAATAGCATCTTCTATTTCCTTCTGTTCTGCTTCCAATCTGGTTTCATATCTCAAGGATTTTATGTTACTTACTCCAGATCCTGATCCATCTCTAAAGAGTTTGAGCTTTTCTTGAAGGCTTAGAGGAGGCCTTTTGAATACTATGTCTTTATCTACCTTTTCTGCCTTGTCTGCCTTGCCTCTTGTATTTCTCCTTGTAAACACAGCAGTGGGAGGCACAGGTGCCTTAGTGATGAAAACTTTTCCTTTCTTCTTTGCAGGTTCTGGTTCCTTTGTTTTCTCATCCTTTTCCTCTTCTTTTTCATCTATTTCTTCTTTGTCCTTGGTTATCATTTGCATTTTGGCTATCCTCTTCTTTCCTTTGTTTACCGCCTGTGGAAGCTTTATGCTTAGTTCAATTCTCACCTTAGCTTCATCATATGTTCCAAAATATGGAGCTTTGGGATTGACAGGCTGATTTAGAAGAGCTTCAATGATGTTCTTGGTTTCATCAATATTTACCTCATAAGGAAGAGGTTTTACATATACAGTTCTTGGTTTAACTGCTTGAATATATACATTGTCACAATCTACCATAAAATAGATGTCATCTTTGTAATCTTCCACCAACTTCTGTGGAATCTGGAATCTGTCATTCATTTTCTCTTTGAAAGACTCAAAATAATTATCCATGATGCTTTCAAAGTTTTCACCCATTTCTGCGATGTATTCATTTATTTCATAGAGTACTGGCACATCTTTTCTCCATACAACTTTTCCTTTAGAAGGGAAGAATTTCTGAACATAGAAGAATAAATAGACCAACAAGGATCCAAACTTACATGGATTGTTCTTGGAAGTTTTGATGCTTTCCATGTTCTTGTTAAACTGTTTCAACAATAAGTCTGCTAGGTCAAATGTCAAGTTGTTCTTGACCACTTTGTATGCTAGGTCAATAGCTTCACAGGAGACACTGTTCTGTCGACTAGAACTGTAAATCTTATGGGCAATGATATGTGTACCAAACTTCAGTTTAGTGTCGGTAATGCTACTAACTTTCATGCCTCTACCGTCCCACTCGGCTAGGGTTTTCTTCTCTAGTTCCGTCCGACCTAGGGTTTTGGTAGTTTTAGCTTTGTTCAACATGGGAAGACCGATGACTTGTTGAATCATTTTCTTTGTGATCTCAATAGGTTGCTCAAGCCAAATCTTGCCATCATGTACTCGGCTGAGAATGTACCTAACCCATTTATCTCGAAAGTTTCGAGGAAGATGTGCAATGTGAACTAAACCCTTATCTTCCAGATGTTTGTGCTCGGGTTTCAGAATACCATCCACACATAGTTCCTCACATACAATGTCTAGTTCTAGGTTTCCCATTTCATGAATTGAACAGTTAAAATGATTGCGGATATCGTTAATAAGCAGTACCTTAGGAGAAATCTGAGATTGAGCTCCGTTCGGATCTAGGGTTGCTGCAATTGCAGGCACGATCTTAAAATCTGGTGCTTTCCACTCTCCTTGAACTAACATATCAGATCCTTTCTTCGTTGAAGTGCTGGATGATGCCATGGTAGCTCACAGAAAATTCCTTTCTCAAAAGTATTAAATCGCTAGGTTGCTCTTGAAATTTACTGCTCTCAAAGTGCTAAAGATTCGCGGTGAAGAATGAGTTCGATTACTTGCTTTTTGTTTTCAATTTTTTCATTAATGCTCATTTCAAATTAGGGTAGGAATTCTGATAGACTGTCACCCACTAAGAATTAATTGCTCGAAAAAGACTTCGCAACTCGGTGAACTCAAGAATTCATAATGCTCCGACCTCGCTCGGTAAAGACGGGTACCGACCTTGCTCGGTGAAGACTGATACTGACCTCCCTGTGATCTCACTGCATCTTGCATGCTGATTTAGATCTTTCTTTTAATTTCAGTTCTGGAACTGCTTGAGATTGATCTATGAGAATACAGTTCCAGTGCTTCCTTGGAAATTTAGTTTGAGTCGGTAGAGCCATCCATTCCATTACTTGGAGTGGATTGCTCGGTAGCTTTAGGAATCCATTTTTGTCTTACCTGTTTCCTGACCTTAGTTGCTTCATTCTTCTTTCCTTCTTCAATTCCACTAGTATTCATGCAGTTTCTGGCTATGTGACCGAGTTTAGTGCATTTGAAACATCTTACGGTAGTATCTCTTTTCCTTAGATGATGTTTTATGCAATTCATGCCAATGTGTCCATATTCTCCACAGTAATGACATCTACACCAGGTGTTGTAGTCCCATCCAAACATTGCTTTCACAATTTGTTCTGCTGGATTAAATATCTTGGATTTGCACTCGGATGCCTTGTGACCTTGTTTGTTGCACTTGTGACAATTACCTCTGAATCTAGGTTTTTCCCTGCATTCATTTGCCTTGTGACCAGGTTGATTGCAGCTATAACATTTTCCATTGAATTCTGCTTTTTCATTGTTCCAACATTTATTTGAAGTATGTCCTATTTTACCACAATGATTACAAGTAGGTTTTTGATTTCTTTGAGTACCTTGCTTAGAGGATTCGCCTTCTTCTTTGTATCCAAGTCCTGCTTTTCCTTTTTGCCTATGAAGATTTCATTCATACAGCTGATTCAAGTCTTCTTGACTTTTCAGCATTCCTTCATTGATTTGTTTTTCAGCGTTTAGGTCATCCACCAATCTTAGATTGACTTCCTTTTCAGATCTTAGTTCTTCTCTTGTGCTTTCTATTTCTGATCTTAGATTTAGAATTTCTTCATTTGTATGAGAGATCTGATCAATTAGATTTTCTAGCTGAAGGGTTTTGTTTTGGACTTCAATGTTTCTTCCATCTAATTCATCTTTCAACTTATTTCTTTGTTCCAAGATCTCACAGAATCTTGTAGAGTGTAGTTCTTGTTCTCTTTTCAATTCTCTCACTTCTTCCTGTAGAGACCCATTCTTTTCTAGGAGTTCTTTGATAGCATTGTTTGCTTCATCTGAGTTATTTGAGGGAAGAAGATCTTCAATCTTTTCTTCAATGTAATTCTGATCATTCATCTGATTTGCAAGTTCCTTCCTTCTTCTTAGGGATTGGGAAAGATGTTCTTTTCCTTCTTTGAGTTTAGCTATGGCCATTTCCAGATCTAGCTTTTCATTTTCAATCACCTTGTTCAGTTTGAATACCTCCATTGTCCTGGATCTTTGCTCGAGCTAGTTAAGCTTTGTCTTGAGAACCAATGCTGCTCTGATACCAATTGTTGGAAATATTCAGGAATTAACCGAGTTACTGAGAGGGGAGGGGTGAATCAGTAACTCCAAATTTTCTTACAATTTTAACATGAAATTTACTTTTTAACCTTTTCATACAGAAAGCATGAAACTTAAAAGCATTCACAATAATGACACATAGATTTGGTTACCCAGAAACCTTCCAAAAGAAAGTAAAACTGGGGTGGGGATGAAACCCACAAAGCTTTAATACTGCAGAATAAAGTTGGCCGGTTAAGGCTTACAATTTGATCACTTCTAATGATCTACCCTATTAGGAGCAATAAGGATTGCTAAATCCACCCTGTTAAAGGATTTACAAACATACAATGAAGTATGCACTTGGTAAAGAGATTTTTACAAAAACTGTTAAGTCTACCCGGTTAAAGGATTTAGTACTGATTCATCTATTAGAATGAAACAGTAGATCTCTGCTTTGCAACTGGATTGCTGATTGAGATTCGTTGATGTACTGATCACCTTCTGTGATGAATTTGTCTTTTCTGTACCTTATACTTCTGAAGCCTTCTGTAATTCTCTTATCTCTGTCTTTCTTTTTCTTTCACATATATTCTACTTCATACATTTTATTTTTTTTATTTTTACAACATTGTTTATATACAAGTCTCAAACAATTAATTACAACTACAATTACACAGTCGGCTTGACAAATAAACATAAGTGCTACTAAGTCGGCCCAAGTATGGTTACTCAGTTCCTTTAAACTGACTCGGTGACTTTCTGATACTCGGCGTCCACTGCATTACTCGGCATCGTCATGCACTCGGTAGAAGTGAAGGTACGGTTCATACTGATCACTCGGTAGGTTTTGAACTTGGTAAGTACTGGTGACTCGGTAGACATGATGTTACTTGGTTTACATTGTCGTGATCGGTTTGTACTAACTTGCTCGGTTTCCACTGTCTGCTCGGTTTGCACTGTCTGCTTGGTTTGCACTGTCTGCTCGGTTTGCAATGTCTGCTCGGTTTGTACTGTCTGCTCGGTTTGTACTGTCTACTCGGTTTGTACTGTCTGCTCGGTTTGCACTGTCTGCTCGGTTTACACTGTCTGCTCGGTTTGCACTATCTTCTCAGTTTGTACTGTCTGCTCAGTTTGTATTGTCTGCTCGGTTTGTATCCAGAATGCAAATAAGTGTTGTCACTAGTGGCAATTTTGCTTAATGCCATTAACCCACAAGACCATTCACATCAAATCACCCACAAGAATACACATAATTGTAGAATGAGAGGGATGAGGAACCCTAAGATATCACTCAAAACATACATATACTTCAATTCAATAAGATATAATTCAGACAAGGAAGGATAGGGACAGAGAAGATGTCACAAAATACCTTTGCAATATTTGAATTATCAATGAAAGATTACAACTATAGAAGCTAGAGGGCAGAGAAAATGCCATAGATAACTCTTAAGAAAGATGTATTTCTTTTTACAATTGTCAACTCTGAGCTCTAAAAGCTCCAAAAACAATATATGCATCTCCTCTTGCACATAGGAAAGAATCAAAACCTAACTAGGGTTAAATATTTTACATGAGAAAAAAAAACCCTAAATTTGTCAACTCTGATCATAAATGTTATCCTGGACAATCATGGACAATTAGATATTAATCCTTGCATGCCCATCCTTATACTAAAATCAACCTTCAAACAAGAAACCTTGGTTTATCTACCCCTCTACAACTTGGCCTTGTCATGAAGACTCTAAATCTGATCATACTTCCCTGGGAACAATACTGTTTAAAAGTTGGTGCCAACTCTTTAAAGAGTCTCTTGGTGTGAAAACATGGCACAGTACCTTGTAATTCCAGCCAACAGTCCTAAGAATTTAATTCCTGAGCTAACTGACTTTGTGCATGGCCAAAAAGAGCAAAACCCTAGCAAGACTTTTGTAGGAAATTTGAATTTGAATGTTAACAGCTAGCAAGTCTGAAAATAAAACACAACCGTCAATGCATAATTTCCCTAGTAGATGAACAGCCATGATACACTGAGAAAACAACTCCAAAAACCCCTTTGACAAGTCAAAGCCACCGTGCAAGTCAGCAGCCAATTAGAAGTGAGCAAATCAGCATCTCTGACAACCATGGACCCACTACCTAGCAAGCTCTATTAACCTTAGCCATTTAGAAAACATGTGACTGAAAGCTACCTCTAAGTCATTGAATGCTTTAGGTCATCACCAGTTTATTTTAGAGATTTAGTGAACAAAGCATTTTTTGAATTGCCAAGTTATTTGGAGCACTGCTAAACTATTACATGCATGAGCGAACACTTGAAAAGCTTATCGAAACCGCCAAACATAGAGGGCACCATTTTCCTTAGTCACCAAATCACTGAATCACCCATGAAAGACCCACACACAGGCCCACCTTTTGCCACTTGTTATCATGACATTCACTATTACTACCCAGTCACCTCTGACATAGGACCCACCTTCTTTATCACCTAAGAAAAGAAAGATCAATGGTCATCTTAAGATCTTATAACTCTGACACAACCCTTGCAAACTTAAGACAACCGTTGATCTTTTGTAGATGTCAGAACCTCTTACCACTGAAATAACTTGGTCCCACTGAGAAGTGCTAACTTATTCTCATGTGGACCAATTAGAAGATGCCAACTAAGCACACCTAGTAGTGGACCCACTTAACTTTTGAAGCACTTTATGGAATGAAGATCAACAACTGTCTTATGATTTGATGCTCTAACAAAAACCTTTATGAAGATATGCTAGCCATTAGATCTTCTAAACTGGGACCCCATCCTGATCTGAGATATTGATACCATAGTCAGATGGCTAGTCTTATCTCCTCATGACCTCAGAAGATTCCATGAGTTTATAAGATAGTCATTGATCTTGCTTAACTATCGCTTGTAGAACCTAACCCCACCTTGATCTGGCAATTCAGCAACTAAAGGCTTTTTCTAAGTCATCGAATACTTTTCATAACCATAGTCAGATTTAGAGAGCACATGAACAAAGGTATTCAGTGAATCGTTAAGTCATGCCTTTTAACTCTAGGTTTGATTACGCGAACCAGCAAACAAAGGATATTTAAATGCGCACATGCCAAATGGGAATTTTAAGTAGCCCAAAAAGGTAACTTCAAAATAGAATATGGCCTAGCATTTTTAGGGCTTTTGGCATACAATGGCTAGATTTTCAAATATTTGAATCTTGCAGACTAGAAAAATGGAAAGCTACTGACATAGAAAAAATTTCAGAGGCTAGGGGAAAAAGGCTAACCCCATGAAATTTTGCAAGGTGCTTAGCAAGATTAAAATGCAGACCTTGGGACTCTTTTTAGCTAAATTTGTATGGGACATGAAAAATTGGGTAACATTTTGGTGATTTATGCTAGATGTTAGCCTGCTAGACATTAGGTCTGTGGCCTTGCCATAATCCATTAGGCATGGGGTCATTTTCTGAGGATGACTTTCTTGATAGAGAAACAAAAATGGAACTAGAGGGATGAAACTGTGCATGAGCACTTCTTGGAAAGTAGGAAACTAACCTATAAAATAGGGAAAGAAGGTAGAAAAACATATTTACAAGAATTTACAGAGAGGGATTAACCTGAAAGTAGGGCTTCAAGTGGAATCCATTGACTAAGATTGGAAAGGCAACTCCTTCATGAGTTGATAGCTAAAAAGAATTAGGCCCCTTGCATTCTATTATAACAAATGTTCCACCCTAAAATGATCAAATTATGTATGTCTGCTAGGTCTAGAACTGAATTCATCCCACTTGAGAACTACATCTCCAACCATGAAGTTTCTGACCCTGGCTCCTTTATCAAAGTTCTTCTTTGTCTGAATCTGATGGAACTCCATATCTTTCATGGATTTGTCTTTGAATTCTTCTAACTCTATCAGCTAAGCATATCTAATCTACAAAGGATCTCCTTCTTCAAACAGGGCATATTGAGTAGCTAAGTCCAGGGCTAGCAATTCAATTGAAATGGACAACTTAGCCTCCTTGCCATACACTAGCATATAAGGAGAATTCCCAATAATCTTCTTTGGATTAATTCTATCTAACCATAAGGTAGACTTCATCTTAGTATTCCAATCTCTTTGGTTATCTTGTAGAGTTTTCTTGATTATCCTAATCAAGTTCTTGTTTGTTGATTCTGCTAACCCATTGCCCTGAGGGTAGTAATTTGAACTTGTATCTAGATAAATGTCATTTTTTATTTCCCATTTTGAGACATTGAGGCCTATGAATGCTAATGTATTATCTGATATTATGGAGTCTGGAATGCCAAATCTATGAATTATGTCATCATAAAAACTCAATACGACATTTTCGTTTGCTTCTTTCAAGGCAATTGCTTCTATCCATCTAGTCATGAAATAATCTGTTGCAGTTATTATCCACTTGTGTCCTGCACTAGATGGAAGATTAATCATACCAATAAAATCTATGCTCCATTATATGAAAGGTTGCTCTATTCTGACTGGCTAAAGGGGCAAAGCTGCAAGCCTTTCTTTTCCTACAAATAGGGCACCTTTGATACATTTTCTTACATAATCAAGGATATTCTTGAAGATAGATGGCTAGTAGAATCTAGCCCTCATGATCTTAAAATTAGTAGTCCTAGGGGAAAAGTGACCTCTAGAAGGTCCAAATGAAACTCAAATAGGACATCTGCTACCTGTTTTGAATCTATGCATCTTAAAAGGACACCATTGTGATCCTTTCTATAAAGAACTTCATCTATCAGCACAAAGGGAATAGATTGTAGTCTATAATACCTTCTTTTTGCTAAATCCAAACCTATAGGACATTGTCCTGTCTTTAAGTAATGAACATTATTAGGCAACCAACCTGCTACCTTGGCATGTTCTTCTATAGAATGCACAACTAGAGATGCATCCATTTGTCCTGATTTCTTTGAACTTTCATCTTCTGCCAAATGTTCACAAAAACTTCTTCCTCTAACCAGCTTGGTGGTTTGGATATCAATGTCATATTCCATCACCTTGGTAAGCCAACCAGCTCTTTTCTCATTTAGGTCCTTGGAAAGCAAATGTTCTTTGACACTTGGATGAGTAACTTTCAAGTGTACTTTTCTATGAGTCAATAGGTATCTGAACTTTTTAAGGCTCTTTACCATAGCAAGTACATGCTTCTCTACAAAAGAGTACCTCTATTCATAGTCTTCCAAACCTTTGCTAAAGAAAGCAAAAGTCTACTCCAATCCATCTGAATTTTCTTGAGTCAAAATAGAAGATATAGCATCATGTCCTCCATAAGCATAAAGGATAAAATCCTTACTAAAATTTAGGTTTAATAGGGTAGGAGCTTCTGTCAAGGCTTCTTTGATAGCCTAGAAATTGGCTTTCCCTTCTTTAGTCCAACTGAAAGTTAAACTTTTCTTTAACATGGTTTTCAAAGGCTTTAGTAAATCTACAATATTAGGCAAGAAATGCCTAACAAAGTTAATCTTTCCTATGAAAGATTGGAGACTTTTCTTATGATGTGGCAATGGTAGCTCTAGGATGGCTGCAATTATCTTGGGTTCCACTATAATTCCTATTATACACTAAGTTTTCACCCTTGTTTCAAGCTCTCTTAGTCTTGATAACTTAGCATAACATGGGAATCATCTCTAGGTTGTGGGACCTTTGCTAACTAAGATGAGACCTCCAAGTTCTAGGCTAGTTCCTCTTGGATTATCACCTTAATTTTCTCTTAACTGGAAAGTAAATATTTTGAGGGAAAGGGATAGAAGTAATGCATAAAGGGAAATAACTGAAAGAAAACTATCCTACTAGGTGATGCACCAAAATTAGGGTTTGGATCTTAGTATAGAAGAATGGAATCAATGAAAAGCTTAGGTCTAATAGGTCACAACTTACTGAATAGGCTTTCATAAGTGTTTCATAAGAGGGCCTAAACATAAGACACAACTTATGACCTACAAGAAGACATTCACTTCTACAACTCGGTGTAGGATTGAGACAAGACTGCTAGGGGGCTGAGGTATACCCACAAAACATCTAAATTAGATCAAACAAAATAACACACAAAATTATAGAAAGAAAGAGGGATCAGGAACCCTAAAAATCACTGAAATCATTCATATACTTTGATTCAATAAGAGATAAACAAAGACAAGGGAGCATAGGGACATGAAGGATTGTCACAAAATGCCTCTGCAATGTTTTTATTTATCAATGGGAGAAAATACAATATTATAAGCTAGAGGGTAGAGAAAATACCACAGATGACCCTTTAGAAAGAAGAATTTCTATTACAATTGTCCAACTTTGAGCTTAAAAATCTTTAAAAATACAATATATACAACTCATGCTACATGCATGCCAGAGTCAAAATTTTTAACTAGGGTTACAAAGTTTACAATATAATATCAAACCCTAGGGTACTAATCAAATAAATCCCTGAGTGTCCATCCCTGTACTACAATCAACCTCTAGACAAATAACCTGGACTCATCAACCTTCCCACACAAAAGTCTCACCATGAATGCCACAAAAGTACTTCACAGGGACAAGAATTGACTCATGGTGGCTAGCTAGACCTCTTCATTATCTTCCCTTAACTCTACATGTCCTAGTGACATAAATTCTCTGAACTACCTCACTGCTCATGGTTTGCAAATCAAAAATTGGCAAAAAACCCTCATAGAACCATTTAAATTCAAATAATAATAGCTAGATGGTCATTCTTAAAATGCATTTGTAGATATCCTTTTCCTCCTGGAAAATGAATGGCTTAGATTAATTTTGAAATAGTCACAAACTCCTTTGAAAATTCAAACTTCATACTAGTAAATCTTGACCAATGAGAAGCGACCATACTGACATGTCAGCACACTTGGACCCACCTCGAGCCTTTCCTTTAAATTTATTCAGCAAAATCCTTTAGCTAACCCTGGTCTGGTTAAGCGATTTAGTGAACACTACAGTCGCTAAATCACTAGAAGCTTTACTAACCCCGGGTTACATTAAGAAAACACAAGAAATCCTTATCTACACAACCGCTCAAAGTTTTACCAACCCCTAGGCCCATTTATGCCACTTGGAATTTTCCTATTCATTCCAACAGCTCTATCAACAAATACCTTGGTAGGCTCTAACATAGAACCCAGGTAGGCTCTAACATAGAACCCACTCAAACTAAGATTCCATTCTAATGGTGGGTGCATGATTGCATGGCCCCCAAATATTCCTTTACATCATATGCCCATCATAGATCTTCCTTAAGCTGGGACCCTATGACAAATGGGCCCACCTATAAATCTTTATCAATGCACGAAAACCAATCATAATTGAACACATAAGCACACCCGATAATGTGGTCCCATAGATTTCCTCTTTACTTCAACCAATGAAAATTGAGTACGTCACCCAAAAGAGGACCCACCTACCAAAGCTTCAACAATAAAGAGAGATCAATGGCTGGTACATGATCTCATGGGCTTAGAAGATTCCATGAGATCATGCGACAACCATAAGATCTTCATTGCACTTAACTTCTTGGAAAAGAGACCACCAGAAAACATGGAGACTTGGAAACTTTGGATTTATGAAGAACTGGGCCCCACACATTGTAGTAGGAAACATAGGAAAAGGTTAGACAATTTTAACATGCAGTTGCAGTAGTACACATAGACACCATCTGACATGAAAGAATATAGCAAACCTAAGAAATTGAATATCTCCTTAGTTTTGACACTTTAGGACATGCGATCAAAACTAGAGCAAGGTGGCACATTGAAGAACATAGGTTTTAGATCGCAAGCCATGAAACCTTGAGGATCCTATTCACAAGCCAAAAACAAGTTGTAGCAGGGTAGGACAAACTTCCAGGAAAACTATGAAGACAAGATCAATTCATAGAAATTTTTTACATTGATGGGAACTTGGTCCAACAGAGAGGCCAAGATAAAGTAACATGAAAATTGAATGGGCCAAGGGTTAATTAGGGTTAAAACATCACAACGGCTAGTTTATGAATTTTTTGACCGCAGACCAAGAAGTTAGGAAATTTGCAGAGGCCAGAAAACCAAACATAAAATCATGAAATTTTTAGGGATGCTTGGCAAGGTAAAAATAGAGACCTTGGAATGAGTTTGGCCAAATTTGCATAGATATTAAAATTAGGGTAACAATTCCTTCTTTGGATACTACATATCCCAACAATTTTCCTTCATGAATTGCAAACACACATTTCTTGGGATTAAGAGATAGCCCAAATTCTCTACATCTTTCAAAATTATTCCTCAAATGTTTGATGTGATCTACTACATGTTGAGAATAGACAGTTATGTCATCTAAGTATACTACCACAAACTTTTACATGAGACTTTTAAAGGCCATATCCATTGCCTTTTCAAACGTAGCACTTCCATTTGACAAACCAAAATGTATCTTTTGATAAGCCATGGTTCCCCACTTGGTTGTAAATGTAGTCTTATATTGATCCTCTTCATTTACTAGAATCTGATTGTATCCTGAACAGCCATCCAATAATTAAAATCTCTCGGATCTAGAGACACATTGTAAGATTTGTTCCATAGAGGGTAATGGATGGTAGTCCTTTAAAGAGGTCATGTTAAGATCCCTGAAGTCAACACATAACCTCAACTCCTTATTCTTCGTCCTGACAGGAACAAGGTTGGAAACCCAACTAGTATGCTTAATGGGATAGATGATACCACTTTCTATCAATTTGAGTACTTCTCTATGCATAAGTGGCTCAAGCATGGGATTAACAGGCCTTTGTTTTTGTCTCACTGGTTTGGAATTAGGCTCTAGTTCAATAGTGTGCTGAGAAAGGGCTGGATTAAAACCTTTGAGGTCTTCATATTTCCATGCAAAAACATCACTGAATTCTTTGAATAATTGGGTGTAAGCCTACTTTTCTAAATCAGTGTTTACTTTTCCAAATTGTAAGCTTTTACATGGTTCCAACTCCAATTCAACACAATGTCTTGCTGAACTACCAGCTAAACTTTGTTCTTCTTAACTTTATCATCCTTGTTGAAGATAGTCTCTAAGGTGACAAGACCTCTAGGCATCTTATTAGACTTAAGTTGTATCACTTGATCACCATAGTTCTATGATAATCTATCTTGATTATGCCTTGAAAAAACATCTTCTTCAAACAAGAATTCCAAAATTTGTTCATCATTGTCAAACACTTGCCAATTTATATTGCTATCAGGAATAGAAGGTCTGACAGTTACTTTGATATGTTGTTGGTCCATTTCTTTTGAAATGCTATTGGGAATATCATATTGAGATCCAATAGTAGCTAATCTATCTGTATTTTGATTTAGCTTCCTAGGGATAGCAACAATATTGAAAGCACAAAAGTCTTCAATTGCATCCCAAACTCTATGTTTGTATGCTTTCAAAGTGTCATTTTTGGTTTCACTTATCCTTGTTACTTGGCTGACAACTAACTCATTGTCACCATAAACCTTTAAGGCTTTAAGTCCTCTTTTCTTAGCCCATTCTAGTCCATTTACTAGGCTTTCATACTCTATAGTGTTGCTAGTGCAAGAAAAACTGAATCTAAAGGTTGTATAGTACCTTTCTCCTTTTGAGGACACTAGCATGGTGCCACCACTAGAACCATGTCTACTTCTAGCTCCATCAAAAAATAGTTCCCAAACTAGACTGCTTTGATCTTCTGAATCGATGTCCTTGACAAGGTTGGGCTCTATAGCATCACTCTCTTGTATCAGATAATTTCCCAAACCAAAATCCCAAATAAGAATTTCTTGGGCCTCTAAATTTCTTTCATCTAGAAGAATATCAGGGATATTCTCTATCTTAGTGTCTGCTTCTCCAATGGTTTGGAAGTCATTGTCATCAAATACAGGGTAGTTTACATTGATGGTATTGGACACATATGGTTCTATATGGTGTGCTACCAATTTCTTAGACTTAATGGTAACCTTGGTACCATATCTTGTGTGAAAGATCATGTGAGACTAGTCAGAAGAAAGATAACCTTATATTTTGGCTGTAAACTCTCTTGACAAACATATGACAAACAATGTAGGGAGATCTATGATATATATATCAAGGAGGATGGAAATATTAGGACTACCATGAAGGATCAGACTGGTATCCTTAGCCACACATGTAGTATTGACTAAGGATCCATCAAGTTGTGTCACCTTTTTTTCGAAAGGCTCATATTTGAGTCCTCATTGGTTAGGCACTTTCTTGGGCATTATAGTACTAGTAGCTCCACTATCTATCATACAATTATGTACTATAAAATCTCCAATAATTAAAGATACATAAAAGGATGAGGCTTTGAGATCCTATCTTGCATGGTATTGACCTTGGAGTTGCTACTCAGAGTCTCCTATTTTGCATCATTGTTGACCAACGTTGGCATTGTAGCTTCTTTTGTAGGTTGAGCAGTTGTTTCTTTAGTCATGGCCCTCTTCAAAATCTTAGATTTCCCTAGAATAGCCAAAGAGTCCCACATAGACATGGTGACATTCACCTTTTTCATGTTGTCTACGATGTTGAAAGGTGTCACAATGTGTACTTTTTCTTGTGCTTTCACCATGATGGGCTCCACTTCTTTGAGAGTCTAGCCTTCTTTGCTTGTAATGGTAGGAGCTTTCTTGAATTTAGTAGGAGTAGCTTGCTACATTGGTTCTACAGATGTAGTGGCTTTTTTACTAGAGTCTACTCACTCCAAATCTTGAGCTCTTCTTTTTCCTCTTGTATTAGCAGCAATAGAAAATTCATCATTGACTCCATTGAAGTCTGGTTGCTCCCAATTGAAAAGAGCAGTCTCATTTTCTTATGATTCTTGTTGAGGCATTGATCCACTAGATGAGGCCTCTGATTGAGAATGTGAGGCATTTTGAACCATTAAGGCTAGATTCATCCATCTATTTGAACATGTAGCCTAATTATGAGGTTGATTACAAGGAAAACACCATTCATTATCCATAGCCATATTATTTTGACTAGGAACCATATCCCTAACTAGATTTGTAGAATTAAGAGGTGCAAGGTTATATGGTTGGAATGGTCTTTGATTAAAACTATCTTTTCCCTTGATACCCTCCTTGGTATGGTCGCCTATTTTGTTGATAAGGCTATCCTTGATTTTGATATTTTTGATTAGGACCTTGGTCTTATGGTTGAAAGGATGGTCTGATTCCTTGACCTTGTTTCTTCAAATTTGTAACCTCCTTGGTTAGAGTTTGTAGTAGATTTGTCATTTCTTTCTTACTACTTTCTTGACTATTCTTTATTTCCTTTAGCTCTTGAGAGAATCTTGTTCTTAGCTCCTGACCACTAGTACTAGCTTCAGGTGCTAATATGGTGGGAATAGGGGTAAATGGGGGTACTTGTGTAGGTGCAATGAGCTACAGGCTAGGGAAGATGGACATAGGTGGCCTTCTACGTATCACGCCTACTTGGATTAAACAATTTTCAGCCCTGACAGTAGTGTCAAAATCTTGGGGTAGAGTGGTACCACCCATAGACTAGATCATGATAGAAATTTGACCATTCAAACTTTGTAGGTAGTATAGAAAAGCATGGTTAGCTGATGGCCTTACTGAAGCTGGAATTCTATTCCATGTCTTGAGGAATCTACTATTGTAATCTGGCATTTGTTCTTGAGGGTCTCTTTTAATGGTTGTCAACTGCTCAACCAAAGACAAGTTGTCTAATTTATCTTCAAAATGTTTACTCAATGCATCCCCTAATGCATCCCATGAATTAATAGAACCAATAGTTAGAGTTATAAACCCTTCAAGAGCCTTACCTTTGAGAGAGGCTACTAATAATTTGGTGGCCACATCTTCTTGAGTTATGTTGTGTATGCTGCAGATAGTGGTCACATCTCTTATGTGTTCAAAAGTTGTAGTTTGTCCTTCACCTGTGAAATCAGGTAGACTTTTCAGTGCCACTAGGGGCACATCATGATGTACAACAAAAGTCAATGGACTTCCTTGGTTGAAAGGTGGAAAACAAAGCTATCTAGCCATTGAAGGAACTAAAATTTGAAGATTAACAACTATGTGAGTTGTATTTGATGATGGATTTGAACCTTCTTCTAGATCTTTGGTTAGAGATCTTCCTCTTCATCTAAGATGAAAGGGAAAAGGTATCCTTTCTGTAGTATCAGGTGGTGTAGATTGAACTCTCCTTGTAGGGGATGTTCTTTGAGTTGACCTTCCTTATAGCTTCTTTTAGAGGGAAACTCTAAAAATTCAGTAAGCTTTGAGCTCCTAGTCTCAATCTTTCTCATAAACCTTAAGCAACGCTGTCCTAAAACCTTACACGAATGGATTCACCAGATATACTTGATAGAACAACTTCTAAAATCCTATATTATGTAATTTGTATATCAGTGATAACATAATTTTAACAATGAACTTCTTTAATGTCCCACTGGGTGTGCCAGAATTATTATACACTACGTTTGCACCCTTGTTTCAAGCTCTCTTGGTCTTGATAACCTAGTATAACATGGGAATCATCTCCAGGTTGTGGGACCTATATTAACTGAGATGACACCTCTAGGTTCTAGGTTGGTTCCTCTTGGATAATCACCTTAATTTGCTTCTTGACATGAAAAGTAAAACTTTGAGGGAAAAGGGATAGAAGGAATTCTTGAAAGGGAAAAGACTTGGAAGAAAACTACCTACTAGGTGATACACTGAAATGAAGGGTTTGAATCTTAGTATAAAGGATGAAATTAATGAACAACTCAGGTCTAGGAGATCACAACTCACTAAATAGGCCTGCATAAATATTTCATAGAAGGGTCTGCAATAGAAAGAGGCTATTCAGGGAAAGAGAGAAACTTTCACAAACAATACCATTCCTAATAATTTAGACACAATCTACAACCTGCAAATAAATATTAACTGCTGCAACTTGGTATAGGAATGAGGCAAGATTTTCAAGGGGTTAAAGGATACCCACAAGAGCATTCACATCAAATCACCCACAAGAATAGACATAAATTGTAAAAAGAGAGAGGGATCAGGAACCCTAAGATATCACTCAAAACATACATATACTTTAATTCAATAAGAGATAATTCAGACAAGGAAGCATAGGGATAGAGAAGATGTCAAAAAATACCTCTATAATATTTGAATTATCAATGAAAGATTACAACTATAGAAGCTAGAGGGCAGAGAAAATGCCACAGATAACTCTTAAGAAAGATGTATTTCTTTTTACAATTGTCAAATTTGAGCTCTAAAATCTCCAAAAACAATATATACATCTCCTCTTGCACACAGGCAAGAGTCAAAACTTAACTAGGGTTAAAGATTTTACATGAGAAAAACAAACCCTAAATCTGTCAACTTTGATCATAAATGTTATCCTGGACAATGATGGCCGATTAGATATTCATCTTTGCATGCCCATCCCTGTACTAAAATCAACCTGTAGACAAGCAACCTCAGTTTATCTACCCCTCTATAACTCAGCCTTGTCACGAAGGCTCTAAATCTGATCATACTTCCCTGGGAACAATACCATTTAAAAGTTGGTGCCAACTCTTTCAAGAGTCTCCTGGTGTGAAAACGCAGCACATTACACTAAAATTCCAGCCAATAGTCATCTACATCACCCTCTCAACCATAACCATCTTGAGAATTTAATTCCTAAGCTAACCGATGTCGTGCATGGCTGAAAAGAGAAAAACCCTAGCAAGACTTTCATAGGAAATTTGAATTTGAATGTTAATAGCTAGCAAGTCTAAAAATAAAACACAACCATTGATGCATAATTTCCCCACTAGATGAATGGCCATGATACACTAAGAAAACAACTCCAAAAAGCCCCCTGACAAGTCAAAGCCACCATGGAAGTGAGTGGCCAATTGGAAGCAAGCAAATCAGCATCTCTAACAACCATGGACCCATGACCCAGCAATCTCTATTAACCTTAGCCATTCAGAAAACACGTGACTGAAGACTACCTCTAAGTCACTGAATGCTTTAGGTCATCACTAGTTTATTTTAGAGATTCAGTGAACAAAGCATTTGCTGAATCGCCAAGTCATTTGGAGCATTGCTAAACTATTACGCGAATGAGAAAACAAATGAAAACCTTATCAGAACCGCTAAACATAGAGGGCACCATTTTCCTTAGTCACCAAATTGCTAAATCACACATGAAAGACCCACACACGGGCCTGCCTTTTGCCACTTGTCATCATGTCTTTTTCTATTACTACCCAGTCACCTCTAACACATGACCCACCTTATTTATCACTTGAGAAAATCAAGATCGATGGTCATCTTAAGATCTTATAACTCTGACACAACCCTTGCAAACTTAAGACAATCATCGATCTTCTACAGATGTCAAAAGCTCTGACTGCTGAAAGAACCTGGTACCACTGACAAGTGCTGACTCATTCTCATGTGGACCAATCAGAAGATGCCAACTAAGAAAACCTTGTAGTGTACCCACTTAACTTTTGAAGCGCTGCATGGAATGAAGATCAATGACTGTCTTATGATCTGATGCTCTAACAAAAACCTTTGTGAAGATACACTAGCTATTAGATCTTCTAAACTGGGACCCCATCCTGATCTGAGATACTGATACCATAGTCAGATGGCTAGTCTTATCTCCTCATGACCTCAGAAGATTCCATGAGTTTATAAGACAACCATTGATCTTGCTTAACTATCGCTTGTAGAACCTAACCCCACCTTGATCTGGTGATTCAGCGACTGAAGGCTTTTTCTAAGCTGCCAAATATGTTTCTTAACCATAGTCAGATTTAGAGAACACATAGACAAAGGTATTTGTTGAATCTCTAAGTCATGCCTTTTAACTCTAGATTTGATTATGCGAACCAGTGAACAAAGGATATTTAAATGTGCACATGCCGAATGGGAATTTTAAGTGGCCCAAAAAGGTAACTTCAAAATAGAATATGGCCTAGGGTTTTTAGGGCTTTTGGCATACAATGGCTAGATTTTCAAATATTTGAATCTTCCAGACCAGAAAAATGGAAAGCCAATGACATAGGAAAAATTGCAGAGGCCAGGTGAAAAAGGCTAACCCCATGAAATTTTTTAGGGTGCTTAGCAAGATTAAAATGTAGACCTTGGGAATATTTTTAGGCAAATTTGTATGGGACATGAAAAAGTGGGTAACAGGTACTACTTTATAAGTGTGGTAGAGTTAAAATATTTGTAAGTTTGAAGAATACCTTGATTGAGGTAAAACATAATCCATTGTAGAAGATTCTAAATTAAAGGAAAAAAAATTTTTAAATATAATTATTTTCTTCCTCTATTTCTTATTTTTTGTACTTATTAATTGTTCTTTTACAAATCAACATTTCTCTATGGTCACAGTTTGAAATGGGAAAGGATTTGAGCGGTAAAGAATGTTCAATTTTCAAGAGTTCCCCATCTAGGCATGGTGGTCTGGGTGAGGGTTTTGGTTTTTGGGTAGACCTAGAGAATGTTTTAGTGGACTTTGTTTATCCTTTGGCTATTTCTCCAGCACTAATTTTTTTCTTGGCATTGCAGTTGTTACATCCTATACCGGGTGGTAAGGAGAACGTTTCTCTTATTCAAGTTGTCATGGCTAGCTCCTTAAAGGAAGTGTTATCATGACCTTCTCCTAGGGTGTTTAAAAGCCCTCTGAATGCTAGTGAGAAAGTCTTAGGGAATGGGCCTATCCCTTCTCTAGTGGAGAAGAAGGAAAAAAATAGTTTTTTTCGAAGGACCCACTAGTAGGGTCTCACAAAGTGACAATCATTGATAGTGTTGAGGTCAACCCTTCCACTACCAAAAGGTGGTAAAAAATTCTAGGAGCTAAATCTGCAGGGAAGCCTTCTTCTCCTATGGTGTGTGTTAGGGTGGGTCTCTAGACTAGAGAAGTGTCTATGTTTGTTACTTACTCTTTGGTGGATCACTATGTTTCAGTTGTGGAGATCACACTGGTTGGTAAGTTCTTATTCCCTCAAACCAACATTGAAATGGTTAGATCTTTGGTTAAGAACAAATAGATATTAAAGGGTCAGGTGGATATTATTAATTTACCTAAAGGTTTATTTCCCTTTTCCTTCTCTAATAAAGAATATCTTGATTATGGATTATGTGGGGGTCCTTGGATGTTTGGCAAAATGGTCATGGCCTTTCGTAAATGGGCTCCAAACTGGGACTATTCTAAAAATTTCTTCATGGCTACCCCAATCTGGGTAAGATTTCCTAGCTTACCTCTTGAATAATGGAACAAGTAAGTTCTTAAGGGTTTGGCTTCAATATTTGGGGGGAGCATCTTTCAATTGAATCGATGAATGCACAACCAAGTCCCGTCTAGTTTTCTCCAAGATTTGTGTTAATATTATCTAGTTTGAAAACCTTCCTTCGGTTATTATCATTAACTCTAAACTTAGAATATGGAAGTAGGAAATGGTTTTTAAATCCCTACCCTTTTCCTATTTTGTGTGTCACAAAATGGGTCACTGGGAAAAGAAATTTCCAAACAAAGTTAAAAAGGATACTAAGATAGTGGATTGAAGCCCAAATCCTCAAAAGGAGACCAAACAAGTTTGGAAGGGGATTAAACCTCCTATTGTGGTTGAAGGTGATAGCATCAACAAAAAAGATTCAACATTGGTTAGAGTTGAAAGAGATATGGTATATTCTAATGGTTAGCCTAACCTAGAAGATGGAGAATTTTTAAAATCTGCTACCCATGTCTTGGATTCCTTAGTTAGTGGCTCTCCTCTAGAGTCTTCTTCTAGAACAAAGAACTCTTAGATCCCACCACATGATGATATTTATGGATCTTTCAAATACTAGATGAAGGAGTCCTCAGTTCGTATGGAAGTTTTTGTTCCTATCCAAGCTAATGACATTAGCCTCAAGGGTTTCCTAATCAATGTGGAAAGTGCCCTGTATTTTTCTCATTCATTCACTAAAATGATGGTGGAGTTTTCCTTGCCTAGAATTCCTAAAAATTTTGATGAAGAGGACTTTTATTCAATGCCTAACACCTATTATGGGAGTGGAGATGATGACCCTATTCATCATGATTGCCTTGACATCTTGGATGACTAGAATGGAGCTCCTTGGACACTCAAATGGGGAGGAAAAAAAATAGAAGAATAAGTTTACAACTCCTATCTCTAATAGTGTAGTTACATGTAGCAAAGTAGATGGTGGATCTAAGGTTCTAAGTTTGAAGGTGGATGTTGGATCTCAGAAAAAAAAAACTCAAGGAAAAATTTTGAACAAAGAAATTAGAGAAAGAGAAAGTAATAAGTATAGAGCAGATGGAAAGCAGTTGACCATCTAGGATGTTTGCACCCTGGTTAAGAAATGAAAGTCATTTCATGGAATATCAGGGGGTTGAATGCCTCCCATAAGTAGGATATGCTTAGGAACCTGGTTAGAGATCACAAGCTTGATATCATTCTTGTTCAAGAGACCAAAATGGTGAAATAAAATGTGGAAAAATTTAGAATCTTAAAAAATGGTGGTGTTGCGGGCTCTCGCTTTGATAGAGCTTCATGTGGTATTGTTGTCTTTTAGAACCATAATTATATCAAAGGTGAAGTATTATGTAATAATTTGAACTACCTGAGCATAAAATTTGTCCACCTCAAGTCTAATTTTGAATGGGTTATTACTAACGTTTATGCTCCTAATACCAAAGATGGTAGGGATAAATATTGTAATTTGGTTGAAAAGAAAAGGCTTTCCTTCTAGGATTCTCCCACACTAGTCATGGAAGCTTTTTTTTCCTTTGAAATATAATGAGAAGTTTGGAGGGGTTGATAGCCAGAGTCAACTAAATGGTAGAGTCAAGCTCATGTATTTTGTTAATAGACAAGATGTGTTTGATATTGATCTCTAGGGTGTCAATTACACTTGGTCCAATATAAGAGTTGGTATGGATCTTATTCAGGTCTACCTTGATCATGCTTTAATATCTGGAAGTTGGTTTAATATTTTTTTCTGCTCATTATCTTCTATTATGAAGGTTGGGTATGATCACTTTCCTATCCCCTTTGTTATTGACCTAATTAAGCCTATTGGAAGCCTCCCCTTTAGCTTTTAGAAAATGTGGATTGATCACCTGCATATTGAGTAAAGAATAAGTGACTGGTGGAATGTTAACATTCAGGGTACTACTATGTTTAGGGCATCTAATTAAATCCAACATATCAAATAGAATATTAAATCTTGGATTAAGGAAGTGTATAGTGAAATTTTTTAAACAAATCATGATCAGAAAATGGAGCTTGATGTTATCTAGGAAACTATCTAGTGGGTTGGCATGTCTCAAGATCTTAAGGATAGGGAGGAGACTCTTTTAGCCAAAAATTATAATATCATATCTAAAGAGGAAGTGTACTGGAGACAATGGTCAAGATCATTACAGATGAAATTTTTCTAGATAACAACACCAGGTTCTTACATATGTTTTCTTCTAAACACATAGGTCCCAATATAATTTGTAGTCTAAGCTTGCATTCTAGTAAGGTTAGTAATGATAAGCACATTTATTGTGCTATGGTTGACTTTTTCTCTTCCTTCTTATCTAATTGTAAGAATCTTTCCCTCGAAAACCAAGCCTTTCTTCTTGATGCCATCTACTCCTTGCTGTATGATGTTACTAATAAGAAGCTTACTACTATCCTCTCCTTGGAGGAAATCAAGGTTTCTTTCTTCTCCTTTGAAGGTGATAAGTCCCCAGGCCTTGATGCTTTTCCTTTGTTATTTTTCCATATGTTTTGACATATTATGGGCCTAGATATCTACAATTCTAAGAAATAATTATTTGGGTCAAGAAATATTCTTAAATAAATTAATTCCACCTTTATTGTCTTGGTTCCCAAAAAATTGGGAGTCTATTCAGCAAATAGCTTTAGGCCAATCATCTTATGTAATTCGGTGTATAATTTTTTTTCCATGGTCCTCACCCTTAGACTACTGGCTATTCTCCCCAATATTATTTCTCCTTAGTAGAATGGTTTTGACCCTAGCTGGAAAAACCTTGACTCCATTATGAAGGTGCACGAGGTCATTCACTCTACTGACACCTCTAGAAACTATGGTTTTCTAATCAAACTTGACCTCTCTAAGGCTTATGAATGAGTTGATTGAAATTTTTTGATCAAGGTTCTTCATTTATTTGGTTTCTATGGTAAACTCTTATAGCTGGTCTTTTAACTCATTAGTACTTATAAGGTTGTGGTGATTATGAATGGATCTTCCTCTAGATTCTTCAAGTCTTCCAGAGGGCTTCGACAGGGTGATCATGTGTCCCCTATTCTCTATCCCATTCTAGCAGAATGTCTTGGTCATTATTTTTAGAGACTGGTGATTGATGCATCTATTAAGGGTATCACTCCTTCCTCTACCTTTAGGTCATGCTCCCATGAGAAATTCATTGAACTGATACTATTATCATGAGCTCTTCTACCCAAATCTTCAAGTATTCTTCTAAGCCATAAAGCTTCTTTAGAGGCATGAGTAAAACTTTTTTATTTAGCTTCGGTAGCACATAGACAAACTGATTGATCTTTTTTACTTTTCCAAGATATAGCACTTGAACCAAGAGAAAAATAATACCCAAAAGTAGATTTCCCATTATTGGGGTCTCCACCTAAATCTGAATCAGTAAAACCTTTTAAAGAAAAATCATAATTTGCATCATAAAATAATCCTAAGTTAATAGTACCTTTAATGTAATGTAATGTTCTTTTAGCAATTTTGAAGTGTGTTTTTTGAAGTTTGGACATGAATCTTAAAACTAAACCAACACTGAAAGATAGATCAAGTCTAGTGAGAGTTAGATAATTTAAACTACCTACATGTTCTCTATAAGGAGTAGCATCTATGAATGGAGATTTCATATCTATCATTAACATAGTTCCTAATTCATATGGAATTGAAACATGATTAGCATCATTCATATGAAATTCATCTAGAAGATCTTCAGAATATTTACTTTGAGAAATAAAAATACTGTTAGGGGTTTTCCAAATTTGTATTCCTAGGAAATAATGTAAAAGTCCTAAATTAGTCATTTGAAATTTTTGGTTAAGTTGGAACTTAATATAAGAAATTAAATGGTTGGAACTAGAAGTAAGAATCAAATCATCGACATAAAGAAAGATAATAATAATGTCATCTTCACTATTATTTATATACAAGTTAGGATCATTTTAACTTCTCTCAAAACCTTGAGAAATAAAGAAAGTGTTAATTTTGGAATACCACTCTCTAGGAGATTGCTTTAAACCATAAATAGATTTATTTAGTTTGCATACTAGATGTTCATGACCTTCTTTAATAAAATGGGGAGGTTGAGACATATGGATTTCTTCATGCAAATCACCATTTAGAAAAGAACTTTTAACATCCATTTAGTGAATAAACCAATTCATTTTTGCACCTAAAGAAAGAACAACTTTAATGGTCGATATTTTTGCAACAAGAGAAAAGGTCTCATTATAGTCTATTCCTTCAACTTGAGAGAAACCTCTTGCTAGTAGTCTAGCTTTAAACTTACTAATATCATTATTTGCATTCAACTTAGTTTTGTATAACCATTTACATGAAACTAGATTTTTGCCATGAGGTAAAGTAATTAAATCCCAAGTACCATTAGAAATTAAACTATCAAATTCCTCTTGCATAGAAATTTCCCAATGAGGTTGATTTTTAGCTTGAGAAAAAGTTTGAGGACCATTAGAATGCATAAGAGAAGACATTAAAGCATAGTTACAATAATTAAATTTCCTAGGTCTAAGACCACCTATTCTAGAAATATAATTAGCACCTTCATTAATTAAATCTTTAAACCATTTAGGATTTCTCTTAGAAGTAATCAAAATATCTCTATGAGGAGTAAATTCATCATTTTCATCATCACTATAAGGATTACATTCATCATCATCATTATGAGCATAGTTACCATCATTATGAGCAAAATTATCACTATGTGAGGAGCAGAAACATTGTTACTAGCATCATCGTCTTTTTTAATACTAGTAGGAATAGAAGTAGGTACATTAGGAGTAGGGTTAAGAATATGAGGTTAGTCATCCATGAGGTCAAGAATACCCCCTTTAAATTCATCATCTTTGGCTTTGGAACAATCATGTACTTCATTTTCTATAATAAAAACATCTCTTGTAATATGCACCTTGTTAGTAGTAGGATCGTAAACTCTATAATCTTTAGTAAATCCATCATACCAAACAAAAATAAATGGAGAAGTTTTAGAATCTAATTTGTGCCTCTTTTGTTTGGGTGTGTGAACATATGCAATAGATCCAAAAATTCTCAAATGTTGCAAATTTGGTTTTCTACCAGACCATGCTTCCTCGGGAGTAATATATTTCAAAGATTTAGTAGGAGTTATATTAAGAAGATAAGTGGCACAAGCCATTGCTTTAGCCCATAACTTTCATACTAAATATTTTTTCCATGCAACATACATCTAGCCATTTCTACAATAGTTCTATGCTTCCTTTCCACCACACCATTTTGTTGTGGTGTATAAGGAATAGTAAGCTCATTTTTTATATGAAAATATCTCAAATAAGAATGAAATGCATTGTTAACATATTCAGTACCATTATCTATTCTAAGAATTTTAAGTTTAGAACCATATTGCCTTTCCACAAATATATGAAATTCAAAAAATGTGTCAAGAATTTGATCTTTAGTATGCAAGAAATAAATCTAAATTCTTCTAGTGAAATCATCCACAAAGGTAAGAGAATACTTTGAACCTTGTATAGAGTTTTTCTCCATTGGACCCAAAAGATCACTATGAATAAGATGTAACTTATGAGACGCCCTCCATGAAGTACTGTGAGGAAAGGGCTCCCTTTTTATTTTTCCACTCATCCACCCTATGCATGTAATTTTAGATGGAACAAGAGGAGGTAGTCCTTCAACTAAGTTAGATTTTAGCAATCTAGAAATATAATTAGAATTCAAATGGCCAAGCCTTTCATGCCATCTATTGAAATCAATATTCACTTTCAAAGAGCACTTAGAAGAGGCAAACTCATAGAATTTAAACAAGTTATCATGAGCCAACTTAGCATTAGCAAAAAGATCAGTGTTGGGATCAATAATAGAGCACATATCCTTATCAAATTCAACTTTGTAATCTTGACATAATTGAGCAACTGAAAGAAGATTGGATTTAAATTCCAGAACATAAAGATCATTGTGTAATTTTCTATTTGGAACATTAACATCACCAACTCTATCTATTAGTGCTCTTTTTCCCCAAAGGTCAAATTGGCATTAGGATTGAAAAGGCTAGTGTCACATTCACTCAACACTCCAAATCTGATAAGGAAAAAGGCCAACTGACAAGGATCAAAGAGAGATCCTCCTACATTTTGAGCTCCACATCACTCAGGTGGGTATACATCATCTTCACACACGTACAACTTGAATCACACTATAGGCCTATAGGTAACTGACTATGGAATGGTTCTCAAACCCATGTAGGTGTCTTGTACCTCAATGAAACCAATATCTCATACAATAGCCCTACTTACATGGAGTGGGTATGAAAACTAGAGACCTATACTAACAACATGAGAGGGAAAAGGTGGAACTGAATGTAAATGATTTAAAGATGGATTTGAAAGGTCCCCTCAAACACCCGAAGTCCCTCATAGACCAGTGCCTTGTCCAATGGGCCATAGAGTCAAATACCCTATTGCAATAGACAACTATGAAACAAGAAAGCAATAAACTCAATGTGTTGATGCCTAACATCAATCACACACCATGATCAAACCTCACTTCAAAAACCCACTTGTGTATCCAAGTATGTTATTATCCATCTAAAGGATTTTAACCCTCCTTTAGAAGAGACCTATAAATAGATAATACATTAACCAGCATCCATTGGAAGACAAGTATGACATATCTTTGACACCTCAGCTCATACATAGATGAAAACTAATCTTGAACCAATCATCTCTGCAAAGACAACTCCACTTGCAAACACATAGGAAATGCAGATAGAAAAATAAATCATACTTGATGTATTAATCAATGAGTTTAGAATTCAAATGGAGATAGTTTGGTAATAGCAAGAATATATTAAATCCTCATACATGAAACAAATCAATTACAATGTGTATTATATTCTCAGAACCAGCAAGGGAAGAAAGAACACCCTATATGCAAAGAAGGAGAAAATCTATAGGAAAAGGACCCTTCTTGGAACCAATTCTCCCAAAAATTGTAGAAGAAGGAACCCCTCCAAAGTCAAAATTATGGCCATTTATACCACTAATCATCTTGGGATCCTAAAATAGGATGCAACAAGCTACAGATGATTAGGGAAAAATTAAGTCTGCAATGACCACTCTGAACAAGAAATGATAGAAAACACTAGAAAAACCTAAAAACACAAGAGTATCAGATCAAATCTGACTGTACAAATATCTGGTTTCATTCTCTAGGCTAACTACAGATATAATTTGAATTGATTTCTTGTAATAGACAACAAAAAATTAAATGCTAGAGCCAGCAATATAAGATCTTGCATATACAGGTCATGAAGATCTCTGACAAACATTAAAATCCTAGCCACCTTTAGTCTAATACAAGTCCTTTGCATTCATCAGGCATGGTATCCTAGGTAAGAAAATCTGATTTGCACAGTAACCCATGTCCTCTACATCATTTTCTAATTGCAAGTGTCCTAGAAGAATTAATTCTGAACAACCGCTTTGTCCTATATGGCATTTTGCTTCAAACCCAGGTGGAAAACCCTATAGAAAGATTTGAAATGAATGGAAATAGTTAGCAAGCTCAATTTTTAAACATGACCATTGATTTTGTCTTTTGTTGGTAGAGTAGGTGGTTTACACCATCTTCATAATAGTCAAATGAGCTTTGAAAAATCTCTAGCCCCATCATCTATCTCTCAACCAATAAGATGCAAGCATGTCAGTGACATCTAATAGTTTGGACCCACATACCAACAAGCTCTAACCCTCAAGAAATTTTCCAAATACATGATAGAAGGAAATTTCCAAGTTGTGGAGTCTCTTCCCTCAACCCTTGTCTGGTCTAGTGATCACACGAATGCTACATTCATTGACTCTCATAACCTTTCCTTGACCTTAGGTTATATGTCGTGAATATGAGAAAACCTTCATTTTCCCAATCACTAGATGTCATCTTAACCTTTTACAGGAATCTTGGTTTACATTTTCCCTTAGTCACAAGACCACTGGATATCTCATTAACCTTAGTCACCATTTGGAGAATACGCGACCACTGACCTCACTCATTCATGAAATGAAAACCCTGACTGCAACTTAACCTGGTGAACAAGAAAACACAAGACATGGTTAACCTTAAACCCATTTTGGCAAACAAGCGACAAAAGGTTATCACCCATTGATGGGATACTTTACATTTCTACCAAAATTTTTAGTGATTATGTGGACACTCCTTCGCTAAATCACCAAAACTTTTAGCACATCACCATTTTACTTCACGAATGAGTAGACCTTTTGTAATTTTCCAGGTTGCCAACCTATTTATCTGGATTGCCAAACTTTAGACCCCCGCCTGGGCCTGCTTGATGCCACTTGTCGCTATAACATTCATTGAAACTGCTCGATCATCTCTGACACTACAACCTATTCATTAAACCTAACCCATCTTGACCCTAGTGATTTAGTGACCAAAGGAAATCTCCTATTCATTGAATAATTTTCATAACCATGGTCAAGACTAGAGATAACACAAACAAAGCTATTCACCAAATTGCCAAATAGATTTTCAACCCTGAGTTATATCTTGAGAATGCGTGAAGTCCCTTAGTCACCAAATCGTTGAATGTCTCTTTATAAATTTTGAGCATACTGAGATCAATGACTATCATATGACCGCATAGGATAAACCTTGTGCATCTTTTTCTTGAGAACATACAACAACCATAGATCCTGACTGGACATTAACTCACTCCATGAAAAGAAAACCTTGGGCCCACTGACAACTACTGTCTCATTGTCTAGCAACCAATAAACATCAGACACCTATCATTAGGTCCACCTGTACCATCCCTTATGATGTGTTCTCATCAGGGAATCACATGAATGAAGGACTTCATGTATTCTCTAAATCCTCTCATAAACTAGTGTTAAACCTTGAGAATACATGACTGAAGCCATTCTCAAAATCACTAATTATTTTCCTAACCATGGGTTTCATTATGAGAATGAGTGAGTACAAGCCTCACCTAAATCGCTAAATAGTTTCTTGACCATGGGTTAAGATTTGGAGAATAAGTGACCAATGAGAAGACACTTCTATTCGTGAGGTGAGTGAAACATTTTGGGCATCACTAATCCATTTTGAGATTCTGTGAATACACATTCAGGCAATCGCCAGACATATAGAGCACCTGCCATCTTATTTCAAGAATACATGAACAAGAGAAAATTTTAGACCTCCACCAAATATCTTATCAAAGCCACCAAATTTAGAGGATCAAACCTGAGGCATAGTCATGTGTTCACTGAATTATTTCATGTAGGACCTAGACAAACTGAGATTAAAGCATAACCATTGATCGAACAGAAAATCAATGGTACTCGCTAGATTGATAGATAACATGAAGCTTGACAAGGAAATCTGGAGATTCAGCGAATGAAGAAACAAGAGACCACCCACCGGGTTGCTAGATGTTAACAGTTTAGCTACCAAGAATAAGAGAATACGTGAACACAACATTTGGGCAATCACTGAATAAACTTGCTAACCGCTAGAAGACTTAGAGAATGCATGACTAAAAGAATTCACCGATTCACTGAGTATTTATAGGAAACTACCAGGCATTAAGCGACTATGAGAATATTGCAGTTGGGAGTTCGCTAAATAGGAAGGATAACTGCATGAACATTTGGAGAACCAGTGACAACATGAAATTTGCCAATTCACTGAATGATAAAGGGACATGAAAGAATATTAAATGATTCAGAAAAAATGAGCATGACAATGACCACATGCAGAAAGAAAGGTTAAGTGGCCCGAAAAAGTAATGAAGAAATAGAACTAGGCCAAGACATATTAGGTTTTCTTTCCACCAACGGCTAGAAACTTGAATTTTGACCTAGGGTTTTCAACCATAGACATGAAAATTACATGCAGAGGCCAGAAGAAAAGACCTATGGCCATGAATTTTTTGCAAAAATAGACCATTTTTCTGAGGATTTTTCGCTATGATAAGAAAATGGGCTAACAGTGGCTCTAGTTGGGGATGCATGCTTCATGTAGGCATGGCAAGAATTCATATTTCTAGGAGAAGTAGACCACCCCACAAAAAGATAGGGACCTCAAAAACTGGCAACTGAACCAGACAAGAAAAGATAGGAAAGGGAAAGACAACTGCACAAGGATTTACAATATTTACAAAAGGCTCAGGGCCCCAAAACTTCTGATCAATTTTTACCTCTATGAAACAAGTAATTTTCATCTCCATTTAGTAGAGGAAAACTAAAAATACATGTCTTATCCAACCTACCAAGAACACTATGATCCACATTCAGAATATTGTATAAAAAATGATCACCATACTCATCATCACTAAGCAAGATAAGGCCATCCATCTGCCATAAATGTTGATCATTTTGTGACATCAAAATGTCACACTTTTCACTTTCATTGTCATGCTAAAAAAGGAAACACTCCAACTTAACACCATGACTGGAAGCATCAGCATTCTAACCATTAATTTGCAATGAATAATAAACACTTTCTATCTCCTTGCTCTACAAACTAACATAAAACTTCTCAAGACAAAAATCTGATTGCATGAAAATGGAAAAAACTTGCTGATCACAAATCACATCAGCATGTTCTAAAAAGGAACAAGCACTATCAGTTAATGACTCATCAATCATTTGTAAATATGAGGAAACACATTCAGACTTACCACATTCTCTAGCATAAAAATATAAACAAGAACCACAGACATTAAGCTCTTGAAAAACTAAATCCACATGGGTACACATATCATCATACTCATCATCACTGACATTATCAAATTCATTACAATAATGTATACCATCCACTTGCATATCAAAAATGGGAGAAAGGACATCAACAAATGCTTTACACATCATGCCATCACTTGTTTTTTCTTCATCAAAAATAATATCTACCAAGCATGGGATTTTGGAAATATACCCAGGGGTACATCTTTGAAATTTTGCATCCAAGAGCTCTGAAATTTGCTCACTACTTAGTAAGCATTGAGCTTCACAATCTATCTCATTAGTCTTACTACTAATGCTGCAAACATCTTCCTCATTTGAGACAGGAGCTGAAATTTCTTGTGTCACAATATCTTGTATAAAGTCATCACTGCAAGAACTTTCACTGTAGGAACTTACATCTGTAGATTCATCTTCTATCCCTTGATAACCAAGAGTTTCATTATCAACATCAACATAACAAGATTCATCATCCACAAATGAAGCCATCCATCCTTTAACATTTTCTAGTGCTTCATTCCTAAAGGATGTAGACCAACTGACTGACTTAGGCATGCCAAGTTCTAAAAATATTTTAGCATATTGAGAATCCTGAAGCTCAATACCCACAAAAAGTTCATCACAAGCTATAAGAAATTTCTTATAGTATGAATGGGATGACTCATCTTGTCTTTCTCCTATTGCACACCTTAGAATCTTTATTAAAGTTTGCTAGATTTTTTGACTCATCAAATAAATATTTCTTTCTCTATTAACATTTCTAGAAACTGATAGAGAACATTCAGACCTAGAAACATCATCTTGATTCATCAAAGCTAGAAACTCCATTTTAAAATATTGACAAAACAACACTCCCTATTCTCATGACAATACTTCTATACAAATTAATGCAACCATTGACCTTATTAAGTCTCAACATATTCCTAATACTCTTTACAATAATCAAAGCTTCTATCCAGAAATATGATCAAACTTTCAAAATTAATTTCCCCTTTTCAATGATGACTTGTTCACCTAATTAGGGACTGTTCTTGCTTAATGAAATAGAATTACCTGGAGATGTTGTGAATGATGCAAAATATTGATCTAAAGTCTCCTCCAAATCACCTTTCAAACATTGGTAGAGCCTGCACCTCTTTGTAGAGGAAAAATCTAAATCAGCTAAGAATATCTCCAACTCTAAACCTTCTTCAAAACCCACAATCACAAAACAACCTCACAGGATTACTGCTTGTCAAGATCATAGATATATAACATTTTATTGCCAACATTGACCAAACAAAGACTCAAAGTTGCCACTGAACACTTAGTGAGAAGATTGTTAGAAAATACCTTATTTTAGATTATTGTGGAATAGTTTTCAGACCCCTATGGGTATCCAATACCCCAATGAAGCCAAATCTAATGCAACAGCCCTATTTGCATAGAATGATTCTGAAACCTAGAAAAGGGATCTCCTACTACTACTATCAACATGAAAGGGAAAGGTATTTGATTTGAAAGATTAATGTTGGGTTGAATGGACCCTTGAAACACCCTTAGTCTCTCATAAACCAATGCCTTATCCAATGGGCTACAAAGTCAAATAGCATATTGTAACAAAGAGCTATGAAACAAGAAGATAATTCATTCAAATATGTTAATGCCTTACATCAACATACACCATTAGTCAGATCTCACTTCAAAAATCCACTTGTGTACCCAGATATGCTATTACTCATTCAAAGGATTTTAACCCTCCCCTTAGAAGAGACCTATAAATAAGTAATACATTAACCAGCTTCTACTAGAAGACAAGCATGAGACACCCTTGATATCCCAACTCATACAAATTTGAAAACTAAACTTGAACTCAGTTATCTTTGTGAAGACAACTCTATTGTAGACACATAGGAAATGCAAATAGAAAGATTAAACACCCTTGATGCTATAATCAACAAATTCAAGATTCAAATGGAGATAATCTAATAACAATACAAATATATTGAATCTCATACATAAGACAAACTATTAAAACATGTATTCTATTCTCCCAAAACCAGAGAGGAAAGAGGGAACTCTATATGCAGAGAAAAAGAAATATTTACAAGGCAAAAAACTAAACCATCCAACCCCCCTTAAAGAAAAAATTCTACAATATATACCATCAGTCATCTTGGGATCCCAAAATAGGATGCAATAAGCTAAGGATGACTAAGGTAGTGTTTTCACCTACCCAACCAACTAAATTAGTTAGGAATTTATTATAAGGATGAAAAACCAAGCAATCCAATCAGAATAGATCCTAAAATGATCTTCATTCATGCCAAAAATTTGAGAAAGGTACCAGGAACAACAAATTTTCCATGTCAATCAGTCATGTCAGTCACCTACAATCTACCTAGAGAAAGAAAACCCATTCCCATAAGGTAAAAATCCTCCTTTTTCATTGTACAAAATCTTTGCAATCGATCATCATACTCCCTGGACCACACTATAGCAGTTGACAAAATGGAAACCATCAGATCCCGCCACTCTAGCATTGAAAATCAGTCCTTTGGTCGCTAAAACCCTCAAAACATTTAAATCTAGGAGAAATGGCTACCTCCATGTTTCCTGTGGTATATTGATGGTTATAATTTAAATATGGGCTAACTTTATATTGTGACCATTAGATCCTTCACTTTCCCAGGCTTTAGACTTAACTCTTAACTCATGTTTAACTTTAGTGAATCGGCAAACAAAGGAAAGCAACTCACCCTGATCATATTTGGTGAACTAGCGACAAAAGGGTGCAGCCAGTTCACAGAAAATTTTAAGTCCCTTCTATTTAGTTTAATGATTACGTGAATACACATTTGCTAAATTTCCACTCAATTTAAAGTACCTCCATCTCATTTCATGAATGAATGAAAAGCATTTAAATCCATCAGGATGCTAACCTTATTTATTAGGACTATTGGAGCTTTTCCTTGCAAGACCAAACTTGAATCAAATACGTGGGCTTGAATCTCAGGTTAGGCACTCAAGTTTGATAGGAAAATAGACCAATTGATGAGGATGGAAAGGAATCCTCCTTCTTCTTTGAGCTCCACATCACTCAGGCAGGTATTTGCCTTATCTGCACACTGAAGACACCTCATGATAAACAATAGGCCTACAGATACATTATTGTGGAATAGTCTTCAAACCCTTTTAGGTATCCTTTACCCCAATGAATCCAATTCTTATGCAATAGCCCTATTTGCATAGAATGAATCTAAAGACTAGAGAGAACCTCCTATTACTACTACACACATGAGAGGGAAAGGATTTCACTTCAATGATTGATGTTGGGTTGAATAGTCCCCTGAAATACCCTTAGTCTCTCATAGACCAGTGCCTTATCCAATGGGTAGCAGAGTCAAATACCTTACTACAATAGAAAGCTAAGAAATAAGAAAATAATATACTCAAATATGGTGATTCCTTACATCAACCACACACCATTAATCAGACTATACATTATCAAACCACTTGTGTACCCAAATGTGTTATCACCTATTCAAAGGATTTAAACCCTCCCCTTAGAAGAGACATATAAACAAATGATACATTAATCAACATCCATTGAAAGACAAGCATGAAATATCCTTGATACCCCAACTCATACACATCTGAACACCAATCTTAAACTTAGTTGTTTATGTGAAAACAACTCTATTGCAGACACATAGGAATTACAAATAGAAAGGCTGAAAAACACTTGATGCTTCAATCAATAAGTCCAAAACTCAAATGGAGACAATCTGATAACAGTATAAATATATTGGAAACTCATACATAAGACAATATATTACAACATGTATTCTATTCTCAAAACTAGAAAGGAAAGAGGGACACCCTATATGCAGAGAAGAAGGCAATATTTACAAGGTAGAAAACTAAAACCCTCCAACCCTTCTTAAAGAGAAACATCTATAATATATATCACTAATCATCTTCAGATCCCAAAATAGGATATAACAAGCTACAGATGATTAGGGTTAGGGTTTCAACTACCCAACCAATTGGAATTACATCAAAATTTATTGTAGGGGTAGGAAACCAAGCAATCCAGAGAGAGAAGATCTCAAACAAATCTACAATTATGAGCATCATTGAGATCAGGATAGAAAACTAGGAGATTGCCATGAAAATCAATTTAATCAACCACCTGCAAACACACCTTGTGCACAAAACCACATAGTACAGGCCCTCACAAATGATCATGGAACACCCTGGACCACACTACAATAGCAAGTGTCACCAAACAAATCAAATCTAACTGCTAAAACCATAAATTTTGGAGCTTCCTATCATGAAAACTCTCTCATAAGTTTGAATTTTAAATGCAATGGTTATCCTCAAGGTGCCAACAGTCTATAAATAGTCAACATTTGCACCGAGATCAACTTTATATCACCACCGTTTGATTCTCACTTTCCTGAGCTTGACAACTTAACCATTTATCTTTAGTTGCACAGTCACACGATCATGAACTTAACCGCCATAGGAATCCTAGTTTACATTATCGCATGATCGCAAGGCACCTTACTAGCCCTTATGATCATGTGACTACAATCTCTTAGCCGTAGTCAATAGTCAATCACAAACCCCTTTGAAAGGTCCTAACCCCATTACCAGTCAGCAACCAATAGAAATCAAGCACCTTAGCAAGACTGGCACCACAGACCCACCATAGAACTCTACAATGGAAACATGCTCAATAGTTGTCGCATGATCACATAGCCAAGAAAAGGGCTATGCGAACATGTGGCACACTACAACCTTTTACCATTTTCACTGCTACACTAACCAATCAGAGATGCCCACATCACAAAATTTGGCAAGCGGACCTTCACATTTTTATCATTTTCTTGGGCCTTTTGACAACACATCCACATCACTACTGCTTGACCAATTGGGAAGGAGACATGTCACAAAATCTAGCAAGTGGACATCCAAATTTTCTTATTTTTTTGGACCTTCTAACAACATATCCACATCAGCACTCACCGGCCAATGAAAAATGCACACTACCGGCAACACCAAAAAATGGGCCCACCACCGAGAAGAGCTTTACCTTTTGGAAGATCAAATAGTGGTCACATGATCACAAAGGTGAGGAATATTCCTCATGATCATGTGGCAACCATAGATCTCTTCTACACTGTCATTCCAAAAATATCAAGCTCACTGACAAGCCTCGTTACCACCTCGCAACCAATGAGAGATCGCATGTCAGGAAGACCTAACAACTGGGTTCCTTAACCTATCAACCCTTCCATTAGATGGTGGTCACATGATCATAAAGGAGAAGAATATTCCTTATGATCATGTGGAAACCATTGATCTCTTCTTACACTTTGACCATTTCCAAACTGAGACCGCCAGGCGAAACATAAACTGCTCGCAGGATCGTCGAAGGCTAAGGAACTAACTACTAGGAATCAGCTACCATGCAAATGAGGAAAACACTTAGTTTCTGAATAAAAGGTACTTCACTACCAGAATCAAGAAATTCAACAACTGAAGAATAGAGAAAACCATTTCTCTGAGTTGCAGTTGCACAGATAGGGAAAGGCTAATGCTTGAAGATAAGTGCATAGATGTGAAAGGTCACAGCGGTGCGCATAAGAAAATCTTATGCCAAAGATTTAGTTGCAAAGAGGAAAATGATAAAAAAAAACTAGGGTTTTTGATGCCATAAGATAGGTGAACAAATGCAGAAAGGCACAAGGTCAAAAACAACTAGGGTTTTCAACATCAAGGCATATTCTGAAACTACTTCCTACAGACCTTAAAACTTAAATATCTCTCTAGGTTTTATGACTTAGGAGATGCAATCTAAATTGGAGCTTGGTGACATCATGAAAAACTTATGGCTAAGGGCACACACCATAAAAATTTGTAGATTTTTATTTCAAGACAAAACAATGTTTGCAGGCAGGGCAGGACAACTTCAGGAAAACTGCAAGAACTAGACCAATTTCATAGGATTTTTTCAATGATGGAAAATTGATCTAATAGTGGCTTTGTCTAAGGATGCATGCCTCTTGGAGGCATGGAAATGATCCAAAATCTTTGGGAATTGTAGACCACCCCAAAATAAAATACAGGGACCTCAAAAACTGACAACCGAACTAGGGAAAGAAACACACAATAGGAAAGAAAAACTATGCAAAGATTTACAGTATTTACAAAAAGGCTCAGGGCCCCAAAAATTATGATCAGTGTTTTCCTCTATCAAATAAAAAATTCTCATCCTCACAAAGTAGAGACAAACTGAAAATTTTACTTCGATGTGACAGATCATAATTATATCCATTTTCCAAAAGCTTAAAATAGAAATTGCTAGTACATTCCTCCTGAGGGCTAGAAAGGTAATCATACCAATTCTGAGAATGTTGTGGCACATGCATGTTGTAATCAAAAAGGAAAATGCTGAAGGAGCCACAATATGAACCATCTTCAATTTTTCCACTATATCCTGGAAACTTACTATCCAAACAGAAAGAAAAACATTCTATCTCCTTCACACTGTCAGTGCACACACCATTGGATCCATTCATATCAGAAGTTTGCACCTCCAAGGGGAAGATACACTAATCTTCATGCAAACAATGAGGGGTTTTATCACATGGGACATGATCACCAAACATAGGAGCAACCTGTATCTTGTCAGCAACTGACCAAAACAAAAAAATTTGGTAGGTGGGAAGGGAAATATCAACATTCTCATAAAAATGTGAAGTTTGAGTAACTGAAAAGCCATCCTTCCATGGCTTATCAAAAGATCTAGAGTTAGAAAAAGACTCAAAATATATACAAATTTCCCAATCAGTTCTCAAAACCATGTCCGGGACCACTGTATCACTTGAAATTGAGAAAACACTAGCAACCTCATCATCTGATACATCATATATAGCTTGGTTGCTATCTAGTAGTGTTGGGGCAAAAAAAGAATCAGAGGCACACTTGTCAAAGTCAAAACCTATTGACTCATTTTCCCAATCAAAATCAATGTGTGCTGAGTGTGAGAACCTAGAGTCAACCCTCCCTACATACCTAAGATATTCACAAGATAGGAGATCAAAAATTTGTTCACTATGAGGTGAACAACTATCCTCAAGAACACCCTCCTCTGACATACAATCATTGGCAACATCTTCATCCATCCAATCCTCTTCTTCATCTGATTGACAGTATAAACTTTCTTCCCCATACTGAGAAAAAGCATCACTCTCATGATTGTAAGAAAGAGTGTCAACACTTGACACATCTCCTTCATAAGTTTTATCATTCTCAATATCAGTATCAATGAGCATAGCCCCAAGTGCATCCTTAAGCTAAAGACTATCATCACTAAGTACCCAATCCCTGATACATATATAATACTCTTCCCAAAAATCATTTGACCAATTGGTTGACTCAGGGAAACAAAGCTCCAAGAATAAACCAATGAACTCAGATTTTGAAAACTCAATATCATTCGAAAGTTCATCATATACCTCACAAAATCTATCATAGAAAAGAGATATGGATAGATCCCTTCTACACCCTACCTTCAATCTCATCAATGACATGCAATCTCTAAGGATGCCTTGTTCAAGAAATGCAAGCTCCTCTTCAAGCTTTCCCATCAAACTTAATGCAATACTTCCATACAGTCTTGCAGAAATGCAACTCAGAACTTGAAGTATGCAAACCTCTACTCACACCTTATTCCTTTTCATTGTGCTTGACCACTTAATAAGGAAACATTTAGACCTTGAAAAATACTTGAGATTTTTGCAGTAGAAGACTTTGTTGACTAGAAGGGAGGGAAGATCTAGAGCTCACCTTGTAGCTCCATCAAGTTCTCTCCAGTGTAGAGTCACCACCTCCTTGAAGAGGAAAATGTTTCTTGTGTTGTATCTCTTCCATCCAACCAAAACTCCACCAAGTAAACATGCACTGTTTATCAGAAGATGCACCAATCAAATAGAGACTTCAAAGCTACCACTCAACACGTAGTGAGAAAATATCAGCAAATGCCTTGTTTTAATTTTTGACTCTATTCTAGACTCTCCCCAGTAGAGTCACCATCTTGTTGGTGCTTTTCCTTGCAGGACCAAACTTGAATCAAATAGGTGGGCTCAATCTTAGGTTAGGCACTCAAGTTTGATAAGAAAATAGTCTAATTCATGAGGATGGAAAGGAATCCTCCTTCTTTGAGCTCCACATCACTCAGGTGGGTATTTGCCTTATCTACACACTAAAGACACCTCATGATAAATAATAGGCCTGCAGATACATTATTGTGGAATAGTCTTCAAACCCTTTTAGGTACTTGTACCCCAATGAAACCAATTCTTATGAAATATCCCTATTTACATAGAATGAGTCTAAAGAATAGAGAGAACCTCCTATTACTACTACCAACATGAAAGGGAAAGGATTTCACTTCAATGATTGATGTTGGGTTGAATCATCCCCTGAAATAACCTTAGTCTCTCATAGACCAGTGCCTTATCCAATGGGCAGCAAAGTCAAAGACCTTACTGCAATAGAAATCTATGAAATAAGAAAACAATATACTTAAATATGGTGATGCCTTACATTAACCATACACCATTAATCAAACCATACATTATCAAACCACTTGTGTACCCAAATGTGTTATCACCTATTCAAAGGATTTTAACCCTCACCTTAGAAGAGACCTATAAACAAATGATACATTAATCAACATCCATTGAAATACAAGCATGAAATATCCTGGATACCCCAGCTCATACACATCTGAACACCAATGTTAAAATTAGTTGTTTCTATGAAAACAACTCTATTGAAGACACATAGGAATTACAAATAGAAAGGCTGAAACACACTTGATGCTTCAATCAATAAGTCCAAAGCTCAAATGGAGACAACCTGATAACAGTATAAATATATTGGAAACTCATACATAAGACAAGCTGTTACAACATGTATTCTATTCTCAAAACTAGAAAGGAAAGAGGGACACCCTATATGCAGAGAAGAAGGCAATATTTACAAGGCATAAAACTAAAACCCTCCAACCCTTCTTACAGAGAAACATCTATAATATATATCACTAGTCATCTTGGGATCCCAAAATAGGATGCAACAAGCTATGGATGATTAGGGTTAGGGTTTCAACTATCAAACCAATCAAAATTACATCAAAATTTACTACAGGGGAAAAAAACCAAGTAATCTAGAGAGAGAAGATCTCAGACAGATCTACAATTATGAGCATCATTGAGATCAGGACAAAAAACTAGGAGATTGCCATGAAAATTAGTCTAATCAGCCACCTACAAACACAACTCAAGCACAAAACCACATAGTATAGACCCCTACAAATGATCATGGAATACCCTGGACCACACTACAATAGCAAGCGCCACCAACCAATTCAAATGTGGCCACTAAAACCATAAATTTTGGCACTTCCTGTCATGAAAACCCTCCCAAAATTTTGAATTTGAAATGCAATGGTCATCCTCAGGGCACCAACATTATATCAATGGTCAACATTTGCACTAAGATCAACTTTATATCATCACCATTTGATTATCACTTTCCCAGGCTTGACAACTTAACCATTTATCTTTAGGCACACAGTCACACAGTCATGAACTTAACCGCCATATGAATCTTGGTTTACATTATCGCATGATCGCAAGGCACCTTACTAACCCTTGTGATCATGCAACCACAATATCTTAGCCATAGTCAATAGTCAATGACAAACCCCTTTGAAAGGTCCTAGCCCCATCACCATTCAACAACTAATAGAAATCAAGCAGCTTAGCAAGACTGGCACTGCGAACCCACCTTAGAACTCTGCAATGGTGACATGCTCAATAGTTGTTGCATGATCGCATAGCTAGGAAAAGTGCTATGCAAACATGTGACACACTGCAACCTTTTACCACTATCATCACTATGCTAACCAATCAAAGACACCCACGTCACAAAATTTGGCAAGCGGACCTTCACATTTTTATCATTTTCTCAAGCCTTCTGTCAACACATCCACATCATTGCTACTCGACCAATTGGGAAGGAGACACGTTACAAAATCTGGCAAGTAGACATCCAAATTTTCTCATTTTATCTAGCCTTCTGACAAGATATCCACATCAGTACTTGCTGGCCAATTGAAAACACACACTACTGGCAACACTAGACAATGGGCCCACTACCGAGAAGAGCTTTACCTTTTGGAAGATCAGATGGTGGTCACATGATCACAAAGGGGAGGAATATTCCTCATGATCATGTAGCAACCATAGATCTCTTTTGCACTATCATTCCAAAAATCTTAGGCTCACTGACAAGCCTCATTACTACCTTGTAGCCAATGAGAGATCACATGTCAGGAAGACCTAAAAATTGGGCCCCTTAACCTGTCAACCCTTCCATTGGATGGTGGTCACATGATCATAAAGGAGAAGAATATTCTTTACAATCATGCGGTAACTGTTGATCTCTTCTTAAACTTTGACCGCTTCCAAATTGAGACTGCCAGATGAAACATAAACTGCTTGCTAAATCGTCAAAGTCTAAGGAACTAACCACCAGGAATTAACGACCATGCGACTAAGGAGAAAACTTAGTCACCGAATGAAAGGTACTGCACTACCAGAATAAAGAGATTCAATAACTAAAGAGTACAGAAAACTATTTCATCGAGTCGCAGTTGCGTAGGTAGGGAAAGGCTAATGCTCAAAGATAAGTGCGCAGATGCAAAAGGTCACATCAGTGCACATAAGAAAATCTAATGCTAGAGATTTAGCTGCGAAGAGGCAAACGGTTGAAAACAACTAGGGTTTTTGATGCCAGAAGATAAGTGCACAAATGTGGAAAGGCACAAGGTTGAAAACAACCAGCATTTTCATATAGACCGACAGAAAACATCAAAAGGTTTTCAACATCAAGGCATATTCTGAAACTACTTCCTGTAGACCTTAAAACTTAAATATCTCCCTAGGTTTTGTGACTTAGGAGATGTGATCTAAACTAGAGCTTGGTGACATCATGAACAACCTATGGAAAATGGCACACACCATAAAACCTTATAGATTCTCATCACAAGACAAAACAATGTTTATAGGCAGGGCAGGACAACTTCATGAAAACTACAAGGATAGACCAATTTCATAGGATTTTTTCAATGACAGGAAATTGGCCTAACAAGGATTGCCAAACCTTAGACCTCTACCTGGGCCCACCTTTTTTGCCACATGTCACTGCTCTATGACCAATCAAAAACTACCAACCATGCACACCTAGCAATGGACCCCCTTGCTATTAATTTTTAAGAGAATCAATGGCTGTCACTATACCATTGTGTTAAAGGTTGAGCATCTCATCTTGGAAGAATAACGACAGCCAAAAGATCTTAACTCACTTCAAACCCTCGAGAACAACAGGTCCCACTGACATATCACCATCCTCAACTCCACATCATCCAATGAAAAATCACCACCTGAGCATCCTTCAGCCAATAGAAATTGAGCATGTTAGAATACTGGACCCACATACCTGCAAGCTTTAACCCTCAAGCAATTCAGTGAACATGTAACTGAAGGCCATCTCCAAGTTGTGGAGTTTCTTCCCTTAACCCTTGTCTAGTCTAGTGATCATGTGAACAATGCATTTTCTGAATCTCATAATCTTTCCTTGACCCTTGGTTTCATTTCACGAATGCACAAAAGCCTTTATTCTCCAAGTCACTAGATGCCATCTCAACCTTTTACAAGAATCCTAGTTTACATTTTTCCCAGTTGGGAGATCGCTAGATGAAAGGTTAACCCAAGTCAAAACTCAAAGAAGTAGCAACTGAAGCCTTCACCCATTCACAAGATCAAATACTTAACTCATCCCTTTACTTAGTGAATCGGCAAATACACATTACTCTTGACCTGGTGACAAACTGGAAAATAGGCGATTGAAGGACCTTGCCCATTTGTTGAATCACTTTCTTTACTAGGCTTATGTCCCAACAATACGCGATTAAAACCATTCTCAAAGTCAACAAATATTTTCTTGACCCTAGCTTACATCTTGAGAATGCGTGAAGCCCTGAGTCACTAATTTGATGAATACTTTACAAACCCTAGGCATGCCTGACATGCTGCCACATCATTCCTTCTGTAATCAATAATCATTTGACACATTAGCATCCTCTGAAATTAGGCCACCTATACCATTTCATCTGAATAGAGGCCACCATTTCATGAACATGTGACTAAAGAGAAGACATAAGCCGGTCGCCAGTTCACTTAATGTCATCAGGAAACCGCTAGATATTAAGCGGATAAGAGACTATAGGTTCACACAATTTCCAAATTAAAAGAGATTACAACTTGAGGATTAGAAGAATACACGACTGAAGAAAAACATAACATGCATCCGCAGGTTCACTGAATATCACAGAAGCATGAAGTAATATTACCCGATTCAGTGAACATGAAGACAAGGAATAACCATGTGTAGATAGAGGATTTAAGTGGCCTGAAAAGGTAATGAAGAAATAGAACTAGGCCAAGACAAAATAAGGGTTTTTTCATGCAATGGCTAGAAATATGAAATGAAAACCTAGGGTTTGAGCTAGAAACATGGAAAATAATTGCTAAGACTGAAAGAAAATAGGTATAGCTATGAAATTTTTTCTAGGAATAGACCTATTATACACTAAGTTTGCACACTTAGTACAAGCTCTCTTGGTCTTGATAACTCAATATAACATGGGAATCATCTCTAGGTTGTGCGACCTTTGCTAACTAAGATGAAACCTCTAGGTTCTAGGCTAGTTCCTCTTGGATTATCACCTTAATTTTCTCTTAATAGGAAAGTAAATCTTTTTGAGGGAAATAGAAAGAATGAATGCATAAAATGGAAAATGATTGAAAGCAAATTACCTACTAGGTGATGCACTAAAATTAGGGTTTAGATCTCAGTATAGAGGAATGGGATCAAGGAAAAGCTCAGGTCTAGTAGGTCACAAGTTACTAAATAGGCTTGCATCATTATTGCATAGGAGGACCTGAACATAAGACACAACCCATGACCTGCAAGTAGACATTCTTTTCTACAACTTGGTGTAGGATCGAGACAAGACTGCTAGGGGGTTGTAGTATACCCACAAAAACCTCTAAATTAGATCAAACACATTAACACACAAAATTGTAGAAAATGAGAGGGACCAAGAACCCTAAAATATCACTGATAACATTCATAAACTTCAATCCTATAAGAGATATACAAAGACAAGGAAGCATAGGGACATGAAGAATTGTCACAAAAAATCTCTGCAATATTTTTATTTATCAATGAGAGAATTACAATTGTATAAGCTAGAGGGCAGGAAAAATGTCATAGATAACTCCCAAGAAAGGTAAATTTTTCTTTTACAACTATCCAGCTCTCAGCTTCAAAAGTTCCAAAAAAACAATATATACATACTCAACTGCACATAGGTAGGAGTCAAAAGTCTAACTAGGCTTACAAATTTGACAATATAATAACCAACCCTAAATCAAGACAAGATTGATCATAAATATATGTTTGAAACATGGCCGATTAGACCTCAAGTTGTGTGCCCATCCCTATACTACATCACCTGTAGACACAACAACCTAGATTCATCATCCTTTTCTGCACCAAAGTCTCACCATGAATGCCACTAAAGTACTTTACACAGACAAGAATTGACTGATAGCAGCTAGCTGGACCTCCTCATCATCTTCCCTTAATTGCACATGTCCTCGAGATGTAAATTCATTGAGCTATCACACCGCTGCAAACATCTCTATAGAAAAACAAACTGCAAAAAGGAGTCACACTGTTTTGAAATAACGTTGGTTGCATGATCGCATGCAGTTGGAAAGCTGCATGCGATCATGTGACAAGTGCAAGATGCCACCCAACTAGACCATGAACTGTTAAAAATTCAAATACTAGCAAAACCCAGGCTCAAGATTTGGCTGTAATTTTACCCCTGGTTTCACCTTGGGTTCAATTTTCCCTTAGTCGCCAAGTCACTTAATGTTTTCCTTAACCCTAGCTCCATCTAGTGACTACGTGAAACCTTTATTTATGCAATTGTACACTCACTTTACCAACCCTAGGCCCACCTACAAATTGAGACTCCATCGGATGGTTGTCGCATGATCTCATGGGCTCAGAAGACTTCATGAGATCATATGACCACCATAGATCTTCTTCATACCTTAAACCCTGTAGATTGTCTGACACATCAGACCCACGAGCCACTGAGATCTTATCGGAGGGTTGTCACATGATCTCACAGGCTTGAAAGATCCCATGTCAACATACGACAACTTTCAGATCTTCACCACACTGGCAACTCACTTAAGAAATCTAGACCCACTTGCAAATGTTCATCACCAGCCAGCCAATGAAACATGAACACATCGCAAATAGAGGACACACCACAAAATGGCAAGCTTTTACAACGCGGCTAACAACTATTCACATGTTTCCATAGCCTAAAAGAAGGTTATAAGAACATGTGATAGACCACATGTGGCTCTTTAACAAGATCATGGTCAGTCACATTATCGCATAAGAGGAAAAAGACCTATGCGATCATGTCACAAGCACTAGCAGTTTGTCAAAAACATCAACTGGGACCCACCTAGTTGCAATAGCACACTTAGGGAATGTCGACACCAAAGAGGAAGTGTGAAGCACAGAAGGTCAAAAACAACCTAGGCTTTCAATTGACCGAAAGGGTAGAAAACATAGAGGATTTTCAGACTTTGAACATTTTCGAACCTTGCAACACCAGTATTTCTTGCAAGCTTTAAAATTGAATATCTCTATGGGTATTGTGAATTAGCATGTGCAAATTAAACTAGGGTCTGACAACACATTGAAGAACATGGGGTTTAGATTGTAAGCCATAAAACCTTGAGGATCTTGTTCGCAAGCTAAAATAAGTTACAATAGGGACCTAGACATTTACAGAGGCTAGAGGACATATCATGCGGCCATGAAAATTTTAGGAGTGCCTGGCAAGATAGAAATAGAGACCTAAGAATGAGTCTGGCTAAATAGTATAGAATAGGCAATTTTGGGAAACATTTTTGGCGATTTCTACTGGATGTCAGCCTTCTAGACATGGATCAGTGGTCTTGACATATCCATTGAGCATAGGGTCATACTGAGCACAAAACTTTGATAGAAACAAAATTGAACAAGCAAGACAACTGTGCATAGGCACTTCTTAGAAAGCAGGAAACTAACCTAGAAAGTAGGGAAAGAAAGAAAGAAACACATATTTACAAAAATTTATAGAGAAGGATTAACCTCAAAATAGGGCTTCCGATGGAAACCATTTACTGATATTGGTAGGGGGTCACCTTCTAGAGTTGAAAGATGAAAAGCATATGATCCCTTGAATTCTGTGATAACAAATGGCCCACTCCCAAAAGAATCAAACTTTGTATGTCTGCTAGGTTTGGCTCTAAATTCATCCCATTTGAGAACTACATCTCCAACCTTGAAGATTCTACTCCTGGCTCTTTTATCAAAGCTCCTTTTAGTCTAATCCTGATGGAGTTCTATATTTTTCATTACTTTGGTTTTTATTTCTTCCAACTCCATCAACTGGGCATATCTGATTTGCAGAGGATCACATTCCTCAAACAAGGCATACTGAGTGGCTAAGTCCAAAGCTAGTAATTCAGTTGAAATAGATAACTTAACCTCTTTTCCATACACCAACATGTATGGGGAATTACCAATGATTTTCTTTGGGGTAATTTTGTCTAACCACAAGGTAGATCTCAATTTAGTATTCCAATCCCTTTGATTGTCCTGCAAGGTCTTTTTGATTATTCTAATCAGGTTCTTATTTGTTGACTATGCTAAACCATTGCCTTGGGGGTAGTAATTGGAACTTGTATTCAAATAAATGTCATTCTTGACTACCCACTCTGAGACTTTGAGGCCTATGAATGCCAATGCATTATCCAAAATGATGAAATCAGGAGTACCAAATCTATGAATTATGTCATCATAGAAACTCAATACAACATTTTTGTTTGCTTCCTTTAAAGCAACTGCCTTTGTCCATCTAGTGAAATAATCTATTGCAGTGATTATCCATTTGAGTCCTACACTAGATGGAAGGTTAATCATTTTGATGAAATCAATACCCCACTTCATGAAGGGCTGATCTATTATGATTGGTTGAAGGGGAAGAGTAGCAAGCCTTTCCTTTCTTGCAAACATAGCACACTTGATACATTTTCTTATATAATCATGACTATCTTTGAAGATAGATGGCCAATAGTACCTAGCCCTCATGATTTTAAAAGTAGTGGTCCTAGGAGAAAAGTGACCTCTAGAAGGTCCATCATGAAACTCAAATAGGACATCTCCTATCTTTTCTGAATCAATGCATCTTAGGAGAACACCATTGTGATCTTTCCTGAAAAGAATATCATTAATCAGCACAAAAGGAATAGATTTTAGCCTATAATACCTCTTTTTTGTTGAATCTAGGCCTGCAGGACATTGTCCTATCTTCAAATAATTGATCATATTAGGCAACCAACTTGTTTCCTTGACTTGTTCTTCAATAGAATGCACAACCAAAGATGCATCCATCTACTCTGATTTCTTTAAACCTTCATCCCCTAGCAAATGCTCATAAAGACCTCTACCTCTAACCAACTTGGTAGTTTGAATATCAATGTCATATTCCATTACCTTGGTGATCCAACCAGCTCTTTTCTCATTAAGGTCCTTGGAAAGCATAAACTATTTGACACTTGGATGAGTAACCTTCAAGTGTACCTTTCTATGGGTCAATAGATATCTAAACTTTTTAAGGCTCTTCACCACAACAAGAACATGTTTTTCTATAAAAGAGTATCTCTATTCTTACTTCTCTAAGCCTTTGCTAAAGAAAGCAATAGGCTACTCCAACCCATCTAAATTTTCTTCATTCAACATTGTAGATATGGCATCATGACCTCCATAAGAATAAAGGATGAAATCCTTACTGAAATTTGGGTTTAATAGGGCAGGAGCTTCTTTAATAGCTTGGAAATCAACATTTACCTCTTTAGTCCAACTGAAAGCTGAACCTTTCTTCAACATGGTTGTCAAAGGCTTGAGTAACTCTGCAATGTTAGGCAAGAATCTCCTAACAAAGTTTATCTTTCCTATGAAAGATTGAAGACTTTTCTTGTGATGTTGCAAGGGAAGCTCTAGGATGGTTGCAATTCTCTCAGGATCCACTGTAATTCCTTCTTTGGATACTACGTATCCTAATAGTTTTCCCTCATGAACTGCAAACACACATTTCTTGGGATTAAGAGATATCCCAAATTCTCTACACCTTTCAAAAATCTCTCTCAAATGTTTGATGTGATATGTTGCATGCTTTGAATAAATAGTTATGTCATCTAGGTAGACCAACACAAACTTGTACATGAGGCTTTTAAAGGCCATATCCATTTCCTTTTGAAATGTAGCACCTGCATTTGACAAACCAAAGGGAATATTTTGATATGCCATGGTTCCCCACTTGGTTGTGAATGCAGTCTTATATTGATCCTCTTCTTTTACTAAGATCTGATTATATCCTGAATAGCCATCCAATAATGAAAATCTCTTAGATCCAAAGACACATTATAGAATTTGTTCCATAGAGGGTAGTGGATGGTGGTCTTTTAATGAGGCTCTATTCAAATCCCTGGAGTCAACACATAACCTTAGCTCCCCATTCTTCTTCCTGACTAGAACAAGGTTGGAAACCCAACTAGTATGCTTGATGGGGTAGATGATGCCACTTTCTATTAGTTTGAGTACTTCCTTATGCATAAGTGGGTAAAGCTTGGGATTAACGGACCTTTTCTTTTGCCTTACTGGTTTGGCATTAGGCTCTAATTCAATAGTGTGCCAAGCAAGAGTAGGGTCAAAACCTTTAAGGTCTTCATATTGCTATGCAAAAACATCACTGAATTATTTGAATAACTGAGTATAATCTTGCTTTTCCAATTCAGTGTTTACCTTTCCAAATTGTAAGCTCTTTCCTGGTTCCAACTCTAATTCAACACAATATTCTTGTTGAACTACCAGGCCAACTTTGTTCTTCTTGACTTCATCATTCTTGTTGAAGATAGTCTCTAAAGTGACAAGACCTCTAGGCATCTTATTGGACTTCAGTTGTATTACCTGATCACCATAGTTTTGTGATAGCCTATCTTGATTATGCTCTGAAAAAACATCTTCTTCAAACAAGAACTGTAGAATTTGTTCATCATTGTCAAACACTTGCCAATTAACATCATTATCAGGAATAGAAGGTCTGACAATCACTTTGATATGTTGTTGATCTACTGCTTTTGAAACACTATTTGGAATATCATATTGAGACCCAACAACAGCTAACCTATCTGCATTTTGATTTAATTTTCTAATAATAGCAACAATATTGAAGGCACGAAAATCCTCAATTGCATCCCAAACTCTATGTTTGTATTCTTTCAAAGTGTTATTTTTGGTTGCACTTACCCCTCTCACTTGGCTAACAACAAGTTCACTATCACCATATAGTTTTAAGGCATGAAGCCCTCTTTTTCTAGCTCATTCTAGTCTATTGACTAGGCTTTAATATTCTGTAGTATAATTGGTGTAGGAGAAATTGAACCTAAAGGCAGTATAATACCTTTCTCCTTTTGGGGACACTAACATAGCACCACCACTAGAACCATGTCTACTTCTTTCCCCATCAAAGAATAGCTCCCAAACTTGATTTCTATGATCCTCTGAATCAGTTTCCTCTTTGAGAAGGCTTGGTTCTTTCAATCTAGCTTCTTGTATCAAATAATTTCCCAAACCAAAATCTCAAACAAGATGTTCTGATTCTCTTTCATCTAGGAAAATATCAGGGATATTTTCTATTTTGGTGCTTGCTTCACTAATGGTTTGGAAGTCACTGTTATCAAATATGGGGCACTTTTCATTAATGGTATTGGACACATAAGGTTCTATATGGTGTGCTACCAATTTCTCTAATTTAATGGTAACCTTGGTACCATATCTTGTATGAAATAACATATGAGATCAGTCAGAAGATAGATAACCTCCTATCTTAGCTGTAAACTCCCCTGACAAACATATAGCGAATAACGCAGGGGGATCTATGACATATATATCAAGAAGGATGGAAAAATTAGGACTAGTGTGTAGGATCAGACTAGTATCCTTAGCCACACCTATAGTATTGACCGTGGATCCATCAAGTTGGGTAACATTCTTTTGGAAAGGTTCATACTTTAGTCCTAATTGATCAGCTACTTTCTTGGGCATTATAGTGCTAGTAGCTCCACTATCTACCATGTAGTTATGTACTAAAGAGTCTCCAATAATTAAAGATACATAAAAGGGAGGTGGCTTTGAATTCCTATCTTGCATGGCATTGGCTTTGAAGTTGCTACTTGGAGCCTCCTTTTCTTGATCAGTGTTAACCAACACTGGCTTTGTAGCTTCTTTTGTAGGCTGAGGAGTTGCTGCTTATGACATAGCCTTCTTCAAAATCTCAGGTTGTCTAGGAATAGACAAAGAGTCCCACATAGACATGGTGACATTCACCTTCTTCATGTTGTCTACAATGTTATAAGGTGCTATATTTTGTACTCTTTGTTGTGTCTTTGGCATGACAAGCTCCACTTCTTTGAGGGTCTGATCTTTCTTGCTGATGACAGGAACCTTCTTAGGTATGGTTGGAATAGCTTGTTATAGTGGCTCTATAGATGTAGTGGCCTTAGTACTAGAATCTTCTCTCTCCATGTCTTGAGCTCTCCTCTTTGCTCTTTTATAGGAAACAAAAGTAGCTTCATCATTGACTCCAATGAAGTCTAGTTGCTCCTAATTGAAAAAGGCAGTCTCATTCTCTTGTGATTCTTGTTGAGGGACTGAACCACTGGATGAAGCCTCTTGTTAAACTTGTGGGGCTTTCTGAACCATTAAATCTTGGTTCATCCATCCATTTGAACATGAAGCCTGATTATGTGGCTGATTGCAAGGGGAACACCATTCATTATCCATAGCCATATTGTTTTGACTAGGAACCATATCCCTCACTAGATTTGCAGAATTGAGAGGTGCAGGGTTATATGGTTAGAACAACCTCTGATTGAAACTTTTTCTGATGAAGGGTGCTCCCCTTAATACCACAAACACATAACAGAAATAGAGAAACAACAACAATATGCAAGAACAGAAAATTGGCTTCTTATTATCTCCACAAATGTGGAATTACAAACTTTCAGAATTACAATATGCAAAGCCACATGGGCATTCCCTTACAATATTCTGTAGGACAAAGCCTCGAGCTATTACCCAGATCTACTACCCAGAACTATTCTGAACTGCCTAAGACAATAATACAACCTTCCTTATATAGGCAATTTTCACCGCCCGAGAAGGTTCCAGAAATTTATCCCTAAGGGCCGACCAAACTTAGAATTATTTTATTTTTCAATTTATTACATCAAAGTCAGCTCAAAATAACTTTTGAAACCCGAACAGAAATTTTGAAGAAAATTATTTTCTGCCATTTCAGGTGGTCCAACTTCCGAAGACCATAAGTCATCACCAGTTGACCCGATTGACTATTATAACCCCATTTCAGAAACGCCACAAAGTGCTCTACAGGCTTGACCTGCGCAAGCACCCGTCACCCAAATTTTTCACCTCATCTGGGGCCTCTAAAGCCTTCAAAACTGAGTTTGAAGTTTCTGTACCCTGCTGCCAATACCAAAAATCTTCAATATCTTCCAATATACACTTGATCTGGCAATGAAACTTTACTGGCAGACTTATATGACCAAAATCAACCTCCAAGAAAGAAATCAGATCATTCTGAGCACATACAAAAATTACCAAAAATAGTAACTTTCCATAAATAGCAGCTCTGCACAAAATAGCCCTTATTGAATATAAAAATAGAAATATTTTTGGGTGATGCAAGATTGCTCTTACACCCAGGATGCTCCTGCATCATTTTCTTTTCCCTTGATAGCCTCCTTGGTACAGTGGCCTATTTTGTTGATAAGGTTGTCCCTAATTTTGATATTGTTGATTAGGACTTTAGCCTTGTGGCTAAAAGGGTGGTCTGATGCCTTGATTTTGTTTTTTTTTGTTTGTGACCTCTTTAGTCAAGGTCTGTAATAAATTTGTCATTTCTTGCATTCTAGTTGCTTAGCTATTCTTTATTTCTTTTAACTCTTGGGAGAAATTTGTTGTTATATCTTGGACACTGGTACTAGCTTGGGGTGTCGATATTATGGGAATAGTGGTAAATGGGGGTACTTGTGCAAGTGCAATGGGCTGAAGGCTAGGAAAAATGGGTATTGGAGGTCTTCTAGCTATCATGCTTGCTTGAATTAAATAATTTTTAGCCCTGACAGCAATGTCAAAAGCTTGGGGAAGAGAAGCACCACCTATAGACTGGATCATGACAAAAAATTTACCATTCAGACTTTGCAAGTAGTAAAGGAAAGCATGGTTAGCTGATGGCCTTACAGAGACTGAGATTCTATTCCATCTTTTAAGGAATCTACTATTGTAATCTATCATTTTCTCTTGAGGGTCTCTCTTAATGGTTGTCAACTGTTCAACTAGAGATAAATTATCTGATTTGTCCTAAAAATGCTTACTTAATGCATCCCCTAATTCATCCCATGAAGTAATAGAACCACCAGTTAAATTTCTAAATGACTCTAGAGCCTTACCCTTTAGAGAGGCTGCTAATAATTTGGTAGCCACATCCTCATGAGTTATGTTGTGAATGTTGCAGATGGTGCTCACATCCCTTATGTGCTCAAAAGTTGTAGTTTTCCCTTCACCTGTGAAATCGGGTATACTCTTTAGTGCCACCAAGGGCACATCATGATGCACTACAAAGTTCAAAGGGCTGCCTTGGTTGAATAGTGCAAAAGCAAACTACCTAGCCATTGTAGGAGTTGCAACTTGAAGATTAACAACAATATGAGCTGTATTGGATGCTGGATTTGAATTTTCTTCTAGATCTCTAGTTAGAGACTTTCCTCTTCTTCTGGAATGAAAGGAAAAAGGTCTTCTTTCTAAAGTATCAGGTGGTGTAGATTGAACTATCCTTGTAGGGGATGTTCTTTGAGTTGACCTACCTTTGTGACTTCTTGAGGGAAACTATAAAAAATTGGTGGGTTTTGAGCTTCCAGTCTCAATCTTTCTCATAAACCTTCAACAAGGTTAGCCTAAATCTTTGAAACTAGTGGAGTCGCTAGATATACTTAGTAAAACAACCTCTAAAGGTTTGTATTATGCAATCTACATATCAGAGATTACATAAATTCAACCATGAAATTCTTTTACTGTCCCACTGGGCATGCCAGAAATAGTTATACACTAAGTTTGCACCCTTAGTCAAAGCTCTCTTGGTCTTGATAACTCACTATATCATGGGAATCATCTCTAGGTTGTGGGACCTTTTCTAACTAAGATGAAACCTCCAGGTTCTAGGCTGGTTCCTCTTAGATTATCACCTTAATTTTCTCTTAACAGGAAAGTAAATCTTTTTGAGGGAAAGGGATAGAAGGAATGCATGAAATGGAAAATAATTGAAAGAAAATTACCTACTAGGTGATGCACTAAAATTAGGATTTGGATCTTAGTATAGAGTAATGGGATCAACAAAAATCTCAGGTCTAGTAGGTCACAACTTACTAAATAGGCTTGCATCAGTGTTTCATAGGAGGGCCTAAACATAAGACACAACCCATGACCTGCAAGCAAACATTCTTTTCTGTAACTTGGTGTAGGATCGAGACAAGACTACTAGGGGGTTGTAGTATACCCACAAAAACATCTAAATCAGATCAAACACATTAACCCACAAAATTGTAGAAAATGAGAGTGACCAGGAACCCTAAAATATCACTGATAACATTCATAAACTTCAATCCAATAAGAGATAAATAAAGATAAGGAAGCATAGGGACATGAAGAACTGTCACAAAACACCTCTGCAATATTTTTATTTATCAATGGGAGAATTACAACTGTATAAGCCAGAGGGTAGGAAAAATGGAACAGATAACTCTCAAGAAAGGTAAATTTCTTTTTGACAATTGTCTAACTCTTAGCTTCAAAAGCTTTGAAAAAACAATCTATACATACTCAACTACATTCAGGCAAGAGTCAAAAGTCTAACTAGGGTTACAAATTTTACAATATAATAACCAACCCTAAATCAAGATAAGACTAATCATAAATATATCTCTAAAATGTGGCTGATCAGCCCTCAAGTTGCATGCCCATCCCTATACTACATCACCTATAGACACAATAACCTAGATTCATCATCCTTTTCTGCACCAAATTCTCACCATGAATGCCACAAAAATACTTCATAGGGACAAGAATCAACTCATGGTGGCTATCCAGACCTCCTCATCATCTTCCCTTAATTGTACATGTCCTGGAGACGTAAAGTCTTTGAGCTACCATGTCATTGCAAACATCTCTATAGAAAACAACCTGTAAAATGGAGTCACACTATTTTGAAATAACTTTGGTTGCATGATCACATGCAGTTGGAAAGCCACATGTGATCATACAACAAGTGCAAGATGCCACCCAACTATACTGTGAACTACTAAAAATTCAAATACTGGCAAAACTCGGGCTTGAGATCCGACAGTAATTTTACCCCTGGTTTCACCTCAAGTATAGTTTTCTGTTAGTCGCCAAGTCATTTAATGTTTTCCTTAACCTTGGCTCCATCTAACAACTATGTGAAACCTTTATCCACGCAACCACACACTCACTTTACCAACCCTAGGACCACCTACAAACTGAGACTCAATCAGACTATCATCGCATGATCTCATGGGCTTGGAAGACTTCATGAGATCATATGACCACCATAGATCTTCGTCATACCTTAAACCCTGTAGATTCTCTGACACATCAAACCCAAAAGCCACTGAGATCTCATCGGACAGTTGTCACATGATCTCATGGGCTCAAAAGATCACATGAGAATATATGACAACCGTCAGATCTTCACCACACTATCACCCCACTTAAGAAATCCGGACCCGCCTACAAATGTTCATCACTAGCTAGCCAATGAAACAAGAACACATCGTGAAGAGAGGACCCACCACCAAACAACAAGATTTTACAACATGGATAATAGCTAGTTGCATGTTCAGATAGCCTAAAAGAAGGTTATAAGAACATGCGACAGACTGCAAGTGGTTCTTTAACAGGATCATGGTCAGTCGCATGATCACATAAAGGGAAAAAGACCTATGCGATCATGCGATAAGAGCTAGTAGTTTGTTAAAAACATCAACTGGGACCCAGCTAGTCATGACAGTGCACTTAGGGAATGCCGACACTGAAGAGGAAGTGTGAAGTGCAGAAGGTCAAAAACAACTTAGGCTTTGAATTGACCAAAAGGGCAGAAAACACAAAGGATTTTCAGACTTTGAACATTTTAGAACCCTACAACACTAGTATTTCCTACAAGCTTTAAAATTGAATCTCTTTGGGTATTGTGAATTAGCACGTGTGAACTAAATTGGGTTTTGACAACACATTGAAGAAAATGGGGTTTAGATCGCAAGCCATGAAACCTTGAGGATCCTATTCGCAAGCTAAAACAAGTTACAACAAGGACTTAAACATTTGCAGAGGCTAGAGGACATATCATACCGCCATGAAAATTTTAGGAGTGCCTGGCAAGATAGAAACAAAGACCTAGGAATGAGTCTAGCCAAATTTTATAGAATAGGAAATTTTGAACAACATGACAATTTTTTGAGGATTTTTACTATGACATGAAAATGGGCTAACACTATCAACTTTGCAACTACTATCATCAACTAATTGAAAATGAATATTAGTAGTATCACCTATCTCAAAGAATCAAAAACTTCTCTTCGAGATGTAACATGATGAGAAGCACCACTATCAATAACCCATTCTAATGTATGAGAAACTTTATAACAAGCAGTAAAAGCATGATGAGATTGATTACCTTGAGATTTGAAGTTATTGTTATTATAGGCTTCTTATCATTTTTCTTTTTAAAATAGTCATTAGTTAGGTGACCATCTTTACCACAATAAGTACAATGTGGTTTCTAATTTTGTTGATTATTGTAAATATTATTATTGTTGTTTTATGATGGCCTCAAATTAGACCTGTTGTTTGAATTATTATTATTATTTAAATAATCATTATTATGATGATTATTGTTATTGTTATGATAGTTATTGTTGTTATCAGAATAATTATTGTTATGATGATTAGTATGAGACTTATTATTATGACTTTGAGGTTTAGATACAAAAGCATGTTCAAGAGATTTAATAGTACCAAATTGTAATAATTTTGCCTCCTCTTGGCACAACAAATTTTGAAAAATAGGATAAGTTAAAAGAGGAGCTAAACTAGAAATAGAAAGTTGAGAGTGGATGTTAGTGATAAATTGTTGAAACTCCTTAGCGAGACATTTCTTAAGAATTATAATAATCAATCTAATATCTATAAGAGTAACATTTAAACCATTTAACTAAGCTCTAATAGCATCAAAATTGATTAAAAATTCATCCATAGATTTAAAATTTGTATACCTTAGGTCTTCCAAGTTATCTTGGAGCTTAATCTTACATGATTCAGAGGAGCTGTTGTAGCTTTGCTTCAACATGTCTCATGCTACGTGAGCTTTAGTGCAATGTCCAATCAAAACATAAAGGTCGGGACTAATGGAGAGTCCAATTAGACCGAGTGCTTCATCGTTCTTACCTTTCCATGCATCTTTGTTAGTTTGAGAAGCACTACCAGCCAGTTCAACAGTCGCATATGTGGCAACTTCAAGCAAATGTTTAAAACGGAACAGGAAGGAAACATGCATCTTACATTGATGATAGTTAGAGCTTGTTAGTTTAATTTCTAGAATTATATTAGAAATGATGAAAACAACAAGATAAAGATAACAAAATTATACTTATGAAATTTGAACAGAGAGATTTTAAGAAAATTTTAAAATTTTCTTAAATGCTTAAAAAAAAACAAGGAGCTAGAAGAGAAAAAAGGAATAAGATAAGAGTGGAATATTTAATCAATAGATAAATTGAACAATGAAATAATGTTAATTAAGATTATTTTATACAAATTGATAGAAACAAATTTATTTTTTTAAATCAAATGTTATTTAAAAAGAATGGATTTGACAAGTTAAATTGAAAGTTAACAATATGGATTTAAATTAGTATCAATAAAATAAACTAATTTAAAACCAAGATAGCATTTAAATATAAAATTAATTTAATTTTCAGATTTGAACAAATTAATTTAAAAAAATAACAAATAAACTAAAAATAGCAAAGGAAGAGAATGGATTCCCTGCAAAAAAATTTATATAATGAATAATGATTAAAAACTCAAGAATCTAATGATAAAATAAATAACTAATATTAGAGTTACAATGATGAAATAAAGTAATGATAAAAACTGATATAAACCAGAAGAATGTTATGAATTAAAATCTGCAACAACAATTCTGTTAAAAAGAAAAAGAAAATATAGGCTGGAATAAACTGTCCTGAAAAATACAGTCTTGGTGCGGGGGGCAGATCTTTCAAATGAACTGTTGGATAGAGCTTTTTTTTGGATATGTTTGAGATAAGCTAATTATCTAAAATATGACTAAAGTGATCTTCCTAATGTGTCCTCATTCAAAAGATATAGGTGTCGGAGTGAGCTACTGTTGAAATAGAGATTAATTTATAACAGAGAGTAATATATCAGAGATTAATTTATAACAACAAATATATATTAGAGATAAATAGAGAAGATGAAATAATAGAGATTAGATTTAAGAGAAGATTCAAAGGTTAGAATTGATATTATTAACAAGAATCAAAGTAATCAGCAATGAAAATTAGATTAGAAGCATAGAAAACATATGTAAAACAAGAAATCAATAGATTAGAGAGTTATATACTGTGAAGATATAGAAAATATTTATTTTAACCAGCAAAGAGAATGAAATAAACAATGAATTTTTTATTTGATTCAATAAGAAATTCCTGCAAAAAGAGTAAAATATCTGCATGCAAGGGATTAGAAATCTGGAAAAAAAATGAGTGAGACGTACAACAAGTAAAAAAACTTGCATGCACAAGATTTTAGAAAACTAAATATGAAAGGTTAGATAAAACCATAAACCAAATGAAATGATGATTGGGTTTGGCAATGAACCGACCAAACCCAAAAAAACCTTAAAAAAATCTAAGATACTCTTTGGCAACAAGTGTTCCAAAGAGGGTTAGAGAAAATAAACTTAATAAATAAACAAGTTAGAGCTATAAAAAAATGTTAGATCTATAAGATAAAACTTGAAAAATCTTGCTCCTTTGAATGTCGTCTTCCTACAAAACACTTAAACAACGATTAGTAGCTAGCTCTGATACCATGTTAGAAGAAATATAGGAATGAAAAAAAGATTAAAAATAATCCAATAAGTGAAGTGCAAGAAATATTTTACCATAATTCAAATGTGAGAGAGTGTTGCAAGATCAAACACCAAAACCAAGATAGTACTCAAAGAATCCAACAAGAGCTAAGCAATTTTTGTAAGGGTAAAAGAAAAGAAAAACCCCTTTGTGTATTATGAATGAGGCATGAAAAGCCTAAAGAGAGAGAGAGAGAAAGAATATGAGAAAGAATCTCAATACAATATGATAAAACTACTATGCAAGACAAGAGAAATTGTGTGTGATAATTGTGAGAAAATTAGTGTCAAGTGTGGGGAGAAATATCTCTTTAAGTAGAGACGAGTGAAGGAGTTTGCATGTAACTCCCTATGTGTATGAGTGCCACATTCATACTTAGTGTGTGCCAAGTTTGAGCATCCTCATAAGGAGGAATAACCTATTTTCCTATATTAAAAGATTACAAAATATGAGTTGTCCTCCCACTTGGACTAGAGGACAAAATTACATGTAGAGATTCCTTCAAGAATATCCTAAAATAAACAAAGGAGGATACCTTGGTTTATCCTTAAATTAAATAAAACAACCAAAGGAAAGATTACTAATTCTAAAAAAAGTGACTCTAAAAATTATCTAGTACTACACCAAGGTTCTTAGCTTCATCCTTCTCCTGAAACATAATCGGTGAGGGAAGTAGTTTGTTCACTATTTCTACATCTTTAACCATTACCTTTATTCTTTTGTCCCCTTTCTATTCTAATGTTTATTTCACCTTGGTGAAGGCCATGAAGGATAGACTCATAAGCTCATGCTCATCCATATTGTCCACCTCTAAACTTAAAGGTTTGACCATGCTTGACAAAAATAAAGAGGTTTCTATTTTAACCTCAGTAACTTTTTATGTTCTGATTTCTTTTTCCTTCTTTCCTTCCTTCTCTTGTACTTCCTCTTCTTGATTTTCCTTTTTTTCTTTTCCTTTTTCTATTTCTTATCTCCAACTTCCATTGCATTATCCATATTATCCAAAAATGGATCATTAACATCATGCAAAGTGTCAAGGGTCACATGCACACCAGAGACAAAGAAATTTGGTTGCATGCTAGCTTGCACATTTTCCTCCACTACCTTGGAGCTTTCTCCCAATCCAAGAGATGTGGGTTTGGTAACAATGGGAGGTGAGGTCTTCTTAGGCATATCACTCATTAGGATTTTGTCTAATGACTTTTGAGTGTCCTCAATCACCTTGTCATACATTCTAGGCATTATTTTGACTAGTCTGGCCTTTGTACTTAATAGAGGTTTTAGTGCATTTATTATTTAGTCTCTTTCCTATATTGAGACAATAGGAAACATGTCCTCAATAGCCTTATTCCTTATATTTTCATCCTCTGACAAAGTCAATTAGTTTTTGATCTCTAATTTTTTGTAAAGCTCCTTAGGATTGCTTCCTTCAATCTCCAACAGATTTTTCTTGAAGGCTAAGAGATAATCAATGATGGTATCTTTAATAATAGCTTGATTTTTAGAGTCATATCTTTCATAGTATCTATCAACTATCTTTAGGTTGCCATATTTTGCCACTCTTTTCTATAGTGACTTAAGGTCAGGCTTCCACGAGGTTTATGGATCCTTTGGTGCTTCTTTTTCTTCTTATTTCTCATGAACCTTTTCCTCTTTCCTTTTCCTCTTCTCTTCTGCTTCTATCTCCTTAGGAATGTCCTTCTTACTAGATCTTGTAGATCTTATAGGAATGATTAGAGGCACAATTTATTGTACTTCCTCCTCTTGCAAAGCTGATAGGTCAACAATATCAATAGTAGGAGTTTCTATCTTCTCTTTTTCCAAAGAAACAAAAGCATCAATTTGTGTGCTTGAGGATGCTTTCATCTTATTTTTCATGTCTATCAAATGCCTTTTAGTTATTCCTACCTTCACAATTATATATTCAACTATTTTTCTTAGCTTTCTCTTCCTTATAACTTTTTCTTGCTCTTCTCTGACTTTTCCATATTTCTCTCTATATGTTCCCCATCTTTCCTCAATGGGGTCTACCTCATCTTCCAATACATTCTTTACTTGCATGGTCAAAACTTTAGAGATGACCTCATACCCCATAGGGTAACACCATTTCTTTCTTGGTTCTACTACCTCAAAACATACACAATCAGTTTTAACCATGAAACAAATGATGTCCTTGTATTTTTCAATTAAATCCTTTGTTATTATGTACCTCTCTTTCATTTGTCTTTGTAGGATTTTGATCATGTCAAATAATTCTTCATCTATCCAGTCCTTATTTTGTCTACTATAACATTTTGAGATCTGAATTCCAGTAGGTTCATTGTCTTTTGATGCCCTAGGGTGCATGCTAGGAAATTTGTGTATGATATGGATATACATGTGTATCAGTAAGGACCCAAACCTAAATGTTTTAGTCCTATCTTTCTTTATCACTTTCATATTTTCAAGAAGTTATTATGTAAGTACTTCACATTGGTTATACTTCTTATTTTCTTTGACCATCCTATAGGCCATTATTACAACTCTACCTGATACAGAATTTGATCTAGTACTATAAAATAGTTTATAGCCCAGCAACATTTCTACTAGCCTAACATCTTGGTGAAATATGTCATTGACTTTCATCACCCTCTTATCCCACTTGGAATGGGTTTGGGTTTTTTCCTATTTCCTTAAATTCTTTTTTGATATCGATAGGGCTCCTTCATTATCAAGGTGTGTAATCTCATGGATCATTTGTGCAAAGATCTTAACTAGTTGATCTCCAATCCAAATAAATTTATCAAGAACTCTTCTAAGAATGATCTTAAACCGTTTAATGTCTATGAACTCTGTGAGTAGGGTTAGCTTGATGATGGATTGATCAGATAACTATTTTAATTCATCTATCATGGATCCATTTTCTTCTATCATATTGTCCAGCTCACTGTAGATATTTACATCTCCAATGGTCTTATATGTGCAGTGTATGTATGCCCTAATATCTTCTATGTGAAAAATGCCAATGGGGGTTTGTGAAAACACCCCTTTCGGATCATCCTCATAGGAATTGAAAGGATGTCTCAAGAATTTATACCTAGGTCTATCTACAACATCATAAACCACTAGTGTATCCATAACTTCTTAATGAGAATAGGTCTAAATACATTGAATACACTTGAATCTGGCACTATGCTTCACACAATCATTAAATCTTTCTAGTGGATCATTGTAATACTTCACAACTCTACTCTCCTTAGTCACTAATAAGAAAATAGTTTAGAAATGCTCTCTTTCAAGACATTTTATCCTTCACTAGTTGAGTGAGTGCATTAAACACAAATAGCTCAACTTTGCATCTTGTCCAATCAACCTAAAACTCGTGAACACTTAGAATGAATCTCCAAGTGCAATACTCTCATACACCGACTCTAAAATATCTTCACATATCATACCTAAGCTCTCATGAACTTACTCTACATATAAAGGGGATAGATATATTTTATTCTCTATATCTAATGCTCCCCTTAAGGCCATGTGACCTTTTAGGTTGATGCCTCTAAGAACTCATCATGTGAAGACAAAGTATCATCAACGATCTCTCCTTGAGCTAATGCTTTGTTCATAAATTTTACCTTCCATATCTTATCATCCTCTTTGCTCTCTGATTTCTTGAATTGATTCCTAAATTCACTCATGTATTCATTGAGACTCTTACAACTATCACCAACATTCTTCCTCATAACCATAGGTGATGGTCCTCTTGTTTATCTTGGTTCTTTTATGTTTTCCTCTCCATTGTATCTACAAAACTTCACAATGTGTCCAAGATCATTATATTTGTAACATGTCAGAGGTCTCCTTCTATCTTGATTAACTTGCACTTTACAATACCTTGTTATGTGCCCACAGTTATTACATTTAAGACATGTAACCTTGGATATTGATTCTTCTTTGACATTATCTTGTTTATACTTTGGCTGATCTATTTTTCTACAATCTTCTTTCTTGTGTCCATACTATTTTTCATCCAAAGCATCTACCTCTAAAAGGTCTAATCTATTCTTTAGGTTCTTCATTAGTAGGCCTATATTCATTCTTTGTTCCATTTGCTTCTTTATTAGCTTTAGAAATTTCCACTTCATTGAATCCAGCTCCATTCATATCTCCTTTAGGTTTCTATCTTTCTCTTTGTTCATCAATTTTGTCATTGTTCATGTGCAACTTCTCAATATATAATTTGGCTTGAGTGAGTTCACCTTTAATGATCTAATTATACTTCTCCAATTCCTAATATTTATCTTTTTAATGGTCAAGTTTAGTCTTCTTTAGTCCTATCTGCTCATTTTCTACATTCAGTGATTCTTAAGCTTTGATCCTAGCATCCTTTTCATGTTGAATTTCCTTTATCATCAAAAGATTGATCTCCTCTTTTATTTGCTCCAACATCTTCACTTGATTTGTAGTATCATTGTCTGAATCTTTTTGGATCTTGTCCATAAAGTTTTAATTTTTATTTGTTGAAGCTATTAGGAAAGTTCATCCTATACCCAAGACCTAGTCTACAGACATCTACTAGATCAGAGAGAATAGCAATACAAGATTGTATTGATTGTAATGAGGTGAGAATAAACATACAAAGGCTCTACTTAAATAGGTAAGAGCTATTAGAAAGAAAGGATAGGGTTGAGACAAGTGTCTCAACAAGGAGGTAGAGTTATGATAGAACTCTACAATATCCTCTAGATATGATAGAGTCCAAATTGGACTCAAAATTATCTATCTAACTCATTTATGAGTTGACCTATGTAAACTTAAATAAGGAGTAAATAATATTAGTCCAACACCCCCCCTTAAGTGCAACTTAGGGAGTAAAACAATGTAGTAGAGGGCTATATGGGTCTTGACAAACAAAGCCATATTAGGTACCCATGTACAACTACAAAGAAATCTCTCATAAATAGAGAAAAGGAGAAAAACCTAGTGGGAGAAAACTCCTCTCTAAAAGAGAGAAAAAGAAGGTCTATGAAGCCTTAAAAAAAACATGTCTTGAAATCATGAATGTGAACACCACTGAAGCATAAAGGATCTGTAGACAACTATAGATGACTATTATGGTGATATATTTGATGATCTCCTCTTAAGAAGATGATGATCAGTAAGACAACAATTTGTATGAGTGCTCCAACTAGCACTTCTCGAACATTGATCAAATGTCAAAAATGGTAATAGCATCTATCAATCGAAGATACAAACAACACAAGAATCTGCATGAGTGATATTCACTACACAACCAATGATGTTGTTTGAGTCATACCATTATCATTTCTCAACTTTGTTGAAAATGCAGGTGCAATAGTCTTAAAGGAATCCAAGAGTGTTTTAGCACACTTAAAGTGAAACCAAGGAACTTCCACTGAAAAAAGGAATGAAAGAGTGCCTCAGCACACTTCAAGTGAAACCAAGTAAGTATTAGCATGAACACAAATAGTAGGTTACCCCCCCCATAATGCTAACTTGGGTGAGGCTTGATAGATCCACTAGAATGATGTGTCACCATGCTATGTAGAAGGGACCAAAAATATCTGCAACTGAGAAAAGGGTGTGTGTGGTTAAACTACACACTCACATGAGGCAATAATATTAGTGAACTTTTTGTTGTCATGGAGGATTTCTCCTTTGACAAAGTTGTGATTGGAAAACAATGGCTCTACACACAACCCCTGTAGCACTTTATAATTCAGTGTGAGTACAAATAGTATGGTACATAATGTGTGTAAAATCCCCAAAATTCATGGATGGACATTGGATCTAATGTGTCTACAATTATACTTACATAGGATGCTCAACTGATCAGAAGGACAAATCAAGCAAAAAAACTTGAAAATAAATTGTACTAAGGAAGTGCATGAAATCACCTTTATGACAATGCTCATCTATTAAGGTTAAAAGGTGAAAGAAATCACCCACCCCTCTTAAGTACCTAGGGGTATAGGTTGGGTCCTCCATGGGACCATCAACTCATCATGTCAAAAATGGTGCCCCACCTAGATGGAGAGGGGCCAAGAAGAGATGAGAAAGTGGTTGGGTTTGATGATGACTCTACATGCCAAACCCCATAACCATGAAGAAATCATAGTCATTGACCACTTGAAGTGGACAATAGGGAATGGAAAACATGTCATTGAAGGCATAGGCAAAACAATGCCATACATGATGCAAATCCACACAGAAGTGGACATAGAGAAGTCTTACCTGCTGCTCCTCTAAATATGGTTATAGCTCAACTAAAAATAGAGTAATAGGAGCTACCTTGGATAATGTGCACCATGAACTGGTTTGAAGTCCCTTTCAAGAAAGAACATTGGTATTTACTTATCTACCACAATAAAGAGTGTGCAGCCACGAAGAAGCCAATCTGTAGACCGCACAAAAATCAAATGTAGGCCTCTAGCTATAAAGTGAAGTAGCTAAATTTTCCATGCTCTTAAAGAGGTACTGACATGAATTAATGAAAATGCGGGCCATCCAAGACAAGCGCAAGGAAAAGATGAAATTGTAGGCCACCAAAGTTATGGTGCAGCTGACAAGAAACAACACCACTGCACCAAGGAGAAATGTAGGCCCTCCAAGCATGCCGCTGCACAGAGTCTTGTTGTCACCTCCAAGTGCCATAAGGAACTAGTGAAGTGTGTTGAAGATTTGGTACATTGCAAACTTGATTGAATGTGCCTTTTCAAATCACAACTCATGTGCATGCTATCAAGACCACAATATGGTCGTAAGGTAGGCCCTTCACCATGTAAATGGTGTTGCACATGCTTGTGAGGATAGTGTATGCTCTTAGCATGTTTGAAAGTGGCATTGACAAAGCGGTGGATAGTGTAGGGCACCAGTCACAGTGCCACCATCGCCAGTGTGAATATTGGGAACAACCTGCTCTCCTCCTCTCCCACCATCACCATTGTCATTGGACTCCCCCAAGACATAGTTGTAACTCTATTGGAGAGATCAATAACTAGTGTATGTGTCAGCACCCATCGATGAAGTGAAGATCACCAAGTAGAGGTTGTAGGAGACCGATTTAGCAGCGAGAAGACTATATCCATGTTGGAATCCCAGTGTGCTATACACTAAGTGCATGGCACTAAATATTTTAGTGCACCATCCACTTTGGTAAGCAAATGACTCTTCTTCCTAGCCTATCAATGTGAGAGCATGTGAGTACGACTCCTTTGTAGCAAGGTTGTGTCACTGTCTTGACAGCTGGAACAAGTTTGGGAGCAGAGTAGCAGAGACAAGACAAAGTTGACATGGTGGTGGCATACACATAAGCTACAATGTATATCTACACCTCCATTCATGATGGCTTTGTTAAGGCAGTAGAGGAGATGGACATCTCTCACTTGGAATCTATAAAGGCTTCCCAAAAATTAACTTTTACTAGGCTCTACTATTCCAAGTTGGATGCCCTCCACTACACTGTCTTGTTGCTTGACTATAGGAACCAACTATAGCTAACAAGCACAGATCTATAGAAAAAATGCGTAAACTATCGAATAGAAGACTAGGGACCTCAATAGAAAAAGAAAAAAGAAAAAAAACTCTCTAAACTAGAAAGAGCTATAAGACAATTACTCTGATACCATGTTAGGATAGGTCACCCTATACACAAGACCTAGTCTACAGACATCTACTAGATTAGAGAGAATAGCAATACAAGATTGTATTGATTGTAATGAGGTGAGAATAAACATACAAAGGCTCTACTTAAATAGGCAAGAGCTGTTAGAAAGAAAGGATAGGGTTGAGAGAAGTGTCTCAACGAGGAGCAAGTAGAGTTTTGATAGAACTCTACAATATCCTCTAGATATGATAGATTCCAAATTGGACTCAAATTTATCTATCTAACTCATATATGAGTTGGCCTATGTAAGCTTAAATAAGGATTAAATAATATTACTCCAATAGAAGCTTCTAGTTGTTCCTTTAGTTTCCTATTGAAACCTTCTGCTCTTCTCAATTTGAATTTCAGTGTACTATTCTCAGCCTTCTCTTTGTCCAATCTTCAAGTGTTGCACCAAATTTTTCTTGCAAACTTTTTGAATCCATTCTGATCTCCCTTAAGTTGTTAGGCTTTCTCTCCAAGGGCCAACAACTCTGATACCAATTGTTAGTACTAGGTAATACGAAGAGAGATTGTGAATCAGTATTACTAAACTTTGATTTAAAATTTAAATAATTATAAATAAACCATAAAAATTTTGAAATTAAAAAAACAATAACACACAACACATAACTAAGGATGCCATGATTTTTTCTTGAGGAAACTAGGTTAAGGGAAAACCCTGATCGCGATGGTACCCACAACTATGCACTAAAATATTGTATCCCTATTGTGTGTGTATGCTAAACACCTTCATGAAATTAGGATATTTAACTAACAATTCAAAGTAAATACAATGCAAATCTAACTAAGAGTTGAAACTAAAATCCATGACATCTCATGGCTCTCTAATCAGATGTGGTAAGTGAAGCTCTCACCTTAATCTCCACTAGTGACACTTCTAAAATGAGAAATATGATAGAATTATGCTTGATCTAGCTCTCAAATGATACAAAGATAATCCAAATGCTCTTAATTGCTATGAAAATGTCTATAATGATGATGCTTTGCAAATGAATTTCTAAGATGCTTATTGCTCTCAAAATGCCTCTTACTTATAGTAAATTCCCAAGGGTATGGGGTAGAGTGAACTAACCATGATTTCCCTTTGGTTGAGTCAAATACTTTGCAATGTTTTTAAATGGGGGGACAATTTAAATATTTGTCTCAAAGCTTTGGACAAAAGGACAAAATTGAGTGATTGAGATTGAAAGTTTGAAATGAGTGATTGAGATTCATTTCTTTTTGAGTGATTTATGTCTCTTTGTCCTCAATTCTCATTGGTTGATCAAATTTTGTGTTGAACGATAATAGGATTAATTTAATTTAATTAATTAATTAAATTAGTCATGTAAGGGAATAGGTTCAATTTGATTTTTGATTTAACAACTATACAATTAATTGATTAAAATCAATTATATAGTGTTTTTCACCCGTTTTAGCTTGATTTAATTATTTAATATCATTATTTGATTTTTCCTTTGATTTTAATGATTTTGTCCAATTTGATTTAATAAATGTCCATTTAATTTGATTTGAATTAGTGCATTTTAATTAAGATTTTGCAATTTGATGATTTTAAAGCACTTGCCCAATTTTTGATGTCTACAAATGCCCCTCTTTGGATTGATGTGCAAAGCTCATTGATTCAAAGATTATTTTAGTCTTGATCACTTTTGGGTCCTGATTTACTGATTTGATGATACACCACTGATAGATTGATTACTGCCTGATATGATATGCCTCTGATTTGATAGAATGATATGTGCCCCACTGATATTGATCAAAAAATTTGATGCCCTAGATTTTGATGATGTTTAATTTGATAGTCTAATGCCCCCTCAGAAATAAAAGATATTGATTGCTTGATTTTAAAAAAAATTGATTGATTGATTAATCCAATATGTTTTGATTTTTGAAAAACATTGATGATAGGCTGTGATTCTCAATTTTCCCCGGTTGTTTTGATAGGTTAATATAGGTCAAAGTCAAAATTTCACCTCTAAATAGGTCAAATTAGCTTAAATAGGTTGAAAAACCTAGAATTTTTTATTCATTTTCACTTTTGACTATTGAGATTTTGCTTTGGTTCTACTTTGATTTTCATGATGGTTGTGCCTATCAGAGAGCATCGGTTTGAGAGAAGTCATCAGCATCAACGTCCTTTGGACTATGGACCTCCAGTGTGTCTTTTCTAACTTTTTTTGTTGCATTTATTACTCGTTTATAGCAGTTATTGCATCTTTTTCATGTTCTTGTATTTTTTATTCTTCAAAATGACACTTAGGAATAGGGAAATGCCACATAGCCATGTTAAGTAATGCATCTGCATGTTTTACTCATGCCTCTGCATAAGGTAAAATTCTGTGTGGTAATAGGCAAATGACGCCTACAGGATTTTCAAATTTCCAACTTGATTTTCTGACACAAATTTGATTTTTCTGACTGATCGTTTGAATTCCAAGATAGTTAGGTATGTTGTAGTTAAGAAAAACAATTTATTAGGATATCAGGATAGTGGTACCAATGAATGTTTGATTACGTCAATCTGATAGGATAGATCTGATAATGGGATACTGATAGGTAGGACTTGATTAATCAATGGGAAAACTAATAATGATAGGTAGGATTGATTGTTCATTCTCAAGATACAAAGACACAAACAAATGGTACTAGGTTTCATAGGATTGATATTGATATTTGATTCTGATAGACTGGTTGACTTAGGATAACTCATTGATATGGTACACTGATATGATTCCTTTGATTTGCAAAATAGGCACATTTATGTAAGTTATATATACGTACAGTCACTTCTTGGGTGATTGATTTAGGTTGGGCTCTAACTGTTGTAGTGTATTGTGTGATTGAGATGTGTGGTCTTAGCTTCCTCTTGGACATTCTGTGGTTTTAGCTGAACCGTGGTTTACTTACCACAACGGTAGAGAGATAACACTCTAACCACAACACATTCCACCTTCCTTTTGGAGAGATGACCATCACTCCAGAGGATATATATAGATTGTTACACATTCCTTTCCATGGTGAGATGGTATATTATTATTCTGTTTATGACCATACTATCTATAGATGAGTGTTTGGAGACAAATCTATTGATTATGATACTATCACTTGGGCACAATTTTCTTCCTTCCCCACATTGCTAGTAGTACTTGGTGCTTTGATCGGTGGTTTACTACTTTCTGACCAGTGAGGTCATGGTTTTTTAGTTAGATGGGGTAGGATACTTGAGGATTTATTTGCACAACCTTAGTGATTTGATTAGGGCTTATGTTTTCTTGCTAAGCTTTATCATGATTTACATGAGATTGCATATAAGGAGAGTTCTCCTTTATCGGTAGGTGCCATGATTTTGTAGTTATTGGTGTGGGAGCATCTTCCCATTACTAGGACAATTTCAAATAGGATTCAATCGTATGGTTTTCCTTATGCTTTTCTATATAGTGACATGATTGTCCAGCATCATCTAGGCAAGACTGAGTATTGGTGCCGTTAGATTGATAACCTTGATTAGGTTCATTGGCAACCATATATTAGTTGTGAGAGATGGAGGGAGGATGATGATGAGGTCCCCTAGATGTTTTCTCTTTGATGGATGATGGGTAGATCTAATACACTAATTGAGCATTTCTTCTTTGGCTAAGTTTCACATCAATATGGCAGGATTCAAGACATGCCACATGGTACAACATTATATGCTTGAGTTCAGGCAAAGTGATACATGTGGGGTGCTCAAATAGACTTTTAGTTTGCCTTGGATCAGATTGTGTGTTTAGCATATTGTAGATGGGAGTTATTAGAGGTTATTGCAAATGCAGCGATGTCTCAGGAGTATCACGACTGGTTTTCTCAGAATAGGTTTCCTAGATTTACGGATCCACTAGAGGCTATCCTAGGTCACGATGAGAGATCTAAGGATGATGATAATGATGGAGATGATGAGGATGGTGGAGGTGTTAGGAGGAGGCATTAGAGGTAATGAGTTCAAAGAGGCTAGAGAGCTAGGAGTGGAGGATGAGATGGACCATGGTTGAGAGGTGGGCATGCTAAGGGATAGGTTCAAAAGGATCATGGAGCTGAGGTGGTACATCCTAGAGCAGCAAGAGTTGACAGATGATAGAGGGCTCAAAGACAGGTGCATGTGGATATTTCTAGATAGATTTGTCATCAACAAGATCCACTAGTTCAGTTATAGAGAGTTTACTTAGCCCAGTAGGACCAGATTCTGGCATAGCAGGTGCCTCCACAAGTTCATCAGTCACAGGATATGGGCTAGAGTTCATAGGATGCTCCTAGTATTGATACTTTATCACAAGATGTGCAATCATTATAGAGAGATGTATCCACTATTGTTGGTAGATTGGATCAAGTAGCTACCTTGATGCAACATTTCATGACAATGATGGCACAGAGACCTAGCATTGCAAGCACTTCTCAGGCTCCTCCTTCACATGATAGATGGGATGGGCAGGGTCTAGATGGGTCAAGTGCTTCTATGGGATCATGATGGTTTGATGACAGAGCTATTCATTGACGATGTCCATTGTATCATGTTTCATGTTGTTTATGGATCAGAACATTTGATGTATCACTTTGATGACATGTTGTCTTTGATGTACTGGATCATTTTATAAACACTTATATGATGATAATACTTCCTTGACTATCTTGATGAGTTTAGTATGAGATTATCTTTATATGCAGCTATATGATGTTTATGATGCATTTACTTTTGATTATGCTATGGATGCACTATGTTTTATTTATGATATAGATAGATGAATGCAATGATGTATGAATTTTTGATATGCTTTCTTCTCTTTTTCAATGTATGGATGCAAAGTGTTTAATGAAATATGGATATGAATGTCCCTATGTTTTTTATTTTTCATGTATGTAGTTCTATCCTAAATTACATGTATGCACATGATATATGAATCTTTTTCTTTCTTTTCTGATATATGGATAATGAATAATGATTAATGCTATGCATGAATGCAAAAGATAATATCACATTTGTTGATTGATATCAAGGATAAAATGTTTGATTGACCCCCCATTTCTTTAATTATTTAACTCACCAATATTATTAATGTACTTCATTGTCCTTGGAAAATAACCACAAACAAATGCACTTAATCTAATATAAAAATTCAATGCAATGCAACTAAGTGTCACTAGCTTTAAGCAAAGAAATGCCATAGAGATAAATTTTCATCTTTGAGCATTGTGGGACCAAAAAGATAGTACAACCATCACTAAACACATCATAAGATAACCTCTTTGGAAACTAGTACAACCCTCACTAGTTGGATGACCAAACTATAGGAGTATGAATACTGGTTTCAACAAATTCAATTTTGCAAGTGGATTTTGGTATTAAGATATGGAAGATCTAAATAGCCAAGGTATTTGTTTGTGTAAACAAGAAAAGATTCATCCTTCATCTTATGTGATAGTCCTCGATGGTTCTTTGATGACCATGTCGTTAGACAAATTCTCATAAGTTGATGAATCTCCCTTAAGATGGTCACTCTAAAGAAAGAAAATATCATATCATGTCTTCATCATTGCCAATCTAGTAAAAAAATCATTGATTAGATAAAAAGATTTGATAAAAATCAATTCAAGTAAAAGATTATCAAAAGAAAGCTTCAAGTGTTTTGCAATGTATCAAGATTTTCAAAAAGAATTTCCAAGTATTCTAATCTTTAAAGTGTTTGTCAATTTTTAATCCTAAATAATAAAGTTAATGAAGTCTTAAGGATCAAGTTCTAGTATCAAAATACTTGGGTGTGAACAATGATATCCATCAAATGTTCAAGAAATTCTCTTTTCTAAAGTTCTAATAAGTCTCTCTCTAATGTGATTGAATGTTGCACTATTGAATCCATTTTGTACCAAATTTCCAATCCTCTTCTGCTCCCAAGTGATAAATTTGATCATGTGACAAACTTAGGGTCAAGGAAATGCAATGAAGCAACTGAAAGGCTTTATTATGACTATGCACAAATGATGGATGCAATGAAGGTGTACGAGTGAGATGATGGAAATGCAATATGTACACATGCAACTTGTAGGAAAGACTTTAGGGAACAAAAGGCGCTTGATTACCAAGTTTTCACCTTTTGGGTTTTTATTGCTTTCTTCTTTTTAAGTTTTTTAAAAAAAAATTAGTTCTTTTTTTTTTGCTACCAAGGCACCTATTGCCAAGTTTTCACCAAGGCACTTTTTTCTTTTTCAATTTTTTTCTTCTTTTCTTTTTTTTAATGTTTTTGGTATTTTCAAGATCTCTTTTGACTATGTACAATACATATGATTCTTTTCATCTCATACTCTTTATACTCTTTCATCTACCTCATGTATAGGACCTTTTTAGATGTATACTATTGATAGGTTCTTGTAGTTCTTCTCCCTCACAATATGCTAACTTATAAGTTCCTATTCCAAATGAAGAAACAATGATGAATAGACTGAGCCAATTAGCCTCCCATTTTCCTTTCTTTTCTCTTTCAACTTGATTCTTAGGATTTTCTCTTAACACTAAGTCTCCTACTTGAAAGACCCTTGGTTTGATATGCTTGTTGTAGTTTCATGAGACTCTATTCTAATATACTTTCAAGTGTTCATAGACTTGTGTTTGGTGTTCTAATAATTCTAATTGTTGAACTCAGGAAACTCTGTAATCCTCATCTATTATTAACCTTTTCAATGATACTCGTAAAGATGGGATTTCAACCTCCAAAGGTAGAACAACTTTGGCACCATAAACTAATGAAAATGGTGTAGCTCCCATAGGTGTCAAAAATCTAGTTCTGTATGCCCATAATGCTAGGTTGATATACACATGCCAATCTCTTCCTAACTTATTTACCGATCTCTTCAATATTTTGAGAATGTTCTTGTTTGTAGCTTCGGCTTGTCTATTTCCTTGAGGATAGTATGTGGACGAAGAGTGATGTGTGATATGAAATGTGTCACAAAGTTCATCATCTTTATTTTTGAATTTTTTTCCATTGTCTATGATTATGGCATGAGGAATACCATATCTCTAAATGATGTGATTCAAGATGAACATGGAGATCTATTTTCCCATAGCCATGATCAAAGGGACCACTTCTACCCACTTAGTGAAATACTCTATGGCGATGATGATGTATTTATGCCCATTGGAAGAAGGTGGATAGATTACACCAATCAAGTCAAATTCCCATTGATAAAATGGCCATGGTGTAACAAAGGGATGTAACTCTTGTGCCGGCACATGTATCATGTTTCCATGGTATTGACATTTGCTAGATATTTTGACGAAGTGACAAGCATCTTTCTCCAAGGTTTTCCAAAAGTACCCTACGTAAAGGTATTCTTGGCTAGGTTTAAACCACTTGAGTGCGATCTACAAATGCCCTCATGAACTTCATGTAAAGCTAAGTTAGACTCCTCTTCCTCTAGACATCTAATTAATGTCCCATCAAGACCCTTACGATACAATGTGTTAGAAAGGATTATGTAACGGGCTTATTGTCAAATAAAATGTTGTTTTTGGGCTTGAGATTGGTCTGGAGGTAACACTTGGTCTTGGAGATAAGTATAGATAGGTTCGTACCAAGGTGAGTCATGTCCATTGAGTAGGGAAATAATTTCGATGTCAGGGAGGTCAAATGTCAATTTTACCAACTCTTTCACCAAGAATTTGTACTTTTCATTCTGATCAGGTTTTTGTAATAAGGAAACCAAAGTAGCCATTGCATCAGCTACTCTGTTTTTCTCTCTTGGAATTTTTTCAAAGGTGATCAATGCAAAATACTTTTTCCATGCCTTAATCATTTTCTTGTATGGTAATAATTTTTCATCTTTGGTATTATACTCATTATTGACCTAATTGATTATTAATTGAGAGTAACCATATACTTTTAGCTCAATGATGTTCCATTCTAAATCTATCTTGATGCCAACGACTAGAGCTTCATATTTTTCTATGTTATTTGTACATGGGAACATGAGTTTGTGGGACTTGGGAATAGTATACCCTTGAGGGCTAATCAATAATATGCCGGCCCTAGAACCTCCTTGTGTATATGAGCCATCAAAATACAACTTCCATGTCTTTGCCTCTATGTTTACAATTGTTGAATCCAGAAATTCCACTTGAATGGTTTCCATAGAAATCCAAGGGTTTTCAGCTAAGTGATTTTCTATCACTTGTCCTTTTATGGCCTTCCTATCCACATACTCAATGTTGAACTCACTTAATATCATGACCCATTTTTCTATCCCGCCTGTTAAGGCAACTTTGCTTAGCAAGTATTTTAGAGGATCAATTTTGGCAATAAGATTCACCTTGTGCATCAACATATAATGTCTCAATTTTTGGGATGAAAATATGATCAATAGACATGCTCTTTCCATAAATGTGTAGTTGAGTTCATATTTGATCAATATTCTACATAAATAGTAGATTTCTCTTTCTTTCCCTTCCTCATCTTCTTGTGCCAAAAGAACTCCTAAAGATCTCTCGGTAGTAGATATGTACAAAAAAAATGGTTTTCCTTTGACTAGTGGCATTAGGATTGGTGGATTCATTAGATAAGTTTTTAAAAAAGTGAAGTCTTGATCACATTCTTGATCCCATATGAATATAGTGTCTTTGTGTAGCAACCTTGTGAATGAAAGACATTTTTCAGCCAATTGAGAAATGAACCTTCATATGGATTGTATCTTGCCTTGAAGGGACCACATTTGGCTTATGTTCTTTGGGATTTCCATATCCATTATTGCTTAAACATTTTTAGGATCCACCTCAATCCCCTTAGCATAAATTATGTAGCTTAGTAATTTACCAGATTGAACACCGAAGGCACATTTTTTGGATTAAGCCTTACTTTGAATTGTTCTAATCGGGTAAATATTTTGTCGAGAATTTGTAGGTGATCCTCCCTTTTACGTGATTTTGCCAATATGTTGTCCACATAATCTTCTAAAAGGTGTGCATCATATGATGGAAAATAGTGGTCATTGCCCTTTGGTATGTGGCTCTGACATTTTTAAGGCTGAAGGGCATGACATTCCAACAAAAGGTACCCTAAGGGCACATAAAGGCTATCTTTTCTTGGTCTTCTAGTGCAATCTTTCTCTGATTATATCAACTAAAACCATCCATTAATGAATACATAGAATGACCAGCTGTCAAATCAACTCTTTCATCTATGCTCGGGAGTGGGAAGTCATCTTTTGGACATGCAAGGTTCAAGTCTCTAAAATATGTGCATACACGAATGGATTTTTCATGTTTGGTGACTGTCACAATATTGGATATCCATTTGGCATATGAAATTGCTCTTATAAATCCCACATTCAATAATTTTTCTAATTCCTCCTTGACTAGAAGAGCTACATGTGGGTGAATTTTTCACAATTTCTACTTGACAGGCTTAACCCCTGGTTTGACATTTAGATGATGCATGATGAAGTTGGGATCCAATCCTGGCATGTCAGCATAGGACCATGCAAAATTAACTTGTTTATCTTCTCTTTCAAAAGGTGTAAGTGACACTGCTAGGCGTATAAATCTTGGATCCAATTTTGTTCTGATGTTGACCTTTTACATTGGCTCTATTAGAATCAGAAACTTTTCTTCTTCATGTTCGGGTAGAGTATCCAACCTCTCTTTACATTTTTTGGTTCTAATGCTGCCACATAGTGGTTTTCATCACTAGAACTTTTCATTTTTATTTTTATTTTTCATTTTTTTCTTTGGATTAAGAGATTGAACCCCCAATGTTCTCATCATGTTGGTATCAAATTCATTGGTGGAAGAGGGTTCAACCACATTCAAGTATTGGGTCATCACTTGGTCATTTGGGAAATAAAGTAAGTCACTTAGCTTAGTTAGGTCCCAATCAATAAGTTTGGGATGTATCAAAGGTAAGGAGTCAATGGGCAAGGTATCATCAGGTAGATTTATGGACATGACCTCATTGGATGGTTCATACATTGTATCATTTAGGTCAATAATGTGTGCTTCCTCGAGATGGTCCATGGAAGAGGGATCAAAGTCCCCTTCACTTGAGTCTTCTAAGACATCTCTGGGAAAAAAATTATGTGGATTAAGACTAGCATTCAAATAATCCTCCCCCAAAGGTATCCAAATGTATCTATCCATGGCTGATTAGTGGGTGTTTACCCTACAGGACATATCTCTAGATCTTCCCTAGCTTGAGTATTGTCTTCTAAGACTTCTATAGGAAAGAATTCATGTGGGTTAAAATTGACATTCAAATCACTTGCCCATGAAGGTACCTGAGGATGGGTAATATGTGCTTTCCCTCTGTTAGATTCTTGTAAACCAGGCTATATGTATGTAGAAGGTGTCTCTGAATCTTCATTATTCTAAATTTGTTTTTTAGGGACATTAGAAAAAGAGTGTATTTCAATGATCTCTTTATCATGACATGAGTCATTTGATAGAGTGTCCCACTCATAGTCTCAAGAATCATCACTATTAACATCAGATTCCAGCGTGTTTACTTGAGGATATGAATTATGCATGGGGTTGGAGCTTTCTCCTTTGTAATGGTAGCCTACCCCTAATTTCTCTTCTTTGGACCTCCAAGAAGGTTCAATTGGTTCTATCAAACCTCAATTTCTTTTGCCTAAGGGTTGTCTTCCTTTGTATCCCATTTTCTGCATTATCTCAAATCCTTTCCCATTGTGATCAGTTTGAATATTGATATGCCAAATTCTTTCTATGGGAGTATTGGAGACATTATTTTCATCTTGATAAAGCCATTGGAGGACTTCATCTTCTTCTTTGTCGAATGCTACATTGTCACTTTCTCTTACAAAGTAAGAGTTATATTTATGAGGAAGATGCTCTTTGGACGGTTTCCCATGTGTCCTTGGAGATGTAGGTGAGTCGAATAGGGAAATAGAGTATTCCCCTACTCCTTTGGAGTTGATTTTACATTGTTTTTCAAATGTATGCATCATCTCACTCATTTGTTGGTAATGATCCTCTTTAGCTTTTTTTTCCTCCTCTTTGGTGGGTTTAACAATCACTTCCCTTGGTGTAGATACTTTATTTGAAGTTATATCTAAAGTCAGACCCTCATAACTCACTTTCTCCTTTCCTTTAGTTGATGTCATTGAGTTATTTTGAGGAGTTCTTGGTGTAGAGGTAGTACTTAATGTTAATTTTGGATAATCCAATTCAATGTCTTCAATAGCAGCCTTTTGAATAATTCCTTCTCTATCATGGGTAATAAATAGCTTGTGGAGAGGTTTCAATGCATTGTAATATTGGAAAGGATTTGAATCCCCTCCAACCATGATTTCCTCACCCATAAATGGAAATTTTATGCATTGATGATATGTGGATGGAATTTCTTTTATTACATCTCATGGATCCACAACCTTCCCAATAAGATATTATAAGTTAGTTTCATGTCTAGGACTTGGCACTTTGTGTCCTTCTTGACAGGTCCCACTTGAATAGGTAATATAATCATACCCTTTGAAGATCTTTCCGCTTTATCATAGGATTTTATAGTAATTCTTTTGGTAGGATCAATGCATGACTTGGATAATCCTAAAGATTGGACCAGGCTCAAAGTAGAAATGTTAAGACCAGCTGCATCATCAATGAGAGCTCTTTTGACCCTATGTCTTTCAATCAAGACTTCTATATGGAATGGAAAATTTTGGGGATATGTAATGGACATATCATCTTGGTCTGAAAATAAAAGGCAATGGGGTGAAATGAGATGTCCTACCATATTCTGAATTTTTTCCTCATGCAAGTTGGTAGGGATGTTAGCTTCAACCAAAGCTTTTTCTAAAATTTCTTTTTAGTTTGGTGATAACTTCAATAACTCCAAGATAGAAATTTGTGCTAGAGTCTTTTATAGTTGATCTACCAAGCTATATGGTTTTACTATTGTAGCCAGTTGCTTTGCAAAAATGTTGGATTGCGAAAGGCCAATAAGTTTAGGGCCAACCCCTTGTAAGGTGACTTTTGAAGCTTGCTCCCTAGTGATAACATTAGATGGTTCTTTTTGAGGTTGTTCCTTGATTACGATAGTGTTCACAACATGGTCACTCTTGGATAAGGTATTGATAACATTATCATAGTGAGGTGCAAAATTGATGTTGTTGCTACTTTACTTATTCCTATTGGAAGGCCCACTTTTCTCATGAGTGTAGAAAGGTTGTTTGAAAGCCATGTGATCTTCATTATTTTTAGGCCCTTCAATAGTAATTGTACCATTATCAATTAAGTCTTGCACTACATTCTTCAGTTGTAGGAAATCATTGGTTGTATGCCCTCTAATTCTATGATATTCACAATGAGTATTCTCACTCCACCAAATGGGCTTGTTGTGTGGTTCATAGGGTTGAATGCTAGGTAAATTAATGATTTTGTTCTCAATGATTGTCTTCAATGCTTTCTTGAGAGGCTCACCCAAAGGCGTTAAGGTCCTCTTAGGAGTTGGTGTTAATAATTTAGTAGATTTATTACCTCCTTGATTGTTCCTAAAATTACCACTACTGGTATTATTGTTGTAAGGTCCTTTGGGAACCTGATTTGTATTGGGAACTTGATTAGGTATTCTTGTAAGAGTAATAGGGGTTACCTTCAAATCACTTGAATCAACAACCCCATCATTGAATACTCCTTTATTACTATTTTTCAACCCAAACTAATTATAGCTATTAGAAAAAAATTTATTCTGGTTGTTGTGATTGTTATTGGAGGAATTTTTATTGTAATTCTTATTGTCTTTGTAAAGTTTCAACTCTCCACTCTTAACTAGAACTTCTTCCATAGTTACCCCATTTTCAATAAGGTCTTGGAAGGTCTTTGGGCATTGCATTCTCAATCTATAGTTCATCTCATTACTTAAGTTGTTGATAAAAATATGCATTTTCTCTTTCTCTAGTATGCTCTTAGGATATCTAGTGAATATTGTTATCCACCTTTGTAAGAAGATTAAGAATCCCTCTCCTTAATTTTGCTTAGTATTACATATATTAATCATTTTGACTTAGTGTTTTCTATTATACAAATAATGTGCCACAAATTTTGAAGCTAGTACTTCAAAGGTTTTAATGCTGGAAGGTAACTTTGAAAACCACTCCATAGCCATACCTCCTAATCTCCTAGGAAACAATCTCATTAAATATGTGGCATCATGCATGAATTCCAAGCTTAATGCAAAAAATTCCCATAGATGATCTTGAAGATCAGATGTTCCTTCGTATTTATCATACTTAGGAAATACTATGTTGATTGGGAATGGTACCATGACAAGAATTTTGTCAAATGGAAATGGACATAACACTTCTATAGAAAAGGATTTAGGAGCCCCACTTTGTTTTATCATGTCCAATTGCATTTGAAATAACTTAAACTATTTTTTCATAATGTCAATCGGGCTTTCTTCAACTTTAAGTGGTTTAAGTTGATCCACATCATACCCCCGAGGAAGCTTAAGAGTTGTTCGGGCTAGGTCTAGGAAATATTTTTCTTTGTCTCTTTCCAATGCCTTCTCCATAATTTTTAAGAAATATGAACTTTGTATAGCTTTCATAAATTTATCATTCCGGGCACCTTCGGCAGTTGGTTCACTATTGCCTCTAGTGTTAGTTTTATTCATTCCTTGATTATTTTAACATGTTTCTCCATAACTAGTATTACCCTAATTATTTGGGTCAATACCTCTATTGTCATTATTACCCAATCTACTGGAGTATATCATGTTGTTTTCAACTTCTTGAATGGGTTCTTGGGGTAGTTTTGAGGTAGTAGAAGTATCACTCAGGAAAGGAAGCTCTTGTCTCAAGTAAGTTCCACCCGCTTGTAATGTTTGATTTACATCATAGGACCTAGTAAAAGTAGGCATGAACATAAACCACTTGAAAATAGGCTCTTTGATCTTGCTTGTGGCAAAATCCTTGTGAAATTTTCAAAATTGATTAAAATCAGGATTTTTGATCAGGTAGAGTACTGGAACAAGTAAAATAGCCAAAAGGGTATCTGAATATGCAATCAATTTTTTAAAACCCTAAATAAATACTCATTGTTTTCCCTTTTATGATTCTGGGTGTCACTTGCTTGCATGTAGGTGTGACTTAAAAATTGGTACACGTCGACTGGAATTGATTTAGGTGGCACTCTGCAAATGTACAGGTGGCACTTTACTGTTGATAGACATTTTTGTAATTTTTATAGGCATCACTTAATCTATCACAGGCGTGACTTTTTGGTTAATAAGCATTTCTTGAATAGTCATAGGCATGACTTTACTACTAAAAAGCAATATTTCTCTATGCACAGGTGGCACTTTGCAGACCAGGTTGTAAGTTTTAGATTTTAAAAGTGATAAGATCAGGCCTATGGACTTTTCTTGCGTGAAAATGGAACATCATTTTTCACAAGCCTTGAACAAGAAAGTCTTCCACGTAGTCTACCTATAGTCAAATTTGGCTTTCTAACATTGTTGGCTCTATAAGGTAGCTTTCTAATTTATCAAGTTTTATTGAATAAATCTATTCTAAATTGTGTCAAATTCTTAAACCCCCTCGTGGGCTTTCCACATGCACAAAAGTATGATTTTGCATAATCTGAAAGGACCACTAGAGAAAGTGAGAAACATTTGCACATGACTTAGTCATTTTCCTTTTAAGGAGAAATGTATTTGATTATAGCGGGTTGGATAATATTGCAGAAAAAGTGATTGTCTCCCACTTGGGTAATTCCCTCTTACCATCCTTGTAAGGATGTTCTCAGGAGGCAGGCCCTCTATTGCTCTATTTTAACTAGCATGTTCATGTTAAAGCAAGGAAATGGAGTTAAGAACAAGTTTTGGGGAATTTGGTTCACCAAGTAGTGAAGAGCATATCCCTAAATTTTCCTTAATTTCCCAAACACAATAAGAAATGTTCAATTTATTTCACCCACTAACTATAGGGATTTGAGTATTTCTACTCTCTTCCACAAACAAAGGGGCTTTGATTTTATGTGCTTGATTCCTCAACCTTTCTTATTAATGAAAAAATTTCAACACCTTTGGCTTTTGATTCACTAGAAGAAGTGAAGAGCATAAGGCTAAATGCTAAATTTTCCAAACAAAGAGAGGTTGTTTTGTAATTACTAGATTTAGAAATGCTCCAATGCCACAATTTAAGGGAAAATATTGACTAGTTTAAGGCTTACCTCTCCTTGTAGCTAGGGGCATTTTTAAGTGATTTTTGTCATTTTTCAACCTTACCTTGGCAATAGCTTTTATTTCCAAATGTGCTTATCCACTAGTAAGTTAGTCAACACAAACAACAACAATGAAGAAAACCAAATCGAATTTGAAGAAGCAAAGTTTTGTGTATTGAATATTAAACCTTATTTGCAAATTTTGATAAAAAATTGAACCAAGGAGAAAAGATCCAATTAAGTGATATGAATTTGGTTTTGTAAGCTTCTACAATTTTAAGATAATTCTTATATACCTGGTTTTCTTCTTCTTGTGACTCCTCAAGAACTATTTTGATATGAGAAAAGTTTTCCTTCTTGATCTTCCTAGCCAAAGCCTTGCCTTTGGAGTTGAACTTGCTCTCTAGATTTTCAACCTTTCTGTGCTTGCTCATTTGTAGTAAAAAAATATAGAGAGAGAGTAAGATAATTGTATTTATTAATCTAACAACAAATTAAAGAAAAATCCAATAAGCGTCATTGTCTAGCTAATAAGCATGATTAAAATGCTAGCAGACATAACTTTAAAAATAGCAGGCGTCACTTTCCAGTGACACAGATGATATTTAAATTTCTATAGGCATAACAATTTATATGCTAGGTGTGAAAAGTAATGTAAACTATGTAAGATAAGCTATTAAAAGAAATAATTGTCATAAATTAGGCACCGATCAAAAGATACTAGGCATGATTGTTTGTCATAAATTGCATCGTAAAGTCTATCAAAGGTGGTGAAAGATAGCTAATAGGTATCACTTCTTCAATAACAAGCATTTGTTTGTAATTTTGAGCATGAAAATTTATCTCTCAGGTGCAACAAGTTATCTATCAAGCATCAACTAATTAATGGTAAGCGTCAGAGCAGTAGTCTCAGGTGTCATTTGGTTCTTCATACATGTCACTTTACCTATTTTCTATAAACATTCATGTAAAAGTGAAGATACAAATGCACAAAATATAATGAAAACCTTAGAAATGAGGCTTATAGCCCCATAATGTGGACCATTTGTGTGTGTATACTAAACACCTTCATGAAATTAGGATATTTAACTAACAATTCAAAGTAAATGCAATGCAAATCTAACTAATAAATGAAACTAAAATCCATGACATCTCATGGCTCTCTAATCAGATGTGGTAAGTGAAGCTCTCAGCTTAATCTCCACTACTGACACTTCTAAAATGAGAAATTTGATAGAATTATGCTTGATCTAGCTTTCAAATGATAGAAAGATAATCCAAATGCTCTTAAGTGCTATGAAAATGTCTATAATGATGATGCTTTGCAAATGAATTTCTAGGATGCTTATTACTCTCAAAATGCCTCTTACTTATAGTAAATTCCCAAGGGTATGGGGTAGAGTGAATTAACCATGATTTACCTTTGGTTGAGTCAAATACTTTGCAATGTTTTTAAATGGGGGGACAATTTAAATGTTTCTCTCAAAGATTTGGACAAAAGTGTTAGAAAGTAAAGTCCACCAAGATAACTGAGAGGGGGGGGGGGGGGCGTGAATCAGTTATCTAGTAATTATAACTTTTGTCAACTTCAATAGATTTTAACCATGTAAGCAATATAATTACCAACCATAGAAAGATATTCACACACAATAACACAATGACACAAGATATGTTGACTAGGGAACCTCTTGATCAAAGAGTAAACCCTGGTGGGAATGATGCCCACAAAATATGCACTAATATGAATAATCCTTGTGAAAGGATGGACTCTATTAGGAGTCTTATGAAATACATTTATTATATATGAATCCCTATTAGGAGATTTTGAATCCCTCCTAAAAAATTCTAACTCTATTAGGAGTTATGGAAGATAGAAGGACCCACTGCCCAAATAGCTTCAATGGAAAGATCACTAAACACACTATCCAACTGATCTCTAGATTATTCAATATAATAATATCAAATCATTAGTAATATCAACATAATATGTTACCTCTTCTCTAACTGTGCCAAACTACACTCACTACTACACTAGATCTCAATTTTAGATATTTGTACCTTGCATGTCTTCTTTCACAAATTCACTTTCACAACTTCATTCACTTCATCATAATCCATCACAACCATATTAAAATAAGTAAAAAAATTCCTTCCTTTATACCACACTCAAATAATTACAAATGAGTCAGCATCTAATTACAAAATAAAAGTTTCCACATGCTACATCAAAAATTACACAAAACTGTCGGCTTCCAATTAGAATAATTCTTCACTCGTGCAACATCAAAGTTTGAACTATCATCCAAGTCACTAATAATATGTCTTCAAATTATCTCTAACTAAAAAAAACTAGATTCCATCCTGATTAGGAGATATCATCTGATTTCCATAAACTGCTATTCAGGAACACTGCTTGAATACTGGTTCCACCAAAATGCTCATAACTTTCATGAATAAATGAATTACTATCTACACTCTTAACCATGAATATATAACATATAAAATATTAAATCCTCAACATCACATACCTTGATCTACAATATCCCACATGCACTAATCAAAACACTCTCTGCTCCTCTACTAATCTCCAGTAGATCACTATGTTGACATCAATGACATTCATAGTCATGAATGAAACAACAACTACTACATAAAGGATGCCAATAATCCCAATGGATATATTAAGTATTCATTCCTAACAATCTCCCCCATTGGCATTGATGGCAACATAGATGAAAAACATCCAATGTTCCAAAAATCCAATATTGCGATACTGCTGCTGTAAAAAATATTTTTGAATCCTCTTCATCATTCAAATCTTGCTTCATTTTCCTATTTAGTTCTCTCCAACATATGGTAAAAAAAAAAATTTATGTACACTCAACAACAACTCTAATGTCAACAATAATTCTAATGTCAAAAGACACTGTTCAGAAAATACATTCACTAGAATCCTCATGAATCAACTTAGATAAACATACTCCCCCATAGAGGAAGTAACAACATCCAATCCAAAAGAAAGATAAGGCTCATATAACACTGGATGGATGCAACCAATCTACATCACTTCTCAAAAGTAGGCAGGGGCATAACCCCAAGCATACCTCTCAGATACTCAAACGTATCATTAGGAAAAGGCTTTGTAAATATGTCTGCTATCTACTCCTTTGTGCTTATGTACTCAAGTTTGACTTCTTTCTCAGTAAATTTTTCTCTTACTACATGATACTTAATCTCTATATGTTTTGTCTTAGAATGTAATACAGGGTTCTTAGACATACTAACTGTGCTGATGTTATTGCAATGTATAAAAATAGGTTCAAAAAACTTTATTCCAATATCCTTTAGCATCTGCTTCATCCAAATTATCTGGTTACAATTGTTTTCTACTACTACATATTCTACTTCTATCATGCTCTATGAAATACAATTCTACTTCTTGCTTAGCCAAGAAACCAATCTTCCTCTAAGAAAAAATGCTCCACCACTGGTGCTCTTTTTATCATCAACACTGCCTCCCCATTCACCATCTGTATATGCACATAGGGTAAAATCATTAGAATTTTCATACCATAATGCATAGTCCATTGGGCCTCTTAAATATCATAGTATCCTCTTCACTACTGCATAATGTGATTCTCTAGGTTCAACTTGAAATCTTGCTACAATTCCAACTGAATGTGCTATATCAGGTCTTGTATATGTCAAGTATTGCAATCCTCCAATCATAGATTTGTACTTCTTCTATTCAACTATAGGAGTCTCATCTATGCTAGATAATTTATGTCTAGTTACCATAGGTGTTCCAACTAGTTTACAGTTCTCCATTCCAAATCTCTTTAACAAATCATTCAAGTACTTTGTCTGGCTTACAAAGATACCATCACTATTCTGTGTTATCTATGATCCCAAAAAGTATTTCATTTCACCAATCATAGTCATTTCAAATTTAGTTTTCATTTCATCAGTAAATTTATCACTAGCTTCATTTTGTCCCCCAAAAATAATGTCATCAACAAAAATAACTATAATCAACAAACCATTTTCAATTTCTTTTTTGTATAGATTGCTATCAACTGTTCCTTTTGTAAATCCCAATTTTAACAAATACTTATCCAATCTTGGATACCAAGTTCTAGGTTCTTGCTTTAGTCCATATAAGGCTTTCTTCAGTTTACCTACCATGTCTCCTTCTTGAGTCAAAGGAAAACCTTCAAGCTGCTCAATGTAGACTTCTTCCAATTCACCATTCAGAAATGCTAACTTCACATCCATCTGATATACTTTAAATTTCTTAAAAGCTACAAAGGCCAAAAACATTCTTATTGCTTCAATTCTTTCTATTGGTGCAAAAGTTTCTTCATAGTCAATTCCTTCTTCCTATTGTAAGGAAACTTAGGTGCGGAAACAACTTCCTACACTAATCCCTTAAGGAAAGTATTGTGCAAATTCTTTTTAAATCCTTACAATCTCAGATTCATCAAGCTACTTAACAATAATATTGCAGCATATACCATACATACAGAAAATAGATAGAGAAGATTGAAACACATAAACACAAAGATATGTCAATGGGGAAAAACCTTTCGGTAAAACAACCCCACCCCTCCAAAACCTACACAATGTATTATCGTCAACACAAAGATTACAACACACTTGCAATGCAAGTTCTTTCAGGAAAATGAGAGACAAAGCTAACAAGACTTATCAAACTTGTGTCTCTCCCATAGAAGTAGCATCATATATATAGGCTCCTTAGGACCCAAAAAATACCCAAAATAGGTTTTTTGCATCCAACCACCAAGACCCATGCACAAAGTCACATGTACACAGTTGTTACATGCAATCCCAAGAATAGGCGTCCATCCCTAGAATAGACTATGATAGCTTGTCATAGAATCCAACAAAAATAATGGTCACAAGAGAAGTGTAAGAGAATCTGTCATACCAACCTATTTTTGGCATATTCTCTTACACACACCAACCACTCCTTCTTGGGCACCCAAATAGGCCCAAGTCATAAGATGCTCTTACACCTGTCATAGCACATTCCTTAAATAGCTCTTATGCATCATAGGAATTCGTCATAACTGTTTCAGCCATGATTTCCTTATACATAATACAAGATGTTGACACATCAAGTGGAGTGACACATCAACATGCCAACTAGACATGTACACTCACACTTAATTACATTATTTTCAAAAAATACATTTAACCAAAAAAATAATAAGAATAGGAATTATCCAAGGTTGACACACCTTATTCCTAACATTCTCCCACTTGTCGAACACCTTGTAAGAGCAACAAGAACATAATAGGAATTAACCGCTATAGGAAAAGAGGCCCATAGACTCCGAACACCATCTGAACTTCTCAGTGCCTACTAGTTTTGTTAATGCATCTGCAACATTCTTCATAGTATCTACCTTCTCCAGATTTACCTTTCCATCTTCTACCATATCTCTCACAAAGTGAAACTGCACATCAATGTGCTTTGTTCTGGCATGGAAAGTTGGATTCTTTGTAAGGAAAATAGCTCTCTAACTATCACACCAAATAGTAATATGTTCTGCATCAACACCAACATCAGAACACAATCTCCTAAGCCAAATGGCTTTATTACAAGCATGAGTAGAAGCCATGTACTCAGCTTATGTAGTGGACAAAGCAACCACAGGTTGTCGCTTACTCATCCAACTGATGGCACCACCAAACATAGTGAACACATAAGCACTAGTGGATCTCCTTCTATCAATATCACCTACCCAATCTAAATCCACAAACCCATGAATACAAACTGAATGCAGAGATCCAAAAGAGTTACCATGATAACATATGGAGTAATCTGATGTACCCATCAAATATCTGAATACTCGCTTAACTACATCCCAATGTACCCATCTAGGGTTATCCATAAACTGACTCAGGACTCCCACTACTTGGGCAATGTTTGGTCTAGTAAAAACCATATCATACATAAGACTGCCAACTGCACTAGCATATGGTACTCTACTCATGTCCTCCACCTCACTAGGAGATTTTGGACAATCATCTAAAGATAACTTTGTTGCCACAGAAATAGGAACACATAGTGGTCTACAATCTGCCATGCTGAACTTGTCCAACATAGACTTCACATACTTACTCTGACTCAACCAAAGTTTTCTATTAGACCTATCTCTATTGATTTGCATACCCAAGATGTACCTTGCTGCCCCAAGATCTTTCATCTCAAATTGTGTTGACAACTGAGATTTAAAATCAGAAATCATACCCTTACCCTTCCCAAATAGCAACATATCATCAACATATAATGCAACAATAAGAAGGCGATCATTTTCAACTTTGAAATAAACACAATGATCTGATTTTGATCTTACAAAACCAATTGACAACACAAAGGCATCAAACTTAAGGTACCACATCCTAGGAGATTTCTTCAAACCATATAGAGATTTCTTTACTCTACAAACTAAGGATTATTTACCTTTAACAATGTAGTGCTTAGGCTGTGACATATAAATCTCTTCCTCCAAATCACCATGAAGGAAATCTGTCTTCACATCCATCTATTCTATCTCTAAATCATATGATGCAGCAAGAGATAACATAAATCTAATGGATGTCAACTTTACAAAAAGAGAGAATATTTCACCATAATCTATTCCCTCTACTTGTGAATACCCCTTTGCAACCAATCTAGCTTTTTACCTTTCAACACTGCCATCTGCACATAATTTCTTCTTGAACACCCATTTACAACAAACAGATTTTCTCCCTTTAGGAAAAGGTACAAGGTCCCAAGTTTTTTTCTTCTCCAATGAAGCCATCTCATCATCCATAGCCTCAATCTAGGAACCTGCATCTTCCATGCCCAAAGCCTCTTTCACAGATCTAGGCTCATCAATGTTAGTAATTAAAGCAAAGGCACAACTAAAATCTAACATAGAGTAACCAAACCTTTCTGGTTTCTTTCTTTCTCTTGTGGATCTCCTTAAGGGCTGAGGTTGAGGTTGTTCTTCCTCTTCTTCCAAACTATCAGAGCTGCTAGAGCTCTCCTCATCATTAGACCCAACATGGTCTCTTTTTTCAGTCTTCTCAAGGGTAGGAGGCAACTGAACAACATCTTTTTCCTTTTATTTTTCATCTGGTTGTAGCACAATAGGAGAAGATGTTAGCTCTCTAAAAATAACATTTCTACTATACAACACCTTACTAGTCACAAGATCCCAAAGCTTGTATCCTTTCACACCAACACTGTATCTGATGAAAATACATTCGACAGCTTTGTTTTCCAACTTTGATCTTTTCTCCTTTGGAACATGTGCATAAGCTTCACAACCAAAAACATGAAGATGTTTAATTGAAGGCTTCTTACCAGACCACACCTCCATGGGTGTCTTACCAACAAGAGTCGATGCAGGAGATCTGTTAACTAGATAGCAAGCAATGGCCATAGCTTCAGCCAAAAACCTTTGTTCTAAACTAGCTCCACTAAGCATACTCCTAGCCTTCTCCATCAGTGTCCTATTCATTGTCTCTACAACTCCATTTTGATGTGGGGTATAAGGAGTTTTCTTATGCCTCTTGATACCTTGTTCTTTACAGAACTATTTAAACTCTGCTGAGCAAAACTCACCACCATTGTCAGTTTTCACACACTTAATCTTCTTACTAGTCTGATTCTATACAAGAGCTTTAAATTCCTTGAATCGACTAAAGACTTGTGTCTTACTTTTAAGGAAATAAATCCATGTCCTTCTACTATAATCATCTATGAAAGATACAAAAAATATAGACTTTGAGATTGAAGGAACTTTTACATGACCAGATACATCAAAATGAATAAGATCCAAAACATCAGAAGATTTGTGAGAACTAGAGTAAAACTAAAAATGATTTTGTTTACCATAGAAATAGTGTTGACAGAATTTAAACTCAAGATTTCAATCATTTAAACCCTCAATGAGATTTTTATTTTTCAGGGTTCTGAGACCCTTTTCACCAATGTGGCCAAATCTCATATGCCACAACATTGTCTTTTCTGCAGGAAGCTTACCTTCCAAAGTGTTTGCACTACCATCAGAACCAATAGCCATAGACTTCTTCACTACTTGTTCAGATGGTGAGGATGAAGAACTATTACATAGAGGAATACATACATTTAGATGAAAAAGGTACCTCTCCTAGTACCCTTTGCAAGCACCATCGATCCTCTCATCATCTTGCATCCTTCTTTAAAAAAAACAACTTGCACACCTACATCATTTAGCATACTTATAGATAATAGGTTTTGTGCCAAACCTGAAATGTGCATAACTCCATTGATTCCCTTTACTCATCCATCAAGAAATCTAATAGTGACCCTTCCGTGTCCAACTATCTTTAGGTGAGAATCATCACCCAAATACACCTTTCCACCATCGAACTTCTCATACTTTGAGAACCAATTTTGATGAGAGGTCATATGAAAAGAAGCACCCGAGTCTATCAACCACACATCATTAGATGCATGGGCAGCCAAGGATGAGATGAATGCATCGCCATCTTCTTGAGATCTTTCTGAAGCTAAATCTGAACACTTCTTCTTCTTCAGCTCTTTGCAGTCTTTATGGAAGTGCCTAGATTTATCACAGTTCCAACATTTTTCCTTGGACTTATTGGAAGTCTTTGACTTCCCATGGGATTTGGATCTACCCTTATTGTCAGACTTATTGTCATTTTTCTTCCCTCTTTCAGTGGATCTCCCATGAATAGCAAGGGATTCCTTTTCCAAAATGGAAGACTTTCTCTGCATCTCCTCTGATAGAAGAAAAGACACAACATCATCCATTTTGAAGGTGACTAGCGTGCTTCTGAAAGCCATCACAAGATGGTACCATCAATCTAGTAAAGAACACAAAAGTGTGTAGCAATGATCCTCCTCCTCTAACTTGACACCAACTGATGTCAACTATGTAGCCAACAGATTAAATGTATTTAAATGATTTGTTAAGGATCCACATTCCTTCATTCATAGAGAATACAACTTCTTCCTCAAGAACAACTTGTTCACCAAAGATTTGGCCTAATACACGGCCGTAAGTCTTTCCCACAAACTATTTACATTTTTCTCATCTAGAACATTCAGAAGAACTACATCGGTTAAACAGAGTCTTATGAGACCCTTAGCTTTACAATCTTTGATATCCCAATCTACTTGAGTTATAGTTTCTAGTCTTGTAGCACTTGAAGTTGCTTCCCATAGGTCACGATCTTCCAACATGTCTTCCATCTTGAGTTTCCACAACTCAAAATTAGTGCCATTAAATTTCTCCGCCTCCATTCTTCCATATGATGAACTCACCATCTCAATCTGCAAATAAGATTCAAAATGCTTTGCACAAGACTCCCACTCAACTAGAGATTAGCTCAAAAAACCCTACCCAACAACTATTGGAAATATTCAAGACTAACCAAGTTACTGAGAGGGGAGGGGTGAATCAGTAACTACAAATTTTCTTATCAATTTCAGATCAAGATGTTATATACTTTTACTGATCTAATTTCATACATGAGAAAATCAAAACATGAAACATTCATATCAATTTGACACACATATTTGGTAACCCAGAAACCTTCCAAATAGAAAGTAAAACTGGGGTGGGGATGATACCCACAAGACTTTAATGTTGCAGTATAAAGTTGGCTAGTTAAGGCTTACAATGATCACTTCTGATGATCTGCCCTGTTAGGAGAAATAAGGACTGCTAAGTCCACCTTGTTAGAGGATTTACAAACATACAGTGAAGTATGGACTCGGTTAAGAGATTTTACAAAAGACTATTAAGTCTACCTTGTTAGAGGATTTAGTATTGATTCACTTGTTAGAATGAAATAGTAGATCTCTCACTTGCAACTGTATTTGCTAAATGAGATTCGCTGATGTACTAATCACCTTCTATGATGGATTTGTCTCTGCTGCTCCTTATACTGCTATAACCCTTTGTAATTCACTTACTTCTGTATCTTCGCATACACATACATTTTTTCTTATCCTTCTACTACTTTGGATATGATATAAACTTTGCTTATATATCAATCAAAATTGATTTCAAAACAATTACAAATTTGGCTTTACAACAAATAAACACAAGTATTACTGAGTCGGCCCAGATATAGTTACTTGGTTCCTGCAAACTAACTCGGTAACTTTCTAATACTTGGCGTCCACTGTGTTACTCGACATCATCATGTACTCGGTAGAAGTGGAGACATAGTCCATTCTAATCATTCGGTCATAGTCTGGAACTTGATAAATACTAGAGACTCAGTAGATATAGTGTTACTCGGTAGAAACTAAATTTCCTATTTAACCGTGCAGTACTCGGTAGATACAGTTCAACTCGGTAAGCTCTGTTCTACTTGGTAAGCTCTGTTCTACTCGGTAAGCTCTATTCTGCTCGATAAGCTCTAGTATGCTTGGTAAGCTCTATTCTACTCGGTAAGCTCTGTTCTACTTAGTAAGCTCTATGAATCTGAATAAGTGTTGTCACTAGATGACAATCATGCTTAATGCCAACAATCTCCCCCTTTGGCATTAGTGACAAAACACTTATTACCAAAACTTATATACACGAATCATGTTGAATCTGACTTTGATTTTTCAAAATTTATCTTTGTCAAACTGATATATACGTTTTATTACTTTCTCCCCCTTTCATATTACTCATCTTAATCTTATACTTTCTCCTATACATTCTTTCTCTATATACTTTCTCCCCCTTTTTGACAATAATGCCAAAGGTATATATATACTAGTATTTTATAGGGAAAATCCAAAGTGTGAAAGAAAATCTGAATTTACCTTCTTGATTAGTGCCAGAGTATTGTTCCAATTCTCTTGCAGAATCTTGCATGTATGGAGTGCAATTTGGACTTTTGCAGAGAGTTTAATCATGTGATCTACAATGGAAAATTGATTGTCATGGAGTAATGTCTTTGAGTGAGCAACGTGTTTTTGCATTGTATCCATGATGGGAAGGATCATGTTCTGAATGTCTAGCAGTGTTGACCAGATCCTTGTGTCTTCTTTCAATAATTCTAACTGCTTATTTGATAGGAATGTGATTTTCATATGATGTGCAGAGCTTGAACTAGGTTCAAGTTGCAACTTCTGTACACTGTCCTTTAGATCCTCATCAATCTTATTTATTTTATCTTTGGTTTCCTTAGTGAACTTGGCAACATTACATAGCTTAGAAAAAAGTGAGACAATATTGGAATAGGAGGACTCAATCTCTGTCAAAACTGAAGATAACTTGGCCTAATTAATTGCTATATGCTGAGCAATATGCTCAAGCACTTTATTGTCAAACTTCTTCTCAGCTTTATCAAGTAACTTTTCTGACCCAGAGGAATCCTCATTGAACTTGTTTACTACCTCTGCTAATTGTAACAAAATATGTTGTGAGGAATCAACTTTAATACCTATTTCTTCTGATAGAATATTCTTTGCATCTTCAATGATTTTATATTCCTTATCCCTTTCTTCTTTTAGTTTCTTTTTCTTAGCTTTCTTCTGGAGGAGTTCACCAATGCTTAGCATTTGGTCTGCTGATAGATTTGCAAAATCTAATGTTGGGATCTCTATTTCTTCATCTAAGTCTATATCCTCTTCTACATTTTTGCTCAAAAATCTTGTGCTCGGTTGAGCCTTAGGAACAATTTTTATTGTGCTTAATGCCTTTGTAGAAGTTATTGTAGACATGGTAGGACTAGCTGTGAAAAATGATAAACTTCTAACTGGAGTAGTTAAACTCAAAGCTATAGTATTTACAATTTTAGAATCAAGAACTGAAATACTTACTAAAGTGTCCAAAACTGAAGTACTTGATACTGGAAAACTTGATAAAGAAGTAGGTATAAAAGTGGATAAAGGAGACTGGAACTCAGTAAAAGATGTGGTAGCCACTTCTGTTGATGATACATTGAGTTGTGCTGGTGATGATTGGACATTTGATGTATCTGTGGAAGTTGTCACAATCATACTTGAAGTTATCTCCAAGCTAGTTGTAGAAATTTTTACTGGAGAGTGAGGAAGTGAGGCAATGAATTCTGCATCTATCTGAACAATATCATCTTCCTCATCATTCTTCCTGCCTACCTCAGTAGCTTCTTCCTATTCATCACTGTCATCTTCTATATCCTTGATTATCATAGTTTCAGTACTCGGTTTGTGAAGATTGTAGATGTTTTTCCATGTGGTAGTGGAACCCTTCACAACCGACTCAATATTGTTGACCAACATCAAACAAGTGTTAAATTTTAGTGTCATCTTATTTTCATTGTCTTTCAATGCCTTTTTAATTTCAGCATTGTTCAAACTAGGCATCAATTGTCTTAAGTTTTGATCAAAAATATCCTTGACAGTTTGCCTTCCATTGCTCCATCTCAATCTAATTTTATCCAATAGCATACCTAAAATTTGTGGGGCTATTTCATCAGGTGAGTATTTCCACTGTCCCATTTTCTGAATAACTGCATCTTCAATTTCCTTTTGCTCTGTCTTTGATCTGATCTCATACTTGAAGGATTTGATGTTAGCTATTCTAGATCCTTCTCTTAATTCTTTAATTCTTTCTTCAAAGGTGGGAGGAGGCCTTTTAAATACAATATTATCCTCCTTCTTACCTGCCTTGCTTCTTGTACTCCTTCTTGATAATACTGTAGAGGATTGCTTGGGTACCTTGGTAATAACCACTTTTCCTTTCTTCTTTACTGGAGTTTGTTCTTCTTCCTTCTCATCCTTTTTCTCTTCTTCTTCAATATCCTTTCCTTTGTCCTTGGTTAACATTAGAGGTGTGTCAGCTTGCATTTGGGCCATCCTCTTTCTTCCTTTGTTAACTGCCTGAGGAAGCTTTATGTAAAGTTCAATTTTCTCCTTAGCTTCTTCATATGTCCCAAAATATGGTACCTTGGGATCAACAGGTTGATTAATTAGGGCTTCAATAATGTTCTTGGTTTCATCAATATTTAGCTCATAGGGAAGATGTTTCACATGTACAATCCTTGGTTTCACTGCTTGTATATACACATTATCACAGTCTACCATAAAACAAACATCATTTTTATAATCTTCCACCAATTTTTGTGGAATCTGGAATCTTTTGTTCATTTTTTCCTTAAATGATTCAAAGTAGTTATCCATTATGCTTTCAAAATTTTCACCCATTTCTGCAATGTATTCATTTATCTAATAAAGAATCGGTACATCTCTTCTCCATTCTACCATGCCTTTAGAAGGGAAAAACTTCTGAATATAGAAAAATAAACAAACTAACAGTGATCCAAACTTACATGTATTGTTCTTGGAAGTCTGAATGCTTTCCATATTCTTTTTGAACTACTTTAATAACAAATCTGCTAGGTCAAATGACAAATTGTTCTTCACAATCTTGTATGCTAGGTCAACTGCTTCACACGGAACACTGTTCTGCCAACTTGAACTATATATCTTGTGAGCTATGATATGTATACTAAAATTCAATTTTGCATTAGTAATGTTGCTAATTTTCATGCCTCTACCGTCCCACTCGGCCAGGGTTTTCTCTTCTAGTTCCGATCGACTTCGAGTTTTTGTGGATTTTTCCTTGTTGAGCATGGGAAGACAAGTGATTCAGTGAATCATCTTCTTTGTAATCTCTACTGGTTGCTCAAGCCATATTTTACCTTCATGAACTCGGCTGAGAATATATTTGACCCATTTAACTTGAAAGTTCTGGGGCAAGTGTGTAATGTGAACTAAACCCTTATCTTCCAAATGTTTATGCTCAGGTTTAAGAACATGATCAACACATAGTTCTTCACAGATAGTATCTATCTCTAAGGTTCCAAGTTCTTGAATTTTACATTTGAAATGACTACAAATATCATTAATGAGAAGTACCTTAGGAGGGATTTGAGATTGGGCTCCACTCGGGTCTAGGGTTTCAGCAACTACTGGTACGAGTTCAAAATTTGGTACCTTCCATTCTCCATGAGCTAGCATTTTTGAACCTTTCTTTACTTTTGCACTAGATGATGCCATGGTATTTTGGTGAACACAGTAAATCTTTGTTGTAAAATGATTCGAAATGCTTGAATGCACTAGGGGATTTTTTTGCTCTCAATATGCTAAAGTTTACGGTGAATAATGAACTTGATTTCGCTCCTTTTTGTTAAAAACTTTGTCATTAATGCTCTGTAAGAATTAGGGTAAGAACTTGACAGACTATCATCCACTATGAATTAATTACTCAGTGAAGACTCCACAACTCGATGATCATGGGAATTCATACCAATCTGACCTTACTCGGTAACCATATAAAGTTGGGTTACTCCCAACTTGCTCGGTGAAAACTAATACCGAACTTCCTATGATCCTACTATATCTTGTATACTGATTTGGATTTTTCTTTTGATTCAGTTCTGGAACTGTTTAGAATTTGTCTATGAAGATATAGTTCTAGTGCTTTGTTCGAGACTTAGTTAGGGCTGGCAGAGCTACCCACTCCATTACTTGGATTGGTTTTCTCGATAGATTTAGGAATCCATTATTGTCTCATTTTCTTCCTGATGCTATCTATTTTTTCTTTCTTTCCATCTTCAACTTCGCCAACATTCATGCAATTCTTAGCTATGTGACCAAGTTTAGTGCATTTAAAACATCTTATAGTGGTGTCCCTTTTTCTTAAGTGATGTTTTACATAGTTCATGCCAATGTGTCCATATTCTCCACAATAATGACATCTACACCAGGTGTTCTAGTCCCATCCAAACATTTCTTTCATAATTTGTTCTACTAGATTGACTGTTTTAGATCTGCATTTGGATGCCTTGTGCCCTTTTTTGTTACATTTGTGACAATTTCCTTTAAATCTTGGTTTCTCCTTGCATTCATTTGCTTTATGACCTTGCTGATTGCAGTTGTAGCATTTTCCATTGAATTTTTCTCTTCCATTACTCCAACATCTGTTTGAAGTATGACCTATTTTTCCACAGTGATTACAAATGGGTTTCTGATTCCTTTGAGTACCTTGCTTGGAAGATTCACCTTCTTCTTTGTATCCAAGTCATGCTTTTCCTTTTTGCATATGAAGATTTTATTCATGTAGCTAATTTAGGTCTTCTTGAGTTTTCAGCATTCTCTCATTGATTTGTCTTTCAGTGTTTAGATCATCCATCAATCTTAAATTGATTTTCTTTATAGAACTTAGCTCATCTCTTATATTTTCATTCTCTGATCTTAGAGTCAAGATTTCTTCATTTGTATTGGAGATCTGATCAATAAGGTTTTCTAGCTGAAGAGATTGATTTTGGATTTCATTTTTCTTTCCATCTATCTCATCTTTCATCTTGTTTCTTTGTTCCAAGATTTCACAAAATCTGGTTGAGTGTATTTCCTGTTCCCTTTTTAATTTTCTTACTTCCTCCTATAGAGATCCATTCTTTTCTAGGAGTTCTTTGATAGCATTGTTTGCTTCATCTGAGCTACTTGAAGGGAAAAGATCTTCAATGTTTTCTTCAACATATAGATGGTCATTCATTTGATTTGCAAGCTCCTTCCTTCTTCTTAGAGATTGGGAAAGATGTTCTTTTGCTTCTCTGTATTTAGCTATGGCCATTTCCAGATCTAGCTTTTCATTCTCAATTACTTTGTTAAGTCTGAATACCTCCATTATCCTAGATCTTTACTCAAGCTGTCAAACTTTATCCTGAGAACCACAAAGCTCTGATACCAATTGTTGGCATTAAGCATGATTGTCATCTAGTGACAACACTTATTCAGATTCATAGAGCTTACCGAGAAGAATAGAGCTTACCGAGCAGAATAGAGCTTACCGAGTAGAATACAGCTTACTGAGTAGAACAAAGCTTACCAAGCAGAATAGAGCTTACCAAGTTGAACTGTATCTACCGAGTGCTACATGGTTAAATAGGAAATTTAGTTTCTACTGAGTAACACTATATCTACCGAGTCTCTAGTATTTACCAAGTTCCAGACTACGAGTGAGTGATTAGTATGGACTGTGTCTCCACTTCTACCGAGTGCATGATGATGTTGAGTAACACAGTGGATGCCGAGTATCAGAAAGTTATCGAGTTAGTTTGCAGGAACCGAGTAACTATATCTTGGTCGACTCAGTAATACTTGTGTTTATTTTTTCTAGAGCTGACTTTGTAATTGTTTTGAAATCAATTTGGATTGATATATAAGCAATGTTTATATCATATCCAAAGCAGTAGAAGGATAAGAAAAAATGTATGTGTATGCGAAGATACAGAAGTAAGTGAATTACAAAGGGTTACAGTAGTATAAGGAGCAGCATAGACAAATCCATCATAGAAGGTGATCAGTACATTAGTGAATCTCATTCAACAAATAAAGTTGCAAGTAAGAGATCTACTATTTCATTCTAACAAGTGAATCAATACTAAATCCTCTAACAAGGTAGACTTAATAGTCTTTTGTAAAATCTCTTAACCGAGTGCATACTTCACTATATGTTTGTAAATCCTCTAACAAGGTGGACTTAGCAGTCCTTATTGCTCCTAATAGGGTAGATCATTAGAAGTGATCATTGTAAGCCTTAACCAGCCAACTTTATACTGCAGCATTAAAGTCTTGTGGGTATCATCCCTACCCCAGTTTCACTTTCTATTTGGAAGGTTTCTAGGTTACCAAATCTATGTGTCAAATTGATATGAATGTTTATGTTTTGAGTTTCTCATGTATGAAATTATATTAGTAAAAGTATATAACATCTTGATCTAAAATTGATAAGAAAATTTGTAGTTACTGATTAACCCCTCCCCTCTCAGTAACTCAGTTAGTCTTGAATATTTCCAACAACAACTAGGATCAAAAGTTGATCAAGCTCTGATACCACTTGTAAGGAAACTTAGGTGTGGAAACAGCTTCCTACACTAATCCCTTAAGGAAAGTATTGTGCAAATTCTTTTTAAATCCTTACAATCTCAGATTTGTTAAGCTACTTAACAATAATATTGTAGCATATACCATACATACAGAAAATAGATAGAGAAGATTGAAACACATAAACACAAAGATATGTCGGTGGGGAAAAACCTTTCGGTAAAACAACCCCACCCCTCCAAAACCTACACAATGTATTATCTTCAACACAAATATTACAACACACTTGCAATGCAAGTTCTTTCAGGAAAATGAGAGACAAAGCTAACAAGACTTATCAAACTTGTGTCTCTCCCATAGAAGAAACATCATATATATAGGCTCCTTAGGACCCAAAAAATACCCAAAATATGTGTTTGGTGTCCAACCACCAAGACCCATGCACAAAGCCACATGTACATAGTTGTTACATGCAATCCCAAGAATAGGCGTCCATCCCTAGAATAGACTATGACAGCTTGTCAAAGAATCTGCTAAAATAACAGTCACAAGAGAAGTGTAAGAGAATCTGTCATACCAACCTATTTTTGGCATATTCTCTTACACACACCATCCACTCCTTCTTGGGAACCCAAATAGGTGCAAGTTATAAGATGCTCTTACACCTATCATAGCACATTCCTTAAATAGCTCTTACACGTCATAGGAACCTGTCATAGCCATTTCATCCATGATTTCCTTACACATAATACAAGATGCTGATACATCAAGTGGAGTGACACATCAACATGCCAACTAGACATGTACACTCACACTTAATTACATTATTTGCAAAAAATACATGTAACAAAACAAATAATAAGAATAGGAATTATCCAAGGTTGAGACACCTTATTCCTAACACCTATGAGTATCCCTTGCATACCAATCATGCTTTGTTTCTAACTACTTCTCCTTGTTCATTGATCTTGTTTCTAAATACCTATTTAGTTCCAATAACATTCTTATCTTTAAGTCTAGGGACCAATTCCCATGTCTTGTTCTTTTCAATCTGATCTAGTTCTTCTTTCATAACTTTAATCCAATGTTCATCTTCATAAGCTTCACCGTAGTTTTACGTTCAATTTGAGAAATCAAACATAACTATTCTTGTACCTTATTTCAAGTTAGAACTCCTCTGTCTATGCTTCCAATAATCTACTCGACACGATGATTCCTTGATAAGTTCCTTGTTAGGTGTCACTATCTCAGATCTCACTTTAGGTGTCAATTCTTCAATGATTTCACTATGGCTTTCATTCAACAAGTCACTATCAATTTCATAGAATAATTCAGTAGTTTTAGTGTTAGGTTTAGGATGAGTTCGTTCATCAAATTCATAATCAAGCATTCTTTCCTAAATTTTGTCTTTTCATCAACTTTAACATTTGCACTCTCAACAATAGTCTTAGTTCTCCTGTTATAACATCTATAGTCTTTTCTCTTCAAAGAATATCCAATAAATATACCTTCATGACTTCTAGGATCAAACTTTCTAATATCATCATCTCTCTTTATATAACATTTGCTTCCAAAATTTCTAAAATAATTAACTGAGGGTGCATGTCCAAACCATAATTCATAGGGTGTCTTATCTGTGTGTACTCTAATTTGTACTTTCTTCATTGTATACACTATTGTGTTCACTACTTCTCTCTAGAATATCTTCGCCAAATCATTCTTAAATAATATAGCTCCTGCTGCTTCAGTCATTGATCTATTTCTTCTTTCTACAATACTATTTTGTTTAGGTGTTCTAGGGGCTGAAAATTGTCTCTTGATACCATTCACATCACAAAAGGTGTTAAACTCTCTAGAAATAAATTCTCCACCTCTATCAGATCTCAAACATTTAATCTTCATTCTAGATTCAATCTCAACTTTATTCTTAATTATCTTAAACTTATCAAATGCTGTAGAATTTTCTTTAATAAATGCAATCCTTATCATTCTTATAAAATCATCAACAAGAATCATAAAATACCTTTCTCCATAGAATCCTTTAGTCCTAGTAGGACCGCTCAAATCTATATGAACAATCTCCAACTTCTCCGCAGATGGAAACTTCTTACTGGGAAATGAACTTCTCTTCTATTTAGTCATCACACATTCCTTGCAAATCATGTTAGTAACCTTCATAATTTTACGCAAATCTCTTATGGAAAGTGTAGTACTTATTTTCACAATGTTATCAAAATTTATATGACAAAATATTTTGTGCCATAACCAACTGTCATCAATCTTAGTAATTAAACATGTTATCTCAGTAGGATTCAACTGAAATACATTACCTCTAGCTCTAGATCTAGTTCTAATCAAATTTTCATTTTTATCTTTTATCACACAAGTTTTCTCAGTAAACCAAACTTGATATCCCTGATCAACTAACTATCCAACACTCAAAGGATTATGTTTCAAACCTTCCACAAAATAAACATCATCAGTATTAGTTTTCCCATCAAGGGTAATAGATGATATACCTTTAATCAAACAAGGTGCATTGTTTCCAACTCTAACAACTCCTCCATCATAATTGTTAAAATTTATGAACTTTTTCATGTCTCCAATCATATGATGTGAACAACTACTATCTATAATCCAATCGGCTTTCTTTTCAACTTGATAAACTAGGGATTTTTCTTCCTTAACATCTATTTCAGGGTTTCCTTCTTTAATTGCTACAAATCCTATGTCATCATTATTCTTAGTATCACTTTCACTTAGAGTTCTCTCTATACTAGCTTCAAGATCTTCATCATTAGCTTAATAACATCCCTTAGATCTTCTAGGCTTGAAATTGTTTATGTACTTTTTAACTCTCTTAGGACATTTAGATGCAAAGGGTAAAAGCACAATTAGGTGTCACCTTTTCGGCTAACTTATCAACACAACTAAATTTTAGTATTTGTAACAAAAAATAAATTTTGGTCAAACATATGGTCTAGCTAGATTCATTCTATCTAAGTTAGATAAGTGTTTTAACTTTTCCAATTGGAAATATCTATTAAATGCATGTTTTATACCACTTTGGGTCCAATTACCATAAAAATAAAATTATTTTAGAAAAGTAGAGTTTCAATAACTCCTAATCTTTTTAATGATATTTTTTTAAAAATAAAAAAAATACCCTTTTCTAAAGATCAAAGTCAAGAATATCCTGATATAGATTTTATAGTGTTTTAATTAGAAATATTTTATTGTAATTAAAAAATATTGCAAGTAGGTATTTTAATAGTCAAGAAAATGTTGATTTGGAGAAAGAAAAAAATAGTATATCATATTAAATAAATTTTAAAAACATATGGTGCACTAGAGGAGAGAGTCATCTTCAAGAATATATATTTCTTTTTTTGATTGGGATAGATTTGTTATGAAAAATATGTTGCGAGATGAAAACTGTCAATTTTGGTGAGTTGGAATTTGAATTGTTATAAAAGAGAAAATATAGAACACAAACCCATTTTTATTTCTTCATGCACTACATATATATGTCATGTATGACATATTTTGAAATTAGGGGAAAAAATATTTATTTACATATAATTTTTTAGTGGGAACAAGACCCCTAATTTTTAGCAATTTTCAGCAACTGAAAAATCATCTTTGAAAATTAAAAAAACATATCAATTCTTATTCAAAAAAATTATTAAAAATATTAATCAAAAAATTCATCTATTTTATCACATTTAATTAGATTACATCATCTTCAAATTTCATACATAAATGTCATTTTTTATAATATTGAAGTTGAACAACTTTGATTTTGTTAGCCTTTTCCTTTGTAAAAGGGAGACAACTTATTTTGCTTTTACCCCAAAATGACCATATTATTGACAAGTCCAACATTTAAAAATTTCTTACCGTCGAGTTTTCTCTTCACAAGTAAGGCAATACCTTCTTCAATCTTCCTATCTTCTTCATTTCTAGATCTATTTTTGCTAGCATAATCTCCGCTCACACTAATGCTTCTTGACAAAGTAGGGAAAACACTAAGAGCACTAAATGCTCTCTCCATTCTAGGAAAATCTCCTGATAACCTCAGGTTCATCTCAGCTGCTTCCAATCTTCCAAGAAGAGTCTCTCTTGTGAATTTCAAAGTACAAGGTATAACTTGTTCAATCATTTGTGTTGTCTGCTTAAACACAGGAGTTAATGTCCTCAAAATTTTCCATATCACTTCATTCTCTATCTTTGTTCCTCCACAAGATTTTATTCCTACAACAATTTTTGACATTCTACCAATATAGCTTATAATAGATTCATCTTCCATCATTCTTATATATTCAAATGCACATATCCAATTATGTATTCTAACTTTCTTTGCATGTTCATCACCTTCAAAGGTACAGTGTAAAGCTTTCCAAATTTCATGGGATGTTTTCAAACATTTTACCTGACTATACTCATTCTCCAGAAGGGCTGTCAAAAGTGCTTCTCTAGCAAGTATGTTACACATGAATATATCTCTCTCATCACTAGAACATGTTTCAAGATTATCTGCATCAATGATAGTCTTCTCATTCTTTGTAATCAACCAATAACCTGGTCCTAAACATAGTAGATGTCTTCATCTTTTCTTTCCAGGTATCAAAATTCACTCCATCAAACTTAGGGATTTCTTTCCTAAAATTCACCATGGATCTCCTTAAGCTGCTAAACTTTTTTTTCAAGGACCTGCTTCTCTAATACCAATTTTCAGAAAGTAAATTCCACCAAGATAATTGAGAGGGGGGGGGGGGGGTGAATCAGTTATCTGATAATTATAACTTTTATCAACTTTAATAGATTTTAACCATGTAAGCAATATAATTACCAACCATAGAAAGATATTCATAAACAGTAACATAATGACGCAAGATATGTTGACTAGGGAACCTCTTGATAAAAGAGTAAACCCGAGTGGGAATGATGCCCACAAAAGATGCACTAATATGAATATTCCTTGTGAAAATATGGACTCTGTTAGGAGTCTTATGAAATATATTTAGTAAATATGAATCCCTTTAGGAGATTTTGAATCCCTACTAAAAGATTCTAACTCTGTTAGGAGTTATGGAAGATAGAAGGACCCACTGCCCAAATAGCTTCAATGGAAAGATCACTGAACACATTGTCCAACTAATCTCTATATTATTCAACATAATAATATCAAATCATTACTAATCTCAACAATATGTTACCTCTTCTCTGACTATACCAAACCGCACTTACTGCTACACCAGATCTCAATTTCAGATCTATGTACCTCGCATGTCTTCTTTCAAAAATTCACTTTCAAAACTTCATTCACTTCATCATAGTCCATCACAACCATATTAAAATAAGGAAAAACATTCATTCCTTTATACCACACTCAAGTAATTACAAATGAGTTGGCATCCAATTACAAAATAAAAGTTTCCACATGCTACATCAAAAATTACACAAAATTGTCAGCTTTGAATTAGAATAATTCTTCACTCATGTGACCTCAAAGTTTGTGCAGTCATCCACATCACTAATTATATGTCTTCAAGTTCTCTTTAACTACGTAAAACAAGATTCCATCCTGATTAGGAGATATCATCTGATTTCCACAAACCGCTATTCAGGAACACTACCTGAATACTGCTTCCACCAAAATGCTCATAACTTTCATGAATAAATAAATTACTTTTTGTGCTCTTAACCATGAATATATAACATATCAAAGAGTAAATCCTTAACATCACATAGCTTGATCTACAATATCCCACATGCACTAATCAAAACACTATATGCTCCTCTGCTAATCTCCATTAGATCACTGTGTTGACATCAATGACAATCATAATCATGAATGCAATAACAACTGCTATAGAATAGCTACCAATAGTCCCATAGGATATATTCAGCATTCATTCCTAACAAAAAGGACAAAATTGAGTGATTGAGATTGAAAGTTTGAAATGAGTGATTGAGATTCGTTTCTTTTTGAGTGATTTATGTCTCTTTGTCCTTAATTCTCATTGGTTGCTCAAATTTTGTGTTGAAGGATAATAGGATTAATTAAATTAAATTAATTAATTAAATTATCCATGTAAGGGAATAGGTTCAATTTGATTTTTGATTTAACAACTATACAATTAATTGATTAAAATCAATTATATAGTGTTTTTCACCCCTTTAGCTTGATTTCATTATTTAATATCATTATTTGATTTTTCCTTTGATTTTAATGATTTTTTCCAATTTGATTTAATAAATGTCCATTTAATTTGATTTGAATTAGTGCATTTTAATTAAGATTTTGCAATTTCATGATTTTAAAGCACTTGCCCAATTTTTGGTGTCTACACCTGTTAGGAGATCTAGCCCTGTTAGGAGCTAATGATTACATAGTACATTTCCTTGTTAAAAGATTAAAAATCCTTTTTAGGGGTGTAAAAAATGCCTAGTTAAAGGTGGTGAGAAAACTCCTCTTACAATCAAAACTTATTACAAAAAAGTTCTGCAAAATGTAAACAATAAAAACACTTATCTTGCTTAGATAGTTCTGGCTATAGCTCTACCTCTTACTAATCTTGCATCTGATCTCTTCTCTTAGGTTTGCAATATTTCTTCCCATACATAATCACTTTCTTGAAAGCACTCTATACTTATACCAAAACTTCTATCTAGTCGTCTTCACAAATACCATTCTAAAAATAATAATTACTTATGTAAAGTGTAAGTATAAAGTTAGAAATCATATATTACCCAAGAGTTAGAAATATAATCCATTCACCTAACTTAGCACATTACCATACCAAGTAACCTTACCATAATCTCCACAACTACTCATATTCCTTGTTACACTGAATTTACTATCTTCGCATACCTTCCGAACAATGTATCTTGCATATCTAATCACCAAAACTTATGTGCTCTTAAATAAAGCATATACATATACAAAAAGGTCTTTTATTAACATTTCAAGCCATAATACCTTATAGATCTTTATCACTTATCAAAACTGTAACATTGTACCCTATTACCCTGATTCTAGACTTAGTCATTTTCATGACTATGACTCCAGTACTGATCTTCTCATTCTGCGATCACTCCAACATAATTGTTGCCATGAATGACAACCCTTAAGTGATTCATAGTGTTCCATAACATCACTTGCAAACACAACCATCCAGGAGGCTAGAATGATTAAAGAGGCTCTCTCTAATTATTCTCAGACTACTAGTCAAATTATTAATTGGAATAAGAGTTCTTTGTATTTTATTAACATGTCGGTGGAGAGATAGAATACAATTGCCATAATTATTGGTTGCAAAATTAGAGTTTTTCTTGCCACTTATCTTGTTCTTCCTTTGGGCTTAAGACTACCTGACTCCTTTTGGGTAGGTATTTTTAACAGATTCAACATGAGATTAGCTGCTTGGAAATGATCTCTATTAAGTCAAGCTAGTAAACTTCAACTACTAAAGGCCTCTCTGTAGAGTCTCCCTGTCCATGCCCTTAGTCTATTTAAAATCCCTATTAAATTTGTACACATAATTGAGATAAAGGTAGTAGTGTCATCATAACGTAAATTATAGTTACTAAACAAAATAACTAGAATGCCAAACTAATACAACATGTTGCACGAAGAAAGAAACCTAGAAATGTTAATCCCTTATAACTAAAGACTATCTATAACTAAAAAATAGTTATGATTGTCATAATTAAGGTACTTCCATGACAACTATATCATAACTCAAATATTATAGAAAATACAATCTATGACTTTAGTAATGAGAATAATCCCTTTGATATGTAGCTCATCTATAGCTAAATTGATCTTGTAGAAATGATTCATTTAAAGTAAGACTACCAATCAAAATGGAAGGTTAGATAGTGCACAACATTTTTTCTGCATATTTTTCTTCTTCTATGTGCCTTGATGGGCTCTATGATCTCCATCATGTAGCTAGGAGGTAGGAAGTATGTCAAGAAATAGACTCTTTTAGGAGCCAAAAGTAACATTGCTAATAATGCTTTCTTGAGATAATTCTCATAATCTTGATATTAATCATAAGCAAATGATAAATTTAAATCAAGAACACATGAGTGTATTTTATTTGTCCAATATGAACATGTACTATTTCCTTAGAATCATTTGAGAAGTTCACTTCCATAGAAAATCACTTTGAGGATCAAGTCAAGAAAAACCTATTTAGTGTGACACTCTTAAGAGAATCTTGAAAGACATCTATTTGTATTAAATGATTCTTGCATGATAATACTAAATTAAGGAATTGATCAACTTAAAAAGAGTATATAGAACTTTATCATTAGACATTATAATTTTTAGTTTTAATATTTAGATTTAAACTTAAATATGGAGGGCAACATCACCATCAATTTTTTTTTATGTTTTTTTAATATTTAATATTTTATTTAGAATTTGAAAAGATAGAGGAAATGTAAAAGACATATTGAAGAATATGTAGAGAGGCTCTCATATTATAAAAGAGTGTCACCTCATTTCATTTCTTATTTTGTTTCATTTGTTGTTTTGCAGAGTTTCAAGAATTGGAGAGTTTTAGAGGAGCCAAGACTAAATTCAATTTTGGAGCAAGTTCTTTCCAAGTGAGATTTATATTTTGTATTTTACTTTTCCATAGATTTAGTTGCATTTAAAATATTTAGATTTTAATTTGCATGTTTCATTTTTATTTGTATGTTTGATTTCATTTAAAATAAATTGATTTACATTTAAAATATAGCTTGATTTACATTTGCGTGTTTGATTTGCATTCAAAATCAAACATGCAAATTAAATCAATAGCATGATTGATTTGCATGTTTCATTTTGAATTGAATGGTTTATTTTTGTATGCATGTTTCATTTAGATTTGCATTTTAAATAGTTATCATTTTATATTTAGATTTGCATTATAAATAGTTTGTATTTTTTATATAGTTATAGTTATAGTTTTAGATTTAGAATTAGAATTAGATTTAGAGTTAGTTTTAGTTTTAGTTAGATTTAGATTTATATTTCTCTTAGATTTAGATTTTGATCATTATTCCATTTAATATTTAATATTAATATTAATATTTAGATTTAAATTTAAATATGGAGGGTAATATCACCATCAATTTTTTTATATTTTTTTTAATGTTTAATATTTTATTTGGAATTTGAAAAGACAAAGGAATTGAAAAAGACATATTGGAGAATATGAAGCTCGACGCTCTCATATTAAAAAAGAGTGTCTCCTCATTTCATTTCTTATTTTATTTCATTTGTTATTTTGCAGAGTTTGAAGAATTGGAGAGTTTTAGAGGAGCCAAGACTAGATTCAATATTAGAGCAAGTTCTTTCCAAGTGAGATTTTCATTTTGTATTTTCCTTTTCTATAGATTTAGTTGCATTTAAAATATTTAGATTTCAATTTACATATTTCATTTTGATTTGTATGTTTGATTTCATTTAAAATAAATTGATTTGCATTTAAAATATAGCTTGATTTACATTTACATGTTTGATTTGCATTCAAAATCAAACATGCAAAGTAAATCAATAGCATGTTTGATTTTCATATTTCATTTTTAATTGTATGTTTCATTTTGATATGTATGTTTCATTTAGATTTGCATTTTAAATAGTTTGCGTTTTAAATTTAGATTTTTTTTATGAATACAGGCCTTTTCTATTAATAATATAAAAGTACATTATTCACAAAAAAGGGGTCTAGGTAAAAATCTCCCTACAAGTCACTTGGCACTTAGGTCAGAATCATATAACTATTCATCAAAAAAGCATATAAAGAGAGAAACCCTCAGGTTGCAAGGGCAATTGTAGAAGAGGGAGGAGGATCTCTATCATCAGGATTGCCCAAAACATTGGGGCAAAAAGTCTAATCAGGAATGGTCTAGCCCTCTTCTAGATCTTCTTTATCTAGTTCTCCTTTCTCGTGTCTAGATGAGATAGCAAGTGCCATGCAAGGGAACTTGTTTTGATTGGAAGGAATAGAGATGAAGGGTTGAGCAATAGAAGAAGTAGTAGAAGCAAGCATAGGAGGCCAACCAGAACCCTCATCCCTCCAAGGAGGAAGAGAGGCAGAGTGGTGGCACCATTGACATGGAGTCCTAGAGTGTGTGGAAGAGGAACTCTGACAATGACATCGGCCCCTGGGTGGCGTACGATCAGTTGAGAGAGAATCTAGAGGCACTCAAGCCACAGTACAAGGGGTATTGCCCGAATGATAGAGAAAATCCTGCAAATGAGAAACCTCAAGGGCCACTTTATCCACTTGCACCTGAATCTGCATCATGACATTATTACAAATGCATGCCTTAGCATAAAGAGAGACATGAATATCTAGAAAACTATGAGAAAAAAGAACAATATTTCAATCTTTCCATAACATAAACAAAATATCCATCCTGAAAGTATGCCATATCTAGGTGTACTAGGAAGGCATTCTGGGAGAGTCACCATGAAGCACCATGTGCCATGAAAAAGGTTTAGGCCTAAAAGGAGAAAATAAGTCATGAATCCAGACCCAGTAATTTTGGGCATGATGACAAAACCAAAAACTATGCATGAGCATTTCAGAGTGACCACAAAAAAGGCATTTAGGATTGGGAACCCCAAATGCCTGAGCCTAGCTCCCAAAGGTAAGCCTCATTATAACAAACACCAGGCAAAATGAGAAACTTTAGGCTCAGTGATAGAATCCCAAATAGTACAAAATCTCTAGCCCCAACTCTTCTAAGAAGAAGAGATATGCCAACACTAGTTGAGAGAATCAATCATGGGAAAATGAGACATAAGCCAAGAATAAACAAGCTTAGGTTTGTAACTAGTGAAGGGTGTAGCAGGATACCATTTCTAGTCCTTCCACCATGGTCTAACAAATTTAATTCCTAATTTATGCAAGAGATGAGGTGGGATAGCTAAAACTAGTAAGTCAAAAGTCTGACAATCTGGATGGATGAACCGAAATTGAACCTAGAGATCATCCCAAGACTGAAGATTCATAGTGGCTTTGGAAAAAATATCTTTCAAGGTTTGAATGCCATGCTTGTGAAACCAAAGAGCACCAACCCCTTGAACTCTGGCAAGAGGAGTCCCTTGTTGAGAAAAAAGAGGGGACCACCAAATGTTCTTCTAATTGAAAGAAAGATCATCTTAGAAGCCATTCCCATCCCAATGGAGCTAGGGCTTGAAAGACTCCCAGGCTCTCCAAATACTTTTGGCAAAAAAAGTACCCTAGATTTAAATAGGCTCCTTCATAACCAAAAGGGTTTGAAAACCAATCCCCTTCTAGGTAGGCTTGTGAAGAGGAAAGCCTTAGGAAATGCAATGTCGAAGTAAAATTTTCCAAACCTCATTGCCTATGAGACACTGCACAACCCACTTGGCACAAAGAGTGTGCCCTTGCTTTCAGGTTTTTTGAATTTGAAGGTGGGCAGAACTCCAGGCATGTAGGCTATGGGATCCTCAGGCAATGCCCACATCAATGGATCTCCTGCAAATCCAAAGAAAAAGGATTTGGTCCCATGTGAAAAGAAGAAATACCCTGGAAAGGGTGATGGGGTGGGGGAAGAGAATTTGGATATTCCTCCAAGCCCATCCATAGTCACAAAGACCTAGGCACGTAACCAAGATGGAAATGCCATCAACTATTGGTGGTCAACTCTCTTTGGGGTAAAACCCATAGGAAAGTCCTCTTTCCCTTCTATTAAGGATTTATCAGACAAGGAAAAAGACAAATACACCATAGAGATTCATGACAAGCTAGTTGACCACAACATAGCAACCATGGATCATACTCTAGTTGGAAAATTTATTGGATAAAGGCCTAATATTAACATTGTTATGATCTTTGCTAATAAGAAATGGGATTTAAAGGGCCAAGTCCAAATCACAGTCATGGAAAAGTGCTTTATGTCATTTGAGTTCTCCTGTAAAGAGGACTTGGATAAAATCCTATGTGCAGGCACCTAGGCCATAGGAAAGGCCACTCTAGTATTGCAAAAATGGACACCAAAGCTAGACCTCAATGATTCCTTCTTTGTTGAATCCCCGGTGTGGGTTAGACTACTAGAACTACCCTTGGAGTTCTGGAATGAAGATGTTTTTGATGGGATAGCTAAATCCTTTGGAACGCTTCTTTCGATAGACCCAGTGACTATGGCAAGGTGAAATCTTACATATGCTAGGAACTTCATAGGGGTGGAAGTAGGCCAAGACATTCTAAAAATCATAAGGCTCTGATACAAAGTAGGAAAATTTGTGCAAAAATTAGACTATGAAAGTGTCCCCTTTTCCTATTTCCATTGTAAGAAAGCAAGACACACTACAAAATCATGTCCTATGTTCTAGAGCTAGGAGAAAGAAATGAAATCTAGAATCACCCAAAGGAAGAAAAACTCTAGGAAAAACATTAGCCAGGAACAAGTAGACCCTACTAAGGAGAAAACTAAACCTTAGGAGGGTATCAAGGCCAACACCCAAAGAGTGTGGAAGAAAAAAGAACAAGCTGAGATCATTCAAAAAATCTAGGAAATCAGTGATGAAAAGGAAACAACTGAATAAGGGGAGTTGTCTAGACAATAGAATGAAATCCAAGAAACTAGAGGAGAGCTCCCCCTCCTGGATGGTATAGGTTTGGAATTCAACATCCTGCAAGAAATCTTGGAAGAGACCAAGGAAAAATGTTTGGCTAAAGGAGGTGACTCATGTCCTAGAGCTTCCTTCATATCCATTTTCCCTTACTCCCTTGTATCCCTTATGGATGAAGTCTTTTCCAATTTGAAATAGAGTAAGCAAAAAGGTACCCCCTCTCAATATTCCCAACCTTTTCATGAGAAGAAGACCTCATGGAAGGTTCTAAAAATGGAATAACTAATGGTAACTACCTCCCTAAGCCAGTTTACAAAAATGGAAGAGCTCTTCATGAAATATAAAGAAGAAAAGGAGGGTTGGACCATGGCCCACAAGAAGAAGAAATCTAATAGCAGAGACCCCTCTCTCATTTCCCATGTAGAAACTAGGAGTAGAAATAAAGGACATGTTGGGGCCAAACCCAAAAATCCAGGGAGAAAGAGATCTAGTCAGATTAGGGAAGAAGAAACCAACAAGAATATAGAGGATGGGACTCAGAAAACCATCCAGGAAATATGTACTTCCAAAAATAAATAAAATTCATATCTTGGAACATACGTGGGCTAAACAACTCACACAAGAAAGATGTAATTAGAAATATGATTAAGGACCATAGACCTAAAATTTCCTTAATGCAGGAAAAAAAGATGCAAAAGGAAAAGTTAGAGTGTATCATATTCATGAAAGTCATGGATAATAAAGGTACCATTTTTGATAGAGCCTCAGGATGCCAAATGACCATGTGCAACTCTTTTCATTTCAAAGAAGAAGTCATCTATGAAGAAGGTAACATTCTTCTCTTGTAATTTACTAAAATAAAAGATAATGATAGTTGGTTCATATTTAATATTTATGCTCCTAATTACAGTAAAGGTAGAAGGTCCTACTAAGACAATATCAAAGCTACTCTGGCCTCCTTAAACTAGGACTAAGGGAATTATCATGGGGGACTTCAATACTCCCCTCAAAGAAGGGGAAAAATAGGGCGGGATGTCACCAGAACTAGAAAGTGGGCAAGACTTAATGGATTTCATCAATGACCAGGATCTCCTTGATATGGATCTCCAAAATGATAAATTCACCTAGTCCAATAGGAGATTAGGAAGGGATTGCATCCTAGTCTGATTGGATCGTGCCTTGATCATGTTGGACTAGTTGAACCTCTTTTCTCTTAATCTCTCTACTTTGGTCAGAGTGGGCTTTGATTATTCTCCCATCTCCCTTTCCCTTGACTAGATAGCCAAGAAAAGGAACTTCCCCTTAAGATTAGAAAAAATGTGGGTTTCTCACCCAAATTTGCTCAATAAAATAAAAGAATGGTGGAATATTAATGTTCAGGGAACTACAATATTTAGAGTGGCAAAAAAGCTAAGGAAAATCAAATTCAATGTCAAACAATGGAATAAGGAAGAATTTGGCCATATCTTCACTACCAAAGATAAGATACTCACTAACCTAAATCTCATTCAAAAAGAAATCCAAAAAGAGCGATATGATGAGGAAAGATTGAAAAAGGAGAAATCTATCCTAACTAAATACCATAATATCATAGGGCAGGAGGAAATATTCTAGAAGTAGAGATCGAGGTCCATTTGGCTAAGGGAAGGAGACCAAAATACTCATTTCTTCCACCTCTCCACAATGAGACACATAGCAAAAAACATGATAAGAAAAATTAAGAAGGGAGACCAAGTCCTACAGCAGGATAAGGACATTGTGGAGGAATCTCTTTCTTACTTTTCATCTCTCCTTTCTAAAAACCAAGAGCTATCCATGCAGGACCAAGAAAAATTCCTCAATAACATCCCAAAAATTATAACTGAAGGACAAAATAAATCCTTATGTTTTGTCCCTAATATGACTGAGGTTAAGAGAGCCCTGGACTCTCTTCCTGGAGACAAAGCCCCTAGTCTTGACGGCTTCCCTATGTTCTTTTTTCATCTTTTTTTGGGATGTGGTGAAAGATGACATGTTTAAAGTGGTGCAAGAATTCTTTGGCTTGAAAAACCTCCTCAAAGAGCTCAATGCCACTTTCTTGGTGCTTATCCGTAAGACTTCAGGAGTGGATTCGATAGAACTTTTCAAACACATCAGCCTCTGCAACTCTTTCCTCAAGATCATATTGAAGGTAATCACCTCAAGGATTCTCAATATCCTCCCCTCCTTTATTTTGTAGTAGTAATCGGGCTTCATGCTTGGCAGATAGCTCTTGGATTCTATAATTATGGTGCATGAAGTGATCCACTCGTTAGAAGAAGGTCAAATGAAAGGTTTTCTTCTTAAGCTTGACCTCTACAAGGCTTATGATTAGGTTGATTGGTAGTTCTTACTTAGAGTTCTTTATTCCTTTGGCTTTAACTCCCAAACCTACAAGATCCTTTAGAAAATTATATCAACCCCCTCCCTGGTGATTTTGATCAATGGTTCCCCATCAAATCTTTTCAAACCCACCAGGGGCCCCCAGGGAAAGGGGATCCCCTATCCCCAATTCTTTTTATAATCCTAGTATAATTCCTTGGAATACTCATCTCTATTTCAAGGAGGGAGAGGGATTTGAAAGGCATTAATCCTTCCTCTAGGAATAATGTCTTCTCATAACAGCAGTTCATGGAAGACACCATTCTTGGAGGAGAGGCCTCAGTGGGAGAAGCAAAAGTGGTGAAGGAACTTATCAATGATTACATTAGAGTGACTGGTCAATCCATTAATTGGAATAAAAGCTCCATTTTCTTCATCAACACTCTTGAGGGGAGACAAAGGAAAATTGCTAACATCTTGGGTTGTGGTATCAATTATTTACCATCTTCTTATCTGGGCCTTCCCTTAGGAGTTAAACCTCCGAAAGACTTATGGAATAAACTAATAGATAGATTCAACATGAAGCTTGTAGGTTGGAAAGGGGTTTCCCTCATTTAGGTAGGAAAGGTTCAAATATTCAAATCCACTATACAAAACCTCTCAACCTATGCTCTAAGTCTCTTTTCCATCCCTACAAAAGTTTCTGAGGCTATGGAAAGAATTCAAAGAAGATTCCTTTGGTCTAGCACCGAGGATCACAAGAGAATACCTCTTATTTCTTGGGACAAAGTATGTTGTCCAAAGAAATCTAATGGCCTTGGAATAAGGAAACTAATATTGTTTAATAAAGCTCTACAAACCAAATAGATATGGAGAATCTTCAATGTCAAAGGGGAATGGCATGACATTACTGAAGATAAATACCTCTCACATAACTCAATAAAGCTCTTCTTTGAAGAGATAAACTCTCTGAAATTATCTATTACATGGAATGGTCTTTTCAACACTAAAGATTTGGCTAAATCCAAAGCTAAATGGAAGATTGGGAATGGTTAGTCCATAAACTTCTTGAATGGAAACTAGCTTCAGATAGGACACTTGAGAGATTGTGAGACTCTCAATACCTATAGAGAATTTTTCATCCACACTTATGGATCCCAAGCTAGCAACTATAGAGTGGATGAAAAATGGGTGGATCTCTCCTAGGTTTCTTAGGACCTGGCTCCCCTAATGATAGCCCTCAATGCAATCTCTCTCCTCTGCTCAAGATGAGCTCATTTCAGAAGGTTATCCAAATGGTAACTTCACTATGGCTTTAGCCTATTCCTCCCAACTACATCAAACTAAAGAACTAAAACCACTTTGGGCTAAATTTTGGGTCCCTGGCCTTACTCCCAAAATCAATGTCTTCTTTTGGCTCCTGCTCCAAAACTGCATTCCTACAGAAGATAATCTCATCAAGAAAGGCTTCCAGATCCCCAATAGGTGTGTGCTTTGTAGATGCCAAGCAGAATCATTAGATCACCTATTTATTCACTAATCTTTTTTAAGTAACATCTGGAACCTCCTCCTTTCTGCCATGATTTATCCTGGTTCTTTCCCCTGTCTTTCCAAGAACTCTAAATTCTCAATGGGCTTTAACCATGTTTAATTAAGATTTCCATTTATTTTTCTCCTGGATAATTCCTCACTTTTGCTTGGGAGTTTGGAAAGAATGGATCAATCAAATTTTCTGTGAATGCTCCTCTCCTCCTAAAATTATTTTTGAAAAGATCAAATTTTTTGTAAAGGAAAACTTCTATTTCTATGGAGGCACTAATCATTTTGTAGGTAAGGCATAGGACATGGCTTAGGAGAAAAGATAGAATTACACCTTGAGCTTCCCCCTGGCTAGCTGGTGCAAAGCCAACTTTGATAGAGCTGCCAAAGGGAACCTCAGTCAGGCTAGTAGTGGAGGAATTATTAGAAATTGCTTTGAGTTTTTCTTAGTAGCTCTTAGCTTACCTCTTGGTCTTGAAACTAACCACTTTGTTCAAGCAATTGTGGCCCTCTAAGTCACCAAACTTTCCCATGACATTGGGGTCAAAAAGTTCTAGCTTGAAGGAGATTCCATGAATATCATCAATCGCTTAAATCTTAACACACCCTGTCATGGTCTATTTTCAACATGATCAAATAAACATGAGCCATCCTTAACTCTTTTGAAGTGGTGTACATTTCCCACGTGTATAGGGAAGTGAAAAATGTCGCTGTCTCATTTTCCAACCTACAGTTAAAAAGGAAGCTAAGATTTTTCATCATGGCAGACATTTCCCTTGTGAAGTGAAGGATCTACTTGATAGGGATAGACTCCAAAGTACCGAGGGAATCATAAAAAATAATAATGAAAAGTAATGGGTATTTTTGGAAGGGTGATTCCATAAATGACAATACTGGAGGGACAAAAAGACTAATTACTACGCATCCACTCGGCATGCTTTCTGGGCATTCATTCCCAAGAGTAGCATTCCATCTCAAAGGGAAAAAAGAAAGCTAAGAATGACTATTTCCAAAAAGATTAATATCAATGGGCCTTAGTTGCACCATAGAAACACCCATATCCTTGTTAGAGCGATGGTTGGGAAATAATACATAAGGGAGCCCAAGAACGATAGTGCAAAGTGGAAGAGATGCACTAAGGTTTGGAATGCTCTACAAAAAGGGGAAATTACTACCATCATCGAAAGGCTTCACAAAAGCAAGAAGGTGGTAACTAACAACTTCATGAAAATATGGAATGAAGGAATTGTCAAGATAGAGGGAAAGAACTTTACTGTTACTGAGGAGGTCATTTCTAATGTTACTAGCATTCCCATAGTTGGTAAAAAATTTTACTGTGATCACAAAATCTTTGAAAATGTTGTCAATGAATTTGTGAGAGACGATGATGAGAAGAAAGCTATTATTGAGACAAGAACCTACTACTAGCCTGAGGGATTGAAAATGCTATGGAATTATGTTCTTAAGGCCCTAATCTCTTATGTCACTCTGGACACAAGGTTTGACAGAATTATAACCTATCACTTTGTGTTGCTGAACCACTTGAGGCATGAAATAAAGGTATCCATCCCCTTCTATCCTTATTTCTCTATAAATGAAAACATTAATGGTTTTATGGAGAAGAACATAGCTAACCCTACTTTACATGAGGGCCTGTTACTATTAATTTATGAATACTTTAAAGCCCAAATTATGGGAAAGAAGATTGCAGAGAAAAATTCAAAAAGTAAAGCTTCTGGGTTGGATTACATCCCCTCATAAGGAAATAGTGAGGGAAATTAGTCTGGGATAATGAGGAAGAAGAGATCAAAAAACCAAAACAGGGGTCTTCCTCAAAATAGAGACTCTCGAGTTCGGCCACAAAAGAAAAACCCTCCAAAACGAAGGCCAAAAAGGAGATACCCTTAGATGAGGATTATAATGACAATGACAATGATATCAACATAGATGAAGAGGAGGGAAACTCTAAGGGGGAGACTAGTAAAAAGACAACATAGGAAAAAGGTGAAAATTTTAATACCAAGGGGGATATCTCAGGCCGTCTCTTGGTTGACCTCACCATCAATGAAGAAAATTGTCCCCCTCCCCCTTTAGGATCTTAAGATACTTCTTAGGACCCTAATATTGAGGAGCCCAATGAATACCAAGGTAACCCTTCTACCCATTCCCCTGATTTGCAAGAGAACACATGAGAATAAAACCAGTCTAGGGAGTATCAAAGTCAAGACTTAGGAAAAGGGAAAAAAGTGTGGAGGAACTTCAATATGAACACAGTGTGGACAGGGATCATCAAGGAAGTCGTGAATCCCAAAATCCTTGAGGACATCAATGGTAGAGTTCAGGAGGATTTGATTGACCCTGCACTGGTCGTCCTCAGTGATAAGGCCAGGGAGATGGAGATGAACTTCCTAAACAATGAAAAGAATAGTGTGCTAGACAAGTTCAGGTCCTTCAAATGGCTATTCTATGAACTTGATGAACTCAAGGAAAAAATCTAGAGCATAGTTTAAAAGAATCATAGAGCCACTGAGCATAAGCATAGCTTGGATTCAAGGATCGATCATTTGGAAAGAATTATGAAAATCCTAGAGGATACCCTTAAAGGCATATAAGAGAAAAACTTTAATATTCTCAAAGCTTCCAATGAGCATATCATGCTGCTCATAGATAAAATGGAAGAGAAGATGGATAACAAGGATGAGAAGAGGACCACAGAGAATAACAAGGAGAAGCCCAATGAAGGTCTGGGTAAGAAAACCAGACCTAGAACAAAGACAAATTTGGTTGATGAAGGATCCCACGACATCCAGAAGATTAAAGATGCAACGAAGAATATGGAGATTCTTGAAAGTAATGCTTCTGCAATGCTGAGGAACCATGATTGATCCTATTTCCTAGTTCGTTGGTTTGCCCCTTTCTTTTTCTTTGTTTTGACTATTCCTTTTTTGTGGATGCTTGTATCTCGGCCTGCCTGTGGCCTGTTTCTTTGGTTGCTCTGCTTTAGCTACACTCTGAACTTTTAATCACTACTTTTTTTTATGTGGGTTTTGGGAACCCTGTAAAACCTCTTTTACTTAATCAACAACATTAATAATATATTTTGTTTTTAGGTTTTAAAATTAAAAATATATTTTGAATATTTATATTTATGTAGTAATGTTTGAAAAGTAGAAGACAATGTTGCCATATTTCAAACATTACTATGTGAATGTTTTATATTATTTTCACATTTTATAAATGTTTTATTAAAGGATTTTACATTTTACATTTAGACTTGCTTTTTACATAATTTTTTTATATTTGATCTTTATTTAATTGAATATTTAGATTTAAATTTAAATATGGAAGGAAATATTGCCACATTGCTTTAGATTTATATTATTTAGATTATTCATCTGCAATGGTTCAAGATGGTGAACAATATTTCTTCTTCCTTAATTAAAGTTGGAACATATTAAGTATACATTAGCTTAATTAGATTAAGTATACATTCGTTTAATTTATTTTGTTTCTTAAATGTTACATTTGAAAAAAATAAAATATTTTACATTTATATTTTAATAATTTGGATTTTTTACATCATTATCATAAATATTTTTTTATCAATATTGTGGATGAAAATGCTGCCATATTAATGAAATTTATATTCTATTAATCTTAATATTTTATTTTTTTAAAATAGACTAAGCATACATTAGATTTATTAATTGTTTAAATATTTGAATTATTGCTAACATTTAACATTAAGAATAATATAAATTTTATCATATTTCCAAAGCCGACATTTGTTTATTTTAATATAAAATATCCACAAAATAATATATATTATTCCACTACAAGTAACATGTAAAGTTTGAAATGGAAGTGAAAAATGGTTATTATGATTAATTCTATAAATTGATATTTGTTTAAAACTTTACAGGATATGATTCCACCTATGCTTGTCTCTAACAAAGAGTCAAACATCATGGTTACAAGCCCCTCTGCTTTGGTGACCCCAAATGATGTCTTTGAGACTGAATTTGACAAGTGTACACGAATTGAATTGTATACTCATTTGCAACTATAATCGAAGCTATGCAGAACACAACATTATCAGTTGACTATGTTGACGAACTAGATATAATGCAGATGGTAGATGTTACAAAAGTTTTGTGTGAGACATCTGCAAAAGTGGATGTATTTCCATCAATGATGAAAGAATTCTACTGTGATCATTGTACAAATAAGGGTCACAATACCAACTTTATCGTTGAAGAATATGTGATGTACTTACATCATTATGGAGAAATATTATTGATTTAGATCATTCTTATCTTGGCTTTTAGCCTTCTTAATTATCTTAATAGTTGTATTGGAAATTCTATTTCTCTTTTCATCTATGTAAGTTTCATTATTGAGATAATAAATAAATAATTTTGGCTATTCCCATCATGATTACCCTTATACTTGCAATATTTTGCAACATATTTTGTTGAAATTTGTATTTCTAATATTTATTCATTCAATGGATGTGTTGAATAAATGTGAGGAATTAATTATAGAGAGCATCTTATTTATTCCTACTTCTAACCTAACCCAAATCAATGTTAAAAAACTATACCAAAACCCTTAACTATATAAATAAACTATTAAAAGTAAATCTTAAATGAAAACTAAAATAAAACTATATCTTAAACCATAACATGATGTTAAATTAACAATAATGATTATCGTAACCTTGACTCTAACCCTAATATATTATTGTTATCATTATAGTTGAATAAGTTTTAAAATGGAGCCTTAACAATGCACCTAACATTCAACACTATATATATTTCAAACCCACTAAAAAAACTCCTGCTCTGCAACTTCCTCCTCAAGCTCAAAATTCAAACTGTAGGCTCCCATGCCTACCTCCCCTAGGGGAGATGTTGCCCCCCTAGCTGACCCGCCTGTTGGCCCTGATGGACCCCAGGCCATTCCCATGATTTCCTCTATCATGGCCCTAGTGATTGAGTCAATGGGGGAATCTCAAAAAGTGTCCTCTTCCACTAATACCCCGTTGTCCCCCTGAAAACCCAACTGGAAAGGGGCCCTTGTTGGAGAAGCTCACCAATCATTGGAGGCTCTACTGGTGGATTTCATTCAGACTAAGGAAGGTGCTAAACTATTGCTTCCGGACTTAGTTGTGAATATAATGATGGTGGACTTTTAGCTGGCCCTAGTTGGTTGATTCTTTAACTTTTGACCTACCATAGAAATGGTTAGAAAATGGGTGTCTAACCAATGGAAGATCAAGGGTTCTATCCTAGTTTCTACTATACTGGGAGGACTTTTTCTATTTAATTTTACCACTCTTGAGGACCTGTCATGTGTGCTATCAGGTTCATGGGCTTATGGAAAGCACTTCCTAGCCCTTGCAAAATGGAAACTCATATTCAATCCGGTGACAGATCTAACAAGAATGGCCCTAGTTTGGGTCTATCTCCCAAGCCTCCCACTCTAGTATTGGGACGAGAAAGTCTTCTGATGGATTGGTGACTCCTTTAGCTCATTCATCATAGTGGAATAGGTGACCCATTCTAAATCCAAGCTAGTGTTTGCTAGATTCTCTGTGAATGTCACTTTGAATAAAACCTTACCCAACTTTGTCATTTTAAAATCTAAACTAGGTAGATGGACCCAAGCATTGGTGTATGAGAATGCTACCCTATTCTTCCAGAACTATGATAGAAGAGGCCACTCTAGTGACACTTGTAAGTCCTCCAAGTTGCGATCAAAAGAAGGGAACAAGGACAAAGGAATGGCTGAGGGTCCTCCCTCCATAGGTGAAGAGGAAAAGGTGGAGACTAGACCACCCTCAGTGGCTAACAAAATAGAAACCCTAGCTATTGAAGATCTGGCACTAGAGGAATGTGAGATCGTCCCCCCCTAGGAGATGGATGTTGGGTGCCCTGGTCTTGGTTCTCTTGAGTCTACAAAGGAACCTATTCTCTAGCCAATGGTAGAGTCAGTTAAGACCCCCCTGACGCCCCCCCAGAGAGAGGAGGATGACTAACCCTATTGCGGTAGAACAACTTTCCATTGTGGTTTCTCTAGAGTTACAATCCCCAAAGTTAGATGCTAAACCCCCCCCCCCCCCCAAAGCTTCTGAAGAAGAACTCCTCTAGCTCCCTTGATGGTCTAAACAATGATGATGGGGAATGGAAAACATAGAAAAAGAAAATCAAGCCTAAAAAGGCTGATGTGAGAATGGAAACACGCAGGGGAAGGCCTTCAGACTAGGCAAGGAGATCGAGAGGGACCACAAGGGATGTTACAATAGGTAAGCAACAAACCCTGGAATCTAGTTTCAAAAGAAAGAAATTAATTGCCTTTCTTGAAATGTGAGGTTCTTGAACAACTCCCTTAAACAAAATGTTGTCAAACATTACATTTTTTATCTCAAGCTAGATGTTCTACTCTTACAAGAGGTTAAGATGTCTGCTAGTAATTTTGCTACCCTAGTGCCCAATCTTTGGCCGGGGGATACTTTCGATTACTCTGAAGCTGTGGGTGCATCCGGTGGTATTGCTATGTTCTGGAACCCCAATAGGATAACTAGTTAGCTAGTTGCTTCTTCCTCTAACTTCCTTTCTCTCTCCTTCAGGAAGAATGGTACTGAATATATCACTTTTAATATTTATGCTCCTAATACCCGGTCTAGTAGAGCTTCCCTATGGGTTGATCTTGGCCATCAACTAGATCAGGACTGTTCTACAAAGTTTCTACATGAAGGTGACTTTAACACCCCCCTTTATCCCTTAGAAAAGTGTGGTGGAGAAATGAATTACTCAGATAGCATGGGGGAGCTAGCTGATTTTATCTCTTCTACAGGTCTTCTTGACGTCACTCTAAAGGGGAACCCCTTCACTTTGTCTAATAATAAGAAGTGCATCCACCTCATCTAGGTGAGGCTAGATTGGGTCCTAGGCACCTCTTCATGGAACATTTTCCTGAACTCTTCCTTGTATTCCCTCCCTAGAACTACGTCAGATCATAACCCCCTCCTTCTATGCTAGTTTGATGCCACTAAAGTCATCCTGATGCCCTTTAGATTTGAAATTATGTGGTGTTCTCACACATCCTTTAGAGATCAAGTGAAATTATAGTGGAAGACTAATATCAGGGGTATGACCATGTTCAGAATAGCCCAAAAGCTTGAAATTATCAGAAGGGAGGTTAAAGGTTGGAGTAAACATAATTTCAGAGACTTCCACAAAGAGAAAATGGAACTGTTTGAAACCTTAGATTCCTTCTAGGACCATTTGGCTTCTAGAAGCTACCCTCCCTAGATTCAGGTGGAGGAGGAGTTGACTAGACACAAGTGGTAGGAAACCCTAAAAAAAGAAGAAATCTACTAGAAGCAGAGATCTAGAATCTAGTGGTTTGCTGAAGGGGACAAGAACATGACCTTCTTCCATAGGTCTGCTAGCATCCATAAAAAAAGAAATACCATCTCTACTATTATGGATGAAGGAGGGAACAAAGTCAAGGAGAAGGATACAATCAATCAAGTTGCGGTTAATGAATTTAAGGGGTTGTACTCTAATTAGGGTCCTATATGTCTGAACAGCATCCAAAACCAACTCCTAGACCACATCAAAAGTGCTATAACTCTTAGTGATAATGACATGCTTACGAAGTGGGTCTCTAATGAGGAGGTCAAGAATGTAGTCTTCACTATGGGAGCTTACAAAGCCCTTAGGACAGATGGATTTCCTCTGACATTCTTTTAGGAGTATTGGGATATTGTGGGGACTGATGTTACCCATGCTACTAGAGACTTCTTTAGGATTGGGCACCTTCTCAGACAACATAATCAACCTACATTTTTCTTGTCCCTAAGCATGACAATCCTACCTCTATTTTGTATTTCAGGCCCATTAGCCTTTGCAATACCTTCTACAAGATCCTTACCAAGATCCTAGTTGGTAGACTCAAGCCTCTTTTGGACAAGATTATCTACTCTACTCATAAAGGTTTTTTGTCAGGTAGACAGATCCTGGATGTAGCTATTGCCACCCATGAAATCATCCACTCTATGGACATAAGCAAGGACCTAGGTTGGCCTTCAAACTAGATATCTCTAAAGCTTATGACAAAGTTAACTAGTAATTTCTACTTAAAATTCTTATTAAAATGGGCTTTAATGAGAGGTTATCCAGATTATATAAGAATGTTCTCAAACTATTAGATTCTCTATTCTTATCAATGGCACCCCTGGTGGCTTTTTTAAACCTGAGAAGGGTCTTAGATAGGGAGACCCTCTCTCCCCCTACCTCTTTATTATGGTGGCTAATGTGCTTAGCAGGAATCTATGTATGTTGTCCACTATGAGAAGAATAAAAGGCATCAAACCTGCTTCTACCCTTCCTCAGGTGGTGTTAGAATAGTCTGTGGATGACACTTTCCTCTTTGGGTATTCTTCAGTGATTGAGACAAGACAGTGGAAACAAATCCTTGAAAGTTATGCATGGGCTTTTGGACAGTGTATTAACTATCAAAAGAGCTGATTGTTCTTCTTCAACACCCCCGTGGAGTTACAAAATAAGGTACTTCAAATCCTAGGTTTTCTAGCAGATTCACTCCCTTCTACCTACCTTGGCCTCCCCCATACAGTTAAAGTGGTACCCAATATTTATGAAATTCCATCCTTGAAAGAACCCAGAGGAAACTTGTTGGTTGGAAGGGGAGGTTTTTTAAGCAATTCTAGCAAACTTCAGCTCATGGCTTCCACTCTCCAAGGGATCCCTATTTACTTCCTATCCCTATTTAAAATAAGAAGCAACATGGTAGAAAAACTTGAAAGGATTCAGAGAACCTTTTTGTAGGCGGGGTCTAAAGAAAAGAAGAGGTTGTCTCTTGTCAATTGGGACACTGTCTGCCTCCTGAAAAGAATGGGTGGCCTAGGTCTAAGAATAATTGGTCTAATGAATAAAGCCCTTACCATGAAAGCAGCATGAAGCTCATAGAAGGAAAGGCAGACTGGTGTAGATTAATGGAAGCCAAGTACCTCCAAGGACATCCCTATGGGAGGATGTTCCATAATAGGTACCTCCCAAGTGGATCCAAAATCTGGATGAACTATGTGAATGTAAGACCCTTCTGTTTAAAGGAGCTTTTTGGAAAATAGGAAATGGGAGGTCCATCAGATTTTGGAATGACCACTGGATCATGAACCAACCTAACCTGGGTTGCAGATTCAAACCTCTTATGGACTATCTCAGACCTATCCTGGGTAATAGAACATCTAGCTACATCACTAGTAGGGACTAGAAGGATATACCTAATTCTGTTAAGGGATAGACCAGACCTGCAACACTTGGCCAAGGATCTCCTGGAAATCTTGACTAATATGAGAATTTTAGGGTGTGAGGACTCTATTATCTGGGCCCCGACCTAGGCTGGTACTTTATCTATTAAATATGCTTACAATCTACTTTTGAAGGTGGAGAGTAATTTGGGGGACTAGATGAAGGTGTGGATCCCTCAGCTCACACTGAAAATAATTTTTTTTTGGTGGACTCTAATGCATGGTAAGGTCCTAACCTAGGATAATCTTATAAAGAGGGGCTTCTCCATGGTGAACATATGTGTCCTATGTAAGAAGGTAGAGGAAATGGTGATCCACCTTTTCATCCACTATGATTATGCTACTAGCATTTGGAAAGAGGTTATCAACAAATTAGGTATCTTGTGGGCCCTGGGCAGAGAAGTGCATCAATTTAATAGCTAGAGATCTCCTTTCAATCACCCCCTACTCCAACTCCTCTGGCGTATGTTACCCCCTCACATATGTTGGGCCATTAGGAAGGAAAGGAATAATAAAATTTTCAAAGAGGATAGTAACCAGTCTAAGACCTGTGTCCATATTGGGACTAAGCTCCTATGTGAGAATGCTACGATCGCTAAATGGAAGCTTCCCCCCTATCCTCTTGCTACTTGGGAAGAAAGAATTTATAATAGCTGGAACCTCCTGGATCGTTTCTCTAGGTTTGATGATGCTAAAAGGATAGCTAGAAAACCTACCAGATGGGCTGCCCCTCCTAGAGGATGGACCAAATTAAAATTTTATGGGGCAGTAAATAATCTTTTCCATGGAGGCAGTGGTGTTTTGAGAGATCACAAAGGCACTTGCCTGCTGGCTTATGTTGGGTTGATCAATAACTACATTGTCACCTAGGTGGAATGAATGATGTTTCTCTAGGGGATTAAATTCAAAAAACAAATGAACATCAGGCAGCTGGAAATTGAGGTGGATTCAAAAGTGGTTTTTGAGGCCATCAAAAGTGGTGCTAGTGTGGGGTTAGGAGCTAGACCTATTATTATGGAGATCAGTGAGCTGCTCAAAAGGTTCTACTGCATGACTATGGGTCACATGTGCAGAGAGGGGAATTTGGTTGCTGACTCAATGGTAGTAGTAGGCCTAAAACAAATGAAACTGAAAAATTGGAGGGTGGTTAGTGATTTACATCCAATGACTCAACAACTCATCAGAGGAGAAATGAATATTACAATTTAAATGTGCTAAGCTATCATATTCATTACAAATCCTTGCTAGATCATGTGTTGGCATGCTTGAGTGATCTTTGCAATTATGGAAAGAACTCAAATTCCCATAAAGAATCATCATTACCTTTCAAACGTGTAGAGTAAGAGCTATCTGAATCAGAGGGCTTACTTGGGTAATAAGGACAACAAGTGTGTCCCTAGTATTATTGCTATTAATGGCACCTAGAGATCTGTTAGATCTAGCTGTACAAAGCCTACTTCTCAAAATTTTTCCCAAAGCTAGAATTTTAAATATAACCTCTCCACAGAAAGGCTTTGCAAAAACAAGTGATTTTTTATGGTTTGTAAAAATGCTCGGCTCTTAGATTACTAGGATATTCTAGCACAAGACGGGCAGAGATTTAAAATGGGAGGCAACACTCTCCACATTGAGCCTAATAAAATTAACAATGCTTTCATTGATAATGCATTGGTGACTCATTATTGCAAGGAAAGCGGTATATGGGGTTTTATGGAGAGAATGAAAGGTGGGCTTGATGAGTGAATCTCCAAATAATTTGTCTCATCCTAGAACAACATGAGTGTCTCCATTGGGGGAATTCACTTCTAGCTGAATGAAGAGGTCATAGCTAAGGTGACTGGGCTCTCTATGATGGGGAGGAAATACAAAAAGACTAGTCAGAATCCTAACCCTACCAGCCTCAACTAGTTTTTCAAGGATGGTGAGTAGCCAATAAAAAAACAAGGGGGCTTCAACAAGGAGGTGCTGTCGAACTTCTAGCCAAAAATATGCCTCATTGTGATGAAATATTTCATGCTGGAAGGCCCAAAAAATGGAGAATGATGGAGAGCTAGGTTAATCTGGAGGTGGAACTAAGTGGCTCAGGTCTCCAGAGGTCAAATAGAATTGCCAAGAAGTAGTGTAAAATCATGTTGTTGGAAATAGCCTCTAAAGAGCAATCCTTGTTTGAAAAAGACTCCCACACCACTGAGTCCATGAAAGGTTCCTTGGATGATCATATGAGTCCCCCTAGGACTGGTAACACTCCTCTAGCCAACCCCCAGCAAAAAATGGAAACCCCCAATAACCATACCCCACCCCTGAGTCCTTCTCATGATCCCCAGGATAAGCCCCCCACCTCTGATTACAATATCGACACCCTAGAGGACAAAAACAATTTTAAAGGCACCCTCAAAAGGAGGTTCTCAAATCTAGACAATGATATTGTGGAGATTAAGAAGAATAAGTAGCATCTGATTAACCAATGTAGGATGACTAATAAATTTTCCCTGAAGGTCATGCACACTTTAGCTACAACCCTCTGGCATATGTAGGAAAAGCTGGCAGGTGGTAGACTGGAAGCAGATGAGGACAACAAGGATCTTTTCCTATTTCTACAAGAAGAATGGGCCAAGACTCTATTTTCTAAGTAGATAGGTGGGAAGAACTAATCTCTGGTGTCTATGTGTTGGTTAATTTTGGTTGGGCTTGGCCCTTGGATCCTCTATTTTGTGGTTGGGGTTAATGTTAGTTTTTATATCCTTCTGTTTAGCCCTGTGTGGCTTATGACTAATACTTTACATGCTACTGTTCATTTTAAGTACTTTGGTTTATTCATGTTGATTAGTACTATGGTTTATGTTTTTGATAGGGGCATATTTAGACTTGGTGATTATGTTGTTAAACTATTCTATTTACTTTGACTAGTTGCATTAATGTGCTATTAATGTGCTACTAGTCCTTTGTTCCTCGATTCAGCACCCTCTTGTTGCTTTATCTATCAAAAACATTCAACACTATTCATTTGTAATTTTGTTTTGAATTGAGATAGCATAAGTAAATCTGGAAATACTTGAAAATTAATTAGGTCAAGATACATACAACATCATGAAAGAGATATAGAAATACCTATTTTCTAAAGCTTGTGTGGAGTTTCAAAAGATTCTACAATCAGATCTGGGATCAAGATGCCGTGACAGAGAAAACCCAAAAAACTTTCATCTTTTTGGCAGCAGGTAGTCTTTGACCCTCATAAAAGGTCAAAGGCTACATTTTTATTTTGAAGGTTGACTTTGACCTTGTTCAGAAATCTTGGAAGTTCGGTGAAAAGGGTACTCATATCTATCCTCTAATTCTAGAAACAACGACCATAGATATCTAAAAAAGGGGGGTTTTAGGGTGCCTATATAGGGTTTTTCATTTGTCAAACCCCCATTTTGGTGATCTCTACCTCCATGAATAGCCAATTGAAATATAATGTGTGTGTGTGTATGTATTGAAAGTGTAATGCCAAGATCTAATCCTCTAGATCAAAAATCCTAGCATGAATATGTATGAAACAACAATGCATAGATTTGAATGAGATAGAAAAGAATACCAAGCCCCCAAGGCTAAAGTACTTCTACCAAACTCACAATCCATAATTTCTATTCCATGATTGTATCTTCAAATGCTTGAAAGTTGGTATTGGTGGATCAAGGAAGAAAGGATCTCTCTTTCTCCAAGTAGGTGTTCACAATGGTGTGTTCACAAAGATGCTTGATATCAACAATGGCTTGATCTTCTATATCATCTTCTTGCAATCTTGCATCTTCACTTCACCATTCCTTGCTTGCTTGAATCTCCTTCTTCATGAAATTGTCTCCTTGAGAGCACTTGATCATGAAATTGCTTGATGTTGCTTAGTGAAAATGAATGCAAATGAGAATATTTATATAAAGGTTTCAATGTGAGGCTCCTAGAGCAATGTGAGGACCCATAATTCAAATTTCACCTTGAATTAAGGTCCAATCACAATAACCAAGGAGGGAAAAAAATTAAATGAAATTCAAATTAAAACCTTTCCGCACTCTGATCCGAGGGCCCGACATTGATTTTGGGGCCGGTCAGGACCAAATTTGGAAAAGAGGCACATATTTCAGAGGAATTCAAAGATGACCTCATCTTTGAGCTACGTTAGGGTCGAGCTCTACACTAACCTAGGTCAAGGTCAACCTTGAATTTTACCCTGTGGGCACAAATCCAGCCAAAATCATGACAAGAGGTCATGGGGATGCCCGGAGACCTAGAAATGATGCCAAGATGGGACAAAATGTCTAGGAGAGGCATAAAATCCTATGATGATTGTGATGAAGGCCATAAGGACCCATTTATAAGTCCTACCTAGAAAATAGAGAAATGGAAGAGGAAAATTAAGGAGAATCCTTAGGATCCTAACCCTAATTTCACCTAGAATGAAGAAATCAAGAGTAGAATACATCCTAAATTCAAGTCTATCATGATAAATATACTAAAAGAGGGTGTTAAACCTATCAAAATGGAAGTGCTTCCATTTTAAGATGATAGAATAGTTATAGTAATATACTAACCATTCAAATTAGTTGTCACCATGTCCCTACCATTGACCATTCCATAAATGGTAATGTTATATGTGATACTAATGATAATTATCATGTTAAACTGTAAACAACATCAAAAAAATGTATTGCAAATTATGATACTTTAATCCTAACTCTAAAACCTATATCTAATTGCTAACTATGTCCATAATCTTACTCTTGCACAAACCCTAATACTAACAGTATACCTAACACTACATATGATTTAACCCTAACTATAAATCCTACATCCTAACACTACACACAACCTTAAATTTATCCTAACCCTAACCCTACATGTACAATATCCTAAATGTAATAGTAACTATTAGTAATCTTAAATTAAAACTAAATTAAAACTATATCTTAACCCATAGCACGACATTAAATTAACAATAATGATTATCGTAACCTTAACCCTAACTCTAATATATTATCGTTATCATTATAATTATATTAAAATGCTAGTCATTTAAGTTAGTTGTTACCATGTCCCTACCATTGACCATTCCTTAAATGGTAACGTTATATGTGATACTAATGATAATTATCATGTTAAATTGTAACCAACATTAAAAAATGAATTCCAAATTATGATACTTTAATCCTAACTCTAAAACCTATATCCTATCACTAACTACGTCCATAATCTTACTCTCACAAAAACCCTAATACTAACCGTATACCTAACACTATATATGATTTAACCTTGTAGACTATGGTTTTAACCTATTATCTATCTTGAAAGGCTAAAACATTCAAACATTAGACTAATCTAGCATTTATCAATTCAAAATATACACAAATATAAACCAAGCCACCTCAAGATTGTTGCTAAAAATAACTGTTATAGAGCACTATTTGATTTGCTTCAATGAGAGGTATGTGGGTGTGCTCTCTAAGCACAAGGAGCTTGCTTCTAATGCATTCTAAGGGATTTGAGATGATGCATGAATGCTAAGAAAATCTTGAAAGAAATTAGTTCAATCCACTAAAAGGCTATTCTATATGTGTTAAAAAACATAAAATAGAGCTATTCTAACAAATATAATTGAAAGTTTTATGATCTAAAATTTATTCTAGCATATAACTCTACTTAGAAATGAAAGGTAAATTGGTAAATTGCTCTTGGAGGAGGAGGGTATTTATAAGATTTGGGAAGGGCCTGGGTTAGGAGGACAAGTTAGAGTTTGAGGTTTGGTTAGGGGTTGAGTCAAAGGGATAAGGATTGACTTTCAAAGGTTGAATGGACCAAGGTTAGGATAAGGATTGAGGACTTTCTAGAAGAGTCTAGAGATTTCTAGGATTTTCTAGAGAATATCTAGGATTTTAGGATTTAAATAGATATTTAATTTATTTAAAGGCTTTTGGTTGAGGACTTTATTTATTAAATGATTTTAATAAATAGGAGGGATTATCATTTAAATTTGATTTAAATATTTTTGAGATGGGTTTAGGCTTGAGAAATGGGAATCACCTTTTAATTAAAATTAAAGTGAGATTACGAAATTCTAGAGGTTAAGGATTTCTAGGATATTTCCAAGGTTTTAGGATTTAAATAAATATTTTATTTATTTAAAAGATTTTTGGTTAATTTATCAATTAATAATTAATAAATAGAAGAAATTCATTCAAACTTGATTTAAATGATTTTTGGGAGGGATTCTTTAATTAAATATGTTTAATTAAAATAGGAGGATTTAATGGCATAATAATTAATTAATTAATTAATTAAGCAATAAATGAGGATATCATCAGGGGTTTAGACTAAAAAAGGTAGAAATCACCTTTTAATCAGGATTAGAGTGAGATTACGAAATTCTAGAAAGTTTAAGGATTTCCAGAAGATTTTCAAGGTTTTAGGATTTAAATAAATATTTTGTTTATTTAAAGGATTTTTAGCTAATTTATTAAATAATTAATAAATTTTGGAGGGAATGATGTTTAAATTAGATTTAAACATTTTTGGAAGGGATTTTTTAATTAAATATTTTTAATTAAGATAAAGGGATTTAATGTCATTAAAATAAATAAATTAATTAAATAATTAATTAATTAATAAATGACAATGTCATCAGGAGTTTTTAGAAAATAAAAATATTTTATTTTCTAATTGATTTTTAGGTGTCTACATTTTGCCCCTCTTTGATGTGATGTCGCAAGTGTTGTGGCATCAAAGAAAAAAAAATAAGATGCCCCAGGATAGAAATTAGAGGAATAGGGGGTTGTGACCCCTCAAGAAAATAATGCAAAGAGAAAACTTTGTGGCATTTTCTCGAAAGGAAAACATAAGGGAAAGAAAAGAAAGAAGGCAGAAGGGAGGATGAATAACCAAGCCTCCAAGAGCAAAGATGGGTGAATGCAAGATCAGATGGAATGCAAAATGTAGGATGCAACTACATGAAAATGCAATATGCAAAATTAATCTAGATGATGCAGGATGCAGGGGAATTTCAGGAGCTCCAAGTGTAACTCTGGAGAGCACAACCTGTTTTGATATAGCAATGCTAGAGACCTACCAAGGTTACAAAACAACATAAGGCTTCGTCACTAGCAGTTCATACGACTGACGTGAAAATGATACACAGGGTTGCCCCAACATCATGCATGAACCCAAGAGGAAGCATGGTAGAAACAATGCTGAAGAAACCACAAACAAATGACATTTCCCATGTGCACCATGTAACCCAGAAGATCACATGTGAAATGTGCAAGGGTCATGTCTGACTAACTCACAGGTAGAAGAAAAAGATCAAAAGACCTTGCCCTAGATTGTCGTCATTTGCAGGGCACCATGATATAAAGGATTGTGGTAACTTTGAGGAGAGAACAACAAGAAGCCAAAAAAGATTAACAAGATCCAAAGGACAAAATCCAAGACCAAAATGATAACTCCAAAAGGAATCATTTCCCAAGGAGAGAGATTTGATTTGATGTGATGTGATTGTGGGAAGATTGGTCTACATGTGTGGAAGGATACATCGACATGGACCCACTGACTGATGAGAGAATGAGTGTTGTTGTTCATTGGCAAATGATGAGTCAAAGAATAATCACTGTAATAAAAAATAGTTGACAATTGATGTTGTTGAACTATAGGGCTGGATGGGAGAAGATTTCAAATCAAATGCTTCTATAGGACTGACAAGGATATGTACAAAAAGATGGGATGATATGTACAATTGATGAGAAAATATTTACAACTAATATGTACAGAAGCTTAGGATTTGCGATAGGAAGATCATGCTATACAGGATATATATAGGAAGGATTATGCTATACAAGATATATACAAGATATGGTACAAGATATGTGTAGGAGGGATGGCAGATTTTCTTGAGGATTGAAAGATGAATGTTGGGGGATGGTGGATGGGAATGGGGATGGTAGAAAAAGGACTGGGAGTTTGGGATGGGGGGGGATGGGAGTTTGATAGATAATGACTTGGTCCACTATGTATGGTGCCTGTTTGCTAAGTTTTCACCAACATACTTGTCCAAGGCGCTTGAATTGCCAAGTTTTCACCACTGGACAAATGATTTTTTCTTTTCTTTTTTTCTAATTTTTTTTTTTAGTATTTTTCTGCTTTTTCATATTTTTATGGATTTTTTGAATATGTAGGATCTAGTTCATGCATAGAACCTCTTCAGATGTATGATGTTTATTGGATCATTCAAAGGCTCACTTTCTAGTGTAGATAGCTGATAGGCTCCAGAGCTGAAGCATGTTGTGACAATATAAGGGACTAGCCAACTAGGCTCAAACTTGCTTTTCTTTTCTCGATTGGCTTAGACTTTCCAATTTTCTTTGAGAACCATGTCACCAACCTGGAACTATTGAGGATGGAAGTCTTCTTTTTATAACTCCTTTTGAGTCGATTCTAGTATGCAACCAGGTGATCATATACTTGTTGTCTCTTTTTATCTAGTAGATCTAGCTGTGTGAGACGTGCCACTCGAAAGTCTTCATTTGTGGTATGATTTCTTATGGAGACTCACAATGATGGGATCTTGACCTTGATGGGTAGAAAGGCTTCGGCACCATATACAAGGGAATATGGGGTAGTTCTTGTGGGAGTGTGATAAGAAGTATGGTAGGCCCAAAGGTGAGATTTATTTTGAGGTGCCAGTCAGAACTAGAATCATTGACAACCTTGTTGAGAATTTTTAGAATGATTTTATTAGTTGCCTCAGCTTTTCCATTTCCTTGGGGGAAATACAAACTAGAGAAATGGTGATGGATGTGGATTCTAGCACATAGATCATCCACATGATGGTTTTCAGAAGGTGTACCATGGTCTGTGAAGATGGTGGATGGTATGCTGAAGCAGTAAATGATATGGTAAAGGATGAACTTGGATATTTGGATTCTAGTAGTTAGGGTGAGTGGAATCACTTCGATCTTGTACTGGTGCATGAATCAGATTTACATGTTGTTGACATGGTAAACATTTTCTAACAAATTCATAAGTGTCATGTTCCATGTTTGCCCAATAATAACCAACTCAAAGCAAATGCTTTGCTAGAGTCATGCCACACATGTGGGCACTGAAAATTCTGGTGTGGACCTCTTGTAAAGATAGGATGGCCTCATTTGAATCTAAACACTTAGAGAGGATATTGTAATATCCTTGATGATAAAGGGTGTTGGCTATAAGACTTTAGTGGGAAGCTTTTCAAATTAGGTTTTAGCATTGGTTATTGGTGAGATGGGAGAAATATGATACCATTTTTTGGTGCCCAAAAATGACGAATTCACTTTTGGCCAACTGACAAGTACACACTGATACCTCTGCAATTTTGGCTTAATCTAGCCAAGGATGGTAGGCCTAATTTCACTATGAACTATTTAATTCTCTATGTCACACAACTATGTACATCACAAACAAAACTCCTCCAAAGGTGGTGATTGATCCTTTGAGGAAAGAAACTAATCTCCTAAAAATCTCTATTCTATAATACTTGACTAAATGGATTATACTAAATAGTTAAAAGTAATGCTTTTGAAATAATGATCTATAAATTACAAATGTATGAACCAAATGACAATTTCCAAATAATAGTTAGATCAGTGCCTTCTAGATACTTGGGCTATAGAGTCATAAAAATTTTAATCCTACATACAATCAGAGATGGTTTTAAGGTAACTCTCTCCTATAAAGTGAGAACATCACCCTACAAGCTTCTATTGAAACAAAATTTAAAAAAACTTATACAATAGGTCCTATGGTTTTTAACCCAACATAAGAGCCCGAAAGGAAACAGTAACAAGTTCTTAGACCATGCTACCATTATTCAAATTGTACAAATTAATCATAAATGAATTCATCAAATAGAAAACATAGTACAATACCCTAGTTCATAGAGTAAACTAAGAAACTAATTGAAAACATATAACTTATAACCACAAATAAAAACAAGAGCACTTATCTTTATTAAAGTTGAAAAAATAGTACATTAGAGTTCATATTGCAGTTGTGATCAAATTCTATTCTATGAAAATCTTCATTGTATTGTTTGTATTTTCCTCTCTCTACATTTTACATCATGTATATATGTGTGTGTGTGTGTGTGTGTGTGTGTGTGTTTGAGTGGCTTTCACACCTCTTTAGGGTGAAAAGACACAACACTTATTACAAATTATTTTGAAAAAATAATAAACTAACTAAAAAATAACTACATATATTTCAGATTTGGGCTTGGTTGAAAAACCAAAACACCTCATGGAAAGCTAATATTTTTAATGGATATAGGAAATTTGATTTCTAGAATTGGGTCTTTTTTAGATTTTTAAAATTCAACCATCTTATACTTCTGTCGGCATCATCTTTGCAACAGGTTGAAATTCCAGCATTTTCGGAAGGCTTTGATCATAGAATTTTGATTTTTCTTGTCACATAGCTTCCTTCCATAATCTCTCAACTTTTTACTTGAAAATTAATATAATATTTTATCCCATTTCATGTACTCTATCATTAATTATTTGGCATGGAAATTAAGAGGCCATTTTTTAGGGTTTTATCACTATATAGGACTCCAAATTTTGTGCAAAATTTAGAGCTCCAACAGGCTCTTTCTGGGGATGTATGCTCCATGTGAGCATAGCGAGATTCTATCTATCTTTGGAGAAGTAGACCAAGTATCCATACTAATCTGATGTGAAGTAAAATTGGGTGGCCCTAGGCCCCTAAAAATTGAACATTGATCTTTTCCTCTATCGAACACTTGATTTTGATCACGTAACACTTTTAACCTTGCTGCATTACACATGTCATCCTTCTAGACAATCATCATCACTTCATCAATATGATCTTTGGCATCCAATCTATATTCAACCCTTGAGAAATCATCAGGTCCATTGTAATCCTTCATGAATAGAAGATTTTGGTTAATCATACAAGCCTCTAGGTTAGTCTTCTTTTTTCGGATACCTTCTTGTTCACAATCTATCCCATCTCTATATTTTGGATATTTTTTCTCCTCACCAAAAGGCTTTGAGAATAGCTTATCTTCAAGAAGTAAAAACTCTCTCTCACCAAGAGTTTGATCAGTTGGGACATTTCTAAAAATTTTAGAACTATGCTTCAACACATTCTCTTCATCATGTCTAGCTGATTCCATCTCATCTTCATATATTTGGTGTACCTCTAGCTCAAAGAATGAACTGCAAGATATCTCACCCTCTGAATGCACTTCATGAGTTTCATAAAATTTAAAATTAGGACTATTATCTTCATTATGATGTTGATGGATTCCTTTTCATAAAGGATCCTCTTCAAACAATGAATCTGATAACATAGAGAAATCAGACATATCTTCATGAGAATTTTTATTTGGATCATCAATTTTTTCATCAACAAGACTAACATCTTCATTGACATTATCTCCTGAAACTTCCTCTTGTTCATGTAGTTCTATTTCATCTCCACAATTTTATTTCTCTTGAATATGGGCTGATCCATCTACCTCCTTACCATGGTGGATTGAGAAAAAATTTGGGCCATTCTTCTCAGTGTGTCTTTGGTATTCTATGTCTAATAAAGATGAAATTTCTCTTATATTGAGAAGGTTTTCTTCCTCATCATCATGTTCATTGATACATGTTTCCATACACATCTCATCATGTACAAATTCTTCTTCAATCAAATCCAAGTTTTAATCCTTCATGTCATCACAAGTATTATTATGGTTAACATTTTCCTCAAATTGTCCATCAAAATTTGAAACCTCACTTGACTCATATGTTATTTCAGTTTTGGACTCTTTTTGCTCTGCAACTAGTTCATTATTCATAATTGTGAGAAAGGTAAGGAACTGATGATCATATAAAAGACCTAGTTTGTGCATGTTGTTTAAAATATTAGGCGGAGTTCTGCATTCTAAAGATATTTCATGATATATATTAAACATCCTTATGAAGAATTGTACTACAGATTCTTCTTCTTGTTCCTCTATGTTCAAAAATGCATCCAAAGGGGATATATAATTTGGGTCTTCTTCATCATCACTAAGATTTCCATCAAACACAAGGCCTTGTTCAATTTGATTATAATCCTCCTCTTCTTTGTCTTCACTATCTTCTTCTAATATCTTAACAAGAAGCTTCAAATCAGGTTTATCTAATGAGATTCCCAAGTTTTTTACCTTTCTCATTAATTATTTTTGTGAAGGCATAATTGTTTCAGGTATCCTCTTACATATATTCACCATTCTCAAAAAATAAGTGTGCACAAGACTGCCCTTTAAATCTCTCCAAACTGAAAAATGCATCAAGTAGAGACATACTATGATCCTCCTCAATGATGCAACTTTGGTCTTCACACTTTTCATAACACATGTTATCTTCATTGCTTGCATCATGAAATTCATATAGAAACCATTGTTCAAATTCTTTCCAAGATAAAATACTTTGTGTAAGTAATGATTCATATGCCTCTCTTGCATTATCTTCTAATGTCCTGAAAAATAGTTTCATTGCCTGATCTTCTACACAAATCTCATAGTTTTCTATAAATGCATAAAATGCATCCAAATGTTCAACTGCTGATTCATCACATTCTCCATGGAACTTTGGTACAAGTTGTGAAAACTTATGGAGCAACTTAAAAGGAATAAAATGGAATCCCCTAAGAAATAATGGCCTGATACCATCTGGAATAAATGGTTTTCTCTGAAATGGTTGTTTATTCTGATACATTCTGAATATCTAAATTTGTAGTAACTTCTTTCTTTATACATTACATTCTTGACAATAGAGTCGTTGCCTCTTTCAAAGAGGAAAACTTTACTTATCTCCTTCTAGGTCTTCTTCCTTAGTAGAGTCACTGAATAAAATGCTTTATTGAATATAGTCGCCACCTCATTCAAGGAATGTCCTACTTTTGGGTTCTTTCTTCCTATAGAGTGTGCTTCCAAACAAACTACTATAACTACTTTCTGATTCTAATCTATGAAATCTAAAATTCTAGGTAACTTCACAATATATATTGTGAGCAACTCTCCCTGGCAGAGTCACCAATTTGTTGGTGCCCAAAAATGATGGATTCACTTTTGGCCAACTAACAGGTACACACTAATACCTCTGTAATTCTAGCTTAATCTAGCCAAGGCTGGTAGGCCTAATTTCACTCTGAACTATTTAATTCTCTATGTCGCATAACTATGTACATAACAAACAAAGTTCCTCCAAAGGTGGTGAATGATCCTTTGAGGAAAGAAACTAATCTCCTAAAAATCTCTATTCTATAATACTTGACTAAATGGATTATACTAAATAATTAAAAGTAATGCTTTTGAAATAATGATTTAATTATCTATAAATTACAAATGTATGAACCAAATGACAATTTCCAAATAATAGTTAGATCAGTCTCTTCTAGATACTTGGGCTATAGAGTCATACAACTTTCAATCCTACGTACAATCAGAGATGGTTTTAAGGTAACTCACTCCTATAAAGCAAGACCATCACCCTACAAGCTTCTATTGAAAAAAAATTTAAAACAACTTATACTATAGGTCCTATGGTTTTTAACCCAACTTAAGAGCCCGAAAGGAAACAGTAACAGGTTCTCAGACCATGCTAACATTATTCAAATTGTACAAATTAATCATAATGAATCCATCAAGTAGAAAACATAGTAGGATACCCTAGTTCATAGAGTAATATGAGAAACTAATTGAAAACATATAAATTATAACCACAAATAAAAATAAGAGCACTTATCTTTATTAAATTTGAAAAAATAGTACATTAGAGTTCATATTGTAGTTGTGATCAAATTTTATTCTATGAAAATCTTCATTGTATTGTTTTTATTGTCCTCTCTCTACATTTTACATTATATATATATATATATATATATATATATATATATATATATATATATATATATATATATATATATATATATATATATATATATATATATATATATATATATATATATATATATATATATATATATATATATATATATATATATATATATATATATATATATATATATGTTTGTGTGTGTGTGTGTGTGTGTGTGTGTGTGTGTGTGTGGCTTTCACACCTCTTTGGGGTGAAAAGACACAACACATATTACAAATTATTTTGAAAAAATAATAAACTAACTAAAAAATAACTACCTATATTTTGGATTTTGGATTGGCTGAAAAACCAAAACACTTTGTGAAAAGCTAAGATTTTTATTAGAAATAGGAAATTTGATTTCCAAAACTGGGTCTTTTTTAGATTTTTAAAATTTGACCATCTTCAACCTCTGTTGGCATCATCTTTGCAGTAGGTTGAAATTCCAACATTTTCTGAAGGCTTTGACCATAGAATTTTGATTTTTCTTGTCACATAGCTTCCTTCCATAATCTCTCAACTTTTTAATTGAAAATTAATATAATATTTTATCCCATTTCATGTACTCTATCATTAATTATTTGGCATGGAAATTAAGAGGCCATTTTTTAGGGGTTTATCACTATATAGCACTCCAAATTTTGCCCAAAATTTAGAGCTCCAACACCATTCTTTAGATATGCATGGATGTCATGGTACCATGGGCACATAGTACTAAGGAAGACACACTCCATTTCTACATCGACATTCTCATAACCAGGTGTGTATAGCTTCTCAACTAGGAATTCATATTGTGATGCCTCACTTGGGATTTCTAGCAAGGATCTGATGGTTTCCATTACGTTGACCTCTTTGTTCTAAAACTATGATATCTGTGTGAACTATAGATATAGAAAATGTTCTTTGAGTCTGTCCACTAGTTCTTTTTAGGGTAGTAGCTTGTCATCCTTTGTCTGGAATTCATCTAGGACCTACTTGATAATTAGCTATGAGTCTCCAAACACTTGCAATTCTATGATATTTCCTTGGATGGCTATTTTGAGACCTAAGATGAGTGCCTCATATTCTACAAGGTTTTCGGTACATGGAAATCCCAATTTGAAGGATTTTTGAATGTAGTCACTTTGAGGTGTGATGAATAGAATTCCTACCCCTGATCCATGTGATGTGTAGGAGCCATTGAAGTAGAGTTTCCATACTAGTAGTTCTTTGATCATATATAGGTACTCATCAGGGAATTCCATGACTAGTGGATAGGCATCCACAAGTGGTTCTTCTGCTAGTTGATCGACAATTACTTTCCCTTTGATTTCTTTATGATCAATGTACTGGATGTCAAACTCATTGAGTAGCATGACCCATTTTTCCATACGACCTGTGAGAGTTGTCCTTGATAACCGATATTTGAGGGGGTCCACCTTTCAAATGAGCCTAACAATGTGGCTAAGCATGTAATGTTTAATATTTTGAGTGGTGAAGACCACTGCAAGGAATGCTTTCTCCATTGGTGAGTAATTCAGCTCATAGCCAACTAGAGTTTGACTAATATAGTAGATGGATCTTTCTTTGTTATCATCATCATGTTGCGCTAAGAGTGCCCCCAATGTTGTAGTGGTCACCTAGATGTAGAGTATGAGAGGGCATCCTAAAATTGGTCGTACAAGAATTTGAGAGTTGGCTATGTATTCCTTGAGCTTCTCAAAGCTTTTCTGATAGATGGGATCCCATTTGAAGCTTGTGTCTTTGCGCAAGAGATGTGTAAAAGGTTGGCACTTGTCTTCTAGCTAGGATATGAACTGTATCATAGATTAGAGCTTTCCTTGTAGAGTCTTGGGTTGTTTGAGTGTTCTTGGTGGAGGCATTACTATTATATCTTTGACCTTTTCAGCGTCAATCTCTATGCCATGTCATGATACAATAAAACCTAGAAGCTTTCTAGCTGTTACACCAAAGACACACTTCTTCGGATTCAACTTCATATGATAGTGATGGAGATGATTGAACACACTCTCAAGGATGTCTAGGTGTTCACGTTGTGTTTTGGATTTTTTAAGAATGTCATCCACATAGTCTTCCAAGATCTTGTCGATCATGTCATGGAAGATGGTTGTCATAGCTCTTTGATATGTAGCTTCTACTTTTTTTAGCCCAAATGGAATCATGTTGTAATAGAAGGTACCCCATGGTGTGGTGTGTTGGAGATTTTCTTTGTAGGACCAAACTTGAATCAATAGGTGGGCTTAAATCTCAGGTTAGGCACTCATGTTTGACAAGAAAATAGTCCAATTGATGAGGATTGAAAAGAATCCTCCTTCTTCTTTGAGCTCCACATCACTCAGGCAGGTATTGCCTTATCTGCACACTCATGACATCCTTTTGGTGAATAAAAGGCCTATAGATACATTATTGTGGAATAGTTTTCAGACCCCTATGGGTATCCAATACCCCAATGAAGCCAACTCTAATGCAATAGCCCTATTTGCATAGAATGAGTCTGAAAACTAGAAAAGGGACCTCCTACTACTACTATCAACATGAAAGGGAAAGGTATTTGATTTGAAAGATTGATGTTGGGTTGAATGGACCCTTGAAACACCCTTATTCTCTCATAGACCAATGCCTTATCCAATGGGCTATAGAGTCAAATACCATATTGCAATAGAGAGCTATGAAACAAGAAGACAATACATTCAAATATGTTAATGCCTTACATCAACATACACCGTTAGTTAGATCTCACTTCAACAATCCACCTATGTACCAAGATATGCTATTACTCATTCAAAGGATTTTAACCCTCCCCTTAGAAGAGACCTATAAATAAGTAATACATTAACCAGCTTCTACTGGAAGAGAAGCATGAGACACCCTTGATATCCCAACTCATACATATCTAAAAACTAACCTTGAACTCAGTTATCTCTGCGAAGACAACTCTATTGTAGACGCATGGGAAATGCAAATAGAAAGATTAAACACCCTTGATGCTATAATTAACAAATTCAAGATTCAAATGGAGACAATTTGATAATAATACAAATATATTGAATATCATACATAAGACAAACTATTACAACATGTATTCTATTCTCCCAAAACCAGAGAGGAAAGAGGGAATTCTATATGTAGAGAAAAAGAAATATTTACAAGGCAAAAAATTGAACCATCCAACCACTCTTACAGAAAAACTTCTGCAATATATACCATCAGTCATCTTGGGATCCCAAAACAAGATGCAACAAGCTAAGGATGACTAAGGTAGGGTTTTCACTGACCAAACCAACTAAATCAGTCAGGAATTTATTACAAGGATGAAAAAAAAAAGCAATCTAGTTGGAACAAATCCAAAAATGATCTCCATCAATGAAAAATCTTAGAGTACTATACCGGAGATCATGAATGTACCATGCAAATCAATCTAATCAGCCACTTGCAGTGCACCTCGAGCAAGAAAACCCATTCCTTCATGACACAATACTCTTTGCAAACAATCATGAACTCTAGGCCATTCTGCAGTAGTTGATAAGATTAGTTTCACCAAATCCAGTTGCCCATGCATTAAATTTTAGTCCTTCTAGTCGTAGGAAACCCCTAAAAAATTCAAAATCTGGAAATAACAGTTAGCTCATGGTGCCAGTATAGAATCACTAGTCAACATTCAAATCTGGACTAACTTTATATTGGCACCATTAGATCCTTATATTTATTGGGCTCATCAGCTTAACCTCTAATAGGAATCTTGGTTTACATTTTTCCCTATTCAAGAGATCGCTAAATAAAAAGTTAACCTAAGCACATACTCTGAGAACTGGTGACTAAAGGCTTCACCTATTCAGAAGATCAATCTCTTAACTCATCCCTCATTTGGTGAACTAGCGAACAAGCCTAACATCTGACCCAAGTGACTACCTAGCAAACTAGTGACCAAAGACTATCTCATGTTCATTGAATACTTAAGGTTACTACTATTTCATTAAGAGATCTAGAAACCACCTCATTTGCCAATTTGCTAAAACATTTGGAGCATCACCATTTTATTGTGAGAAATAGCGAACAAAGGGAAAGATGTCAGAACCACTGAAATATCACAACCATGGCCAATTCATAAACTAAAGATTTTGGGCCCACTAAAAACTGCCATCTCACTATCCTACAACCAATAAACATTTAACACCTTAGAAACCTCTGACATCGGGTCCACCTGTACCACTAAATCTGAATAGGGGCCACCATTTTGCAAACATGTGATTAAAGAGAAGACATAAGCCACTCACCAGTTCACTCAATGTCATCAGGAAACTGCTAGGAAATGGGAGATTATGTGAACACACATTTGGAAAATTGCTAGATGTTTTAGAACCCTGCCAAATTATTATGAGAATGACCGAATAGAGAAAACTTATTGGAGCCGCCAAGTTTAGAGGACACTGACATAAGGGCCCGCCTAGTGCCACCTATCATCATATCATTCACTGCTCGTGCTTGATCATCTCTGACACTACCAACTATCATTATACTCTGACCCATCATAACCCTCAGCAAACCTAGCAATTACATGACTGAAGAAACTCCAAGTTGCATGATAAAATTGCTACCTATGGTTACATCTTGAGAATACACGAAAGCCCACACTCACCAAGTTTCTAGATATATTTTTTAACCTTGAGTCATGTCTTGAGATTACATTATGGCCATTGATCATGTCCTCATCCTATGGCTATCACTAAAATGCTAGATATCATGAGACTTGACTATTTGATTCAGTGACCTGGAGATAACTATGTTTGCCAATTTGCTAAGGGTTTTAGCATATAACTATCAAGATCATGAGGCTACATGAACACACTGTCGCATATTCATTGAATGTTAAGCATATCTATCATAGAATAACTGCATCCTACCCTTCACTTAACCTGTGCCCATATAGAGAACACATGAACAAAGGCCTTCGCCAACTCACAAAATGTTCATTTAACTCTGGGTTACACTATGAGAATGAGTAAACACTTCATTCACCAAATTTTTGAACACTTAGAGCACTGCCATTTATTCTCTGAGATTCAGTGACCAAAGGAAAACTTTAAACCCCAGCCAAATAACATGTCAAAGCCGCCAAACTTAGAGGGTTAAACATGAAGCACAGTCACGTATTCGCTGAATCATTTTATGTAGGACCCAAACATACTAAGATTAAAGCATAGCCATCGATCAAATAGAAGATCAATGTTGCTCACTAGATTTCTAAGAGATACAAGCCTTGACCACATGATTCTATGAATGAGAGACTACCACCATGCCAAGTCATTGAATTTTTATATGAAACTGCCATGCATTAAGCAACTACAAGAACATTGTAGTTGGGAGTTCACTAAATAGGAAGGATAGCTTCATGAGGACTTGGAGAACCAGTGACAACATGTAATTGCCAGTTTGTTGAATGACAAAGCGACATGAAAACATATTAAGCGATTCAACAAACATGAAGAGGGAAACAACCATGTGCAGAAAGGAGATCTTAGTGGCCTGAAAAAGTAACAAGGAAATAGACTTCGGCTAGGACAAAACAAGGGTTTTTTCATGCAACGGCTAGAAATATGAATTTTGACCTAGTGTTTGAGCCAGAGGCATGAAAAATAATTGCTGAGACTAGAAGAAAACAAGTATAGCCATGAAATTTTTTGTAGGGATAGACCATTTTCTGAGAATTTTTACTATGACATGAAAATGGGCTAATAGTGGCTCTAGTTGGGGATGCATGCCTCTTGCAAGCATGGCAAGAATTCAAATTTCTGGGAGAAGCAGACCACCCCTCAAAAAATTCCTAAACAACTTTATTGAAAGAAAGAAAACTACTTCTACTATGTACAAGCAAGGGCCCCGAACCATTGAAAACTTTCAAAACTTCTTACCTCTGTCATATACCTGATTTTTATTTTTTTCTTCTTGAGGTAAGCTAAATATTTTATTTCCACTTGTTTCACCAAGCCTATCAATACTTTCAACTAGTTCATTAGGCAAAACAAAATATTTATCTTCATTTTCATAGGGCATGTAGAAACTTGAAACACTTTCATCATCTTGCTCACTATGAAAATAAAACTTAGCATGCTCAAGAACATTACTATCAGACTGGAACTGACCTTTATCTACTGGTTTATGCATGATATCAATCTGAAATGAAAAAGTCACATACTTCACTTGATAAAAGTCTTCATTCATACCTTGCCTTTGCATATCCTTGGGTAAAGCTGATTGGAGTTCAAATGAATAATCAAATTTTGAAACCACTCTTGAACCTTCCAATGCATAAAAGGCAACATCATCACTTAGAACTTTGTCATAGATGGAAGAAAAACATACTGGTCTCTCATAGCAGGAAGATAGCATGTCATCATTTGCATCAATTTCAACTAAATTTGAAACCTCCATATGTTCTTCAAACAATGGATTGATAACTCCATGCAATACTCCTTCTTGAACATTATGACAAAAAATGGGTTGTTCATCATCATAGTCCTCATCATATAAAGTATTAGAAAACACTCTAAACTCACTACCCATTTCATCTTCATGGAAACTCTCAGCATATGAAGAAAAGTCAGAATCATATGAAGATTCATAGTCAACATCACCTACCAAGCATATAGTATCCATAATTACATCTTCTTCATTATTTTGTTTAGGAAGATCATCATAACAAAACCAAAATTCATCCCTAAACTCTCTACTATATGCTACAATTTCATTATCTAATGTAGAACCATTAAATAACTGCTTACTCAAATTTTCATGTTCATCCTCAGTGATATCACATTGAATTACCATTTCCTTATCTTCATACTTTGAGGAAAAATCACTCTCAACATCTTCATATTCAAACTGATTTATACAATGCAAAAATTGAGATGCACTTAATTTTCAGATTCAAAAAAGGTCTTCATACCTTTACTATCAAAGGAGTGTTCACTTCCATCATTACTTTCTTCTTCCCATGTTGCATCTGACTCATATGAAGATACCTCTACATCACTGCCTTCATCATCCTCACTTGAGTAACTACTTTCAGCACTATGTTCCTCTGACTATGACTGATATGCATATGAATCATATTCCTCATCTTGTGTAGCAACTTCAAACTCATCAGTAGAGAGATAACTTTCAGCCTCTTCATTAGTATGATACTTAGATATAGAAGCAGCAACCTGATGTCTAGGAATACTAGCAAAATCATGCTCATAGTCAAAATTACAAGAATTGACTATAGTAGCTAATTCACAACTCAAAATACCAGTACACTCCTCAATTCTATCAAGGTCTAGAATATATCTTACTCTTGTAGCATCCCGAACACATGTCTCATCAGTAGCAAAAGACTCAACAACATTTATACACAAATTCTGATTTGGCATTTCAATCTAATTAAAAACTACAACAGAAGTGTTGATACACTGATTTGGAACTATGTTATCAACACTACATTCTTCTTTTCTTTCATATTCATTATACTGGTAGACACTCGTGGAAAAATGACCTCTGGTCAATCCTTATTTCAAATTATTTTTGATGTCCATTGCAGTTACAAATGCCTAATATAATGTCCTAGGTTCTTTATCCCTCAACAAGTAATTCATTTTCTTATCAAATACATCAAAATGGACATTTACACACACTTCATCATTGGGTCTATAACCTTCAGGTATTTCATTCAAAACTTTTGCAAATCTGATATTGAATTGAGGGACTAGTGCATCACTCTCAATATGAATCTTCAAAAACTTATCATAAGAATCAGATATGATTACCCTTCCCCAAATTGCTCCATGAAGGCTAAATGCATCTCACTCCAAGATGAAATAGAACATGTTGGTAGAAAAGAAAACTAGTCTCTAGCATCACCTTCTAGAGTTTGAATGAATAATTTTATATGCACATCCTCATGAGAAATTTCAAAGTCACACATCAAGTCACAAAATAATTGAACATGGTGACTAGCTGAAATGAGATGGTTCCCATTAAACTTAGGCAAGTACCCCCTGATTTTATTAGGGATCTTATTAGGGAAACCAGGTATGCCATCATAAAAAAATGGCACATATCCTCTGACAAAAGAAACCCTATGAACATCCATCACTGGTTGCAACCTTTGTATATCTACTTGAAAATCTTCAAGACCAATGATAGGAAATCTATACTTGAAACTATCCTTCTTTTGTCACTGAACCTTTCCTACATACTTCACACTTATATGTCCTTTCTTTAATGACAAAACCATTTGATAAGGACCATGCAAATACACAAAATATTGAATAGGGAATACCTGGAAACCTTTTTTGATTGTTGTTGTCAACTTCTCATCTTACTGAAATTTGAAACAAGGCTACACACCTCAAGTTCATTCTTGCATAGAGTCGCCACCTCTTTTTAAAGGACACAAATTTTCACTAGTCTCCTTTGAAACATTAATAGATTCTGGGTATTTCTCATAGAAAATTCACATATAATCTTAAAGTCTTACAACAACAAATCTAGGCAATATATTTGCAGATCTGAAAACAACTTTCAGATTATAACATTTATGAGACTCTTCCCCAAAATGAATATGGCAAGACTCTGGGATACTCTTAATGGTAAACTTATTTCATTCCCCAGTAGAGTCACTAATTTGTTGGAACTTTTCTTTGCAGGACCAAACTTGAATCAATAGGTGGGCTTGAATCTCAGGTTAGGCACTCAAGTTTGACAAGAAAACAATCCAATTGATGAGGATTGAAAGGAATCCTCCTTCTTTGAGCTCCACATCACTCAGGTGGGTATTGCCTTATCTACACACTCATGACATCCTTTTGGTGAATAAAAGGCCATCAGATACATTATTGTGGAATAGTTTTTAGACCTCTATGGGTAGCCAATACCCCAATGAAGCCAAACCTAATACAATAAGCCTATTTGCATAGAATGAGTCTGAAACCTAGAAAAGCGACCTCCTACTACTACTATCAACATTAAAGGGAAAGGTATTTGATTTGAAAGATTGATGTTGGGTTGAATGGACCCTTGAAACACCCTTAGTCTCTCATAGACTAGTGCCATATCCAATGGGCTATAGAGTCAAATACCATATTGCAACAAAGAGCTATGAAACAAGAAGACAATACATTCAAATATGTTAATGCCTTACATCAACATACACCATTAGTCAAATCTCACTTCAACAATCCACTTGTATACTAAGATATGCTATTACTCATTCAAAGAATTTTAACCCTCCCCTTAGAAGAGAACTATAAATAAGTAATACATTAACCAACTTCTACTGGAAGACAAGCATGAGACACCCTTGATATCCCAAATCATACATATCTGAAAACTAACCTTGAACTTAGTTATCTGCGAAGACAACTCTATTGCAGACACATAGAAAATGCAAATAGAAAGATTAAACACCCTTGATGCTATAATCATCAAATTCAAGATTCAAATGGAGACAATTTGATAATAGTACAAATATATTCAATATCATACATGAGACAAACTATTACAACATGTATTATATTCTCCCAAAACCAGAGAGGAAAGAGGGAACTCTATATGTAGAGAAAAATAAATATTTACTAGGTAGAAAACTAAAGCATCCAACCACTCTTACAGAAACAATTCTACAATATATACCATCATAACCCATCATAACCCTCAGCAAACCTGGTGATTACATGACTGAAGAAACTCCAAGTCACATGATAAAATTGCTACCTGTGGTTACATCTTGAGAATGTGTGAAAGCCCACACTCACCAAGTCACCAGATATATTTTTTAACCTTGAGTCATGTCTTGAAATTACAAGCTGGCCATTGATCATGTCCTCATCTTGTGGCTATGACTGAAACACTAGATATCATGAGACTTGACTATTTGATTCAGTGACCTAGAGATAATCGTGTTTGCCAATTCACTAAGGGTTTTAGCACATAACTGTCAGGATCATGAGACTACACAAACACATTGTCATGTATTCACTGAATGTTAAGCATATCTGTTGTAGACTAACTACATCCTACCCTTGACTTAACTTGTACCCATCTAGAGAACACACAAACAAAGGCCTTTTCCAAGTTGCAAAATGTTCATTTAACTCTAAGTTACACTATGAGAATGAGCGAACACATCATTCTCTGAATCACTGAACACTTAGAGAACCACCATTTATTCTCTGAGATTTAGCAACCAAAGGAAAACTTTAAACCCCAGCCAAATAACATGTCAAAGCCACCAAACTTAGAGGGTCAAACCTGAAGCACAGTCATGTATTTGCTGAATCATTTTATGTAGGACCCAAACATACTGAGATTAAAGCATAGCCATTGGTCAAATAGAAGATCAAAATTGCTCATTGGATCACTGAGAGATATAAGCCTTGACTGCATGACTCCACGAATGAGAAACTACAACCATGCCAGGTTGCTGAATGTTTATATGAAACTGCTAGGCATTAATAAACTATGAGAACATTGCAGTCGGTAATTCACCAAATAGGAAGGATAACTGCATGAGGACTTGGAGAACCAGCGACAACATGTAATTGCTAGTTTGCTGAATGACAAAGGGACATGAAAACATATTAAGTGATTCAGCAAACATGAAGAGGGAAACAACCACATGTAGAAAGGAGATCTTAGTGGCCGAAAAAAGTAACAAGGAAATAGACTTTGGCAAGGACAAAACAAGGGTTTTTTCATGCAATAGCTAGAAATATGAATTTTGATCTAGGGTTTGAGCTAGAGGCATGAAAAATAATTGCTAAGACCGAAAGAAAATAGGTATAGCCATGAAATGTTTTGTAGGGATAGACCATTTTTTGAGGACTTTTACTATGACATGAAAATTGGCTAACATGGTGAATGTTGTTTTATATTGATCTTCTACTATCCAAGTCTAATTGTACCCTAAGAAGCCATCCATGAGTGACAACATCTCATGGCCTACTATAAGATAGATACTATTATGTCAGTGTTGGATAGTGAGAAATAATCCTTTGGATATGCCTTATCCAAGTTCCTAAAATCTGTGCAAATTCTGATGTCACCTGAAGGCTTTGTGATGGGGACCATGTTGGAGATCCAATCTAAGTAGTCTATAGCTCTGATAATCTTTTCTTGGAGGAGTTTCTTGAGCTCTGCTTTTACTAACAAGGCCACTTTTGGATGCATTCTTCTTAGATTTTTCTTGACTAGTTTGACATTGGGATCTACTACAAGATTATGTACAACAAGATTTGGATCAAGCCCTGGCATGTCTGCATATGACCATGAAAAGTTTATAATAGATTCTTAGAGAAGTGCAATGAAGGTTATTTCATTAGCTTCTATTAGAGATGTTGTAGTGTAAGTGAGTCTTGGACATTCTTCTATCCTCAAGTTGACTACCTTAGTTTCCTCTATAATGATGGATGACTACTATGGTCTATAATCTTGGATAGGGGAAGGGGGAAAGTCTTCATCTTCTAGTGCTTGAATTGCCAAGTTTTTACTAAAAGATACACCCTTTATTTTTACTTTTTTTGAATCAAAATGTGCCCCAGAAGGGTTTTCACATAAGGACTCGTGGTTTTCTTTTTCTGTTTCAATTTTGTGGCTAAAGCTTGCCTCTTCCCCAAAATATCCTTTAGGTTTGAGCTTACAAATGTGAGTTAACTTTGAATCTTGATCTGATTGTGGACTTGATGCCCACATGAACCTTAGGAGCACTCCTATGCTTTGGAACTCATCGCTATGTGTGACGCTTGGTTGGTCCCAGTCTATGAGTTTAGGGTGGATGAGGGGAAGTTTGATGAGGTTAATGGTGAGTTTTTAGAGGACACAAGTGTTTAGGAGGGTATCATCATTGAAGATGTCATCATATCATTTCTTTACTTCCTCTTCGGGGATGTCTTCTATTTCAATATGGTCATCGTGGTTATTCAAGAAGGGAACACTAGTCATGTTGGTGCTCCTAGTTGCAGTGTTGGGATCTTGTATACACATGAAAGGGGTATTAAAGCAAATACCCTGATGTTGTGGGTTCTTTGATGCTATGATCAGTTCTTTTCTTCTACCTTCATGTGATCCTAGACCACTACCTTGATATTTACATTGCTTGATGGCATATTTGTGCAATTACAGATACTTTTCCTTGAAGTAACCAAGAAGTTGAGTGTTAGGTGTTGGGGGATCTTTGTACAACCACCTATTGATGTCAAGGTCCCTCTCTTGAATATTTATGTTTCCATGGGATTAAAAAGTCATAGGTCCCATTCGCTTGATTTCATGATTGCCTTTATTAGGCTTTCTTTGGTGACTCGGGCACCCTTATGTATGTGGGTCAAGTGGGAGGACCCCTACTAATCATGCATTCAAGGTGTACTCACCACAACCCTAGTTATTGATCTTGATGGAAGAAAGAGTGGAGGTGTGAATAGTCTCTAGATCACAATGGGATCAAGATGAGTTGGCAAAAAAAGTACCAATGTCAGTTCCAAGATAATGGGTGGAGTCAGGAAATGATGCTTCCATCGCATGGTAGTCTGTGAAGGGTTGGGAATTGGCATGGATGGTGACCTTAGCACCTTGGTGTGGAAATTTCATGCACTGATGGTAAGTAGATGGTACAACCTTAATGGAATGGATCCATAGTCCACTGAGGAGGATGTTGAATGGTAGGTCAAGATCAACAACATGGAAAATGGTAGCTTGTGTTGTTGGGCCTAGCTAGATAGGAAAAAAAATAGTACCTTCAGAGGTACATTCCAAGTTATCATATGCCTTGATAATGATTACTTCATGTAATATATCAACCTCTATGAACCTAATCTACTAAATGAACTTTAAGGTACACAAGTTTAGGTTGAGCCATTATCTATCATGACCCGTTTGATGGAAAAATATTTGACCATAATGGTGATGTAGAGAGGAAGCTTGTCGTCAGGTGCAATGACTAGCATGTCAGATGGTTTGAAGGATAGAGCATAGGATGTGGATAGATGTCCCACAAGGTTCTCAAATTGGATAGTGTTTATATCTATGGGGACATGTCCTTCTTAGAGGGCTCGATCAAGGATGGAGATTTGGGCTAGTGTGTTCCCAAGATGTTCTATGAGGTTTTACTATTCATTGTGTGCATTATGTGCTGAGCTTGGAAGAGCGTCGACAATAATTATTTGGCCTCTACAAGTAGTAACAACACACTGACTATCTACTCCTTTAACATGGATGATGCTGACTGTGGGTTCAAATTAGGTTATGCATCCAACAAACTTGTCGTAGTTGATATAAGTAGTAGTCTAGTCTTTGTGACTAGTATGATCTCCTTGTTTTCCTTTTCCTTGGTTCCAAGGAGGAGGATTGGTATTAGCTTGCTTATTCCCAATGTTTTTGTTATACACTAAGTTTGAACCCTTGTTTCAAGCTCTTGTAGTCTTGATAACTTAGTATAACATGGAAATCATCTCTAGGTTGTGGTACCTTTGCTAACTGAGTTGAGACCTCTAGATTCTAGGCTGGTTCCTCTTGGATAATGACCTCAATTTGTTTCTTGACATGAAAATTAAATCTTTTGAGGGAAAGGGATAGAAGGAATGCTTGGAAAGGGAAATGACTAAAAGTAAACTGCGTACTAGGTGATGCACCAAAAATAGGGTTTGGATCTTAGTATGTAGGATGAAATCTATGAAAGATTTAGGTCTAGTAGGTCACAACTTACTGAATAGGCTTGCATAAGTGTTTCATAGGAGGGCTTGAACATAAGACACAACCTATGACCTACAATCAGACATTCACTTCTGCAATTCGGTGTAGGATTGAGACAAGACTATTAGGGGCTGAAATATACCCACAAAAACATCTAAATCTGATCAAACACAATAACACACATAATCATAGAAAGTAAGAGGGATCAAGAACCCTAAGATATCATTGAAAACATCATATACTTTGATTAAATAAGAGAGAATACACACAAGAAAGCATAGGGACATGAAAAATTGTCTCAAAATACCTCTACAGTGTTTGGACAATCAATGGGAGATTACAAGAGTAGAAGACCAGAGGGTAGAAGAGATACCACAGATAGCCTTCTGAGAAAGGACTCTTTCTTCTTACAATTTCAACCTCTCCCCACTTCAAAATCTCCAAAAAATAATATATACATCTTCTTGCATGCAGGCAAGGGTCAAAACTTAACTAGGGTTACAAGGATTTTTTCAGAAGAACAACCAACCCTAACTTAACCAATCTGATCATAAATGTGTCTCTGTAGTATCATGGTAGATTGGATCTTTTGTTTGCATGCCCATCCTTGTACTAAAATCAACTTGCAAACAAGCAACCTTGACTTCACCAACCTTCCTGCAGCTTGGCACAAATCAACACCATGGTACCTGGGAAGCAAGAAATGACCCAGAACGGCTATCTAGACCTTTATCCTCATTCCTCCAATTGAAAACATCCTAAAGACATTATTTTCTCTAGCTACCTCACCACTTGCAGCCTGCAAATTCAAATACTAGAAAAAAACACTCTGCAGAGACATTTGAATTTGAATTTCTAACAGCTAGCCAGTCACTTTAAAACACAATTGTTGATGTCCTTCATCTCCCTACAAATGAACAACTCAAATTAACTTATAATAGTCACAAACCTTCATTGAAACATCAAAAATCCACCTTTGCATGCTTGGACCATTGGACACTCAGCACGTTGGTATATCTATTGCTTTGGACCCACCTTGACACACTTTCCTTTTAGTCACTTGGCAACCGTATGACTGGAGGCCTTTCTTTAAGTCACATAATACATTTCTTAACTCCAGCTAGGTCAAGTGATTTAGAAAACAAGGCTATCACTGAATCTCTAAGTCTTTTGGCTAACCCTGGCTTTATCCTGTGAACAAGAGAAAGCCTTTATTCACTGAGCCACAGAATACCCCTAACCACACATGAGAACTACAACTTACATTTGGGAAAATTGGCGACCAAAGAGATCACTAGGTCATTGGGAATTTTAGGGTTCTACTAATTTATTCTTAGATTCTGTGAATACACACATTCACCAGGTCAATTGGAGCACTACCATTTTATCACATGAATATGTAACCAAAGGGAGCCTATCAGAGCCGCCAAATCCTTGCTAATCCTGGGCCCATCTCCACACATCATTCTCCCATTTTCTCTGAACGGCCTTCTCAGCTCTGACAACTGCCAACTATCCTGACATCATCCCCACTTGAATTTCTCATGATGTGTCTTTATTTGGCAATTACATGATTGAGACCTTATTCTCCAATTCGCCCAATGATTTGGAATATTCCCTCATGACTTGGAGATTACCTGACTAAAGGCTTTTTGCAATCGCTGAATGAAAAGGAATATTCAATTTGGACTTCATGAACATGAGACTGAGGCTTTAGTCATGTATTCATGGAATACCTTATAATCCTGGGCTAGAGCTACCACTTGGCCATCTTTCATTTGTTTTGACTGCCTTATTAGCAACACCTCGACACTTTTCTAACAACGGACCCACCTTGACTGAAGCCTTTAACTCTAGAAAGATTTAGCAAATACATGACTAAGCATTCTCTGAGTCACTAAAATATTAGCCTAACCCTAATTACATCTAGAAAACATGAGAACAAGGGCCTTCGCTAAATCTCTGAATCATTTCATCAGCTGGGGTTAAGTTTGGTGAACAAGAGATAAGCGTTGATCTCACTTTGATCTGACGGTGGTCACTAAATCTCTTAATGCCTTTGACATATTTCTTCACTTTGGGAGATTACGTGACTAAAGGAAATCTCATAATCATTGAATAGAAAGAATATTCCCTTTTGTTTAAGCGATTACCCAACAAAAGCAATTCACAGAGTCACTAAATAGAAAGAAGCTTCACCAACTAATCCTGAGATCCCACGAACACTTCATTCATCCACTCACCCTCAGTTTTAGAACCTTGCTAATTTATCATGCAAACATGTGAACAAAGGGAAATCTATCGACGGTGCCAAACATCTAGCGAATGCATGACCAAAGAGAACTAACCATTTTGTTGGGTCACAAGATGTTTAGAATTAACTGCCATGGATTCCACGAACATGAGAATCATTGCATTCGCCAGTTCACCAAAAGGAAAAGATAACCATTGGGGAAATAAGAGAATTGGCGACTAAGGAAAATATAAAGCACACATGTGTACTAGGATCTTTTAAGTTGTTGGTAAAGTAATAAAGAATTATAACAAGGCTTAGGGTTTTTGAGGGTTTTTTGGCACAACAGTTAGATTTTTGAATATTTTGACTTGCAAACCAAGAACTAAAACAAATTATAGAGACCAGGAAACCAGACATGAAGCCCATGAAAATTTCAAGGATGCTTGGCAAGGTAAAACCAGAGGCCATGGAATATATTTAGCCAAATTTGTATAGAATAGGAAAATTAGGGTAACATTTTGGTGATTTCTGCTGGATGTCAGCTTGCTAGACATTAGATCAGTGGCCTTGACACATCCATTGGGAATGGGGTCTATTCAGGAACACAAAATTTTGATAGAGAGATAAAACTAAACCAAAAGGATAGACCTATGCATAGGCACTTCTTGAAAAGCAAGAAACTAACCTAGGAAAATAGGGAAGGAAAGCAGAAAAACATATTTACAAGAATTTATAGAGAAGGATTAACCTCAAAGCAGGGCTTCAAGTGGAATCCATTTACTAAAATAGGCAAGGCCTCACCTTCAAGAGTTGAAATCTTGAAAGCATTAGGTCCCTTGCACTCTGTTATAACAAATGGTCCACCCCAAAATGAGTCAAATTTTGTATGTCTGCCATGTCTGGCTCTGAATTCATCCCATTTGAGAACAACATCTCCAACCTTGAAATTTTTGATCCTAGCTCTTTTATCAAAGCTTCTCTTTATCTGAATTTGATGGAACTCCACATCTTGCATTGATTTCTCTGTAACCTCCTCTAATTCCATCAACTGAGCATACCTAATTTGTAAAGGATCTCCCTCTTCAAATAGACCATATTGAGTGGCCAAGTCCAGAGCTAGCAATTCAGTTGAATTTGACAACTTAGCCCCACTACAATATACTAACACATAAGGAGAGTTCCTAATGATCTTCTTTTGAGTAATCCTATCTAACCATAAGGCAGATTTCAATTTAGTGTGCTAGTCCCCTTGATTGTCTTGCAAAATCTTCTTGATTATCCTAGTCAAGTTCTTATTTTTTGATTCTGCCAAGCCATTTCCCTGAGGGTAATAATTTGAGCTTGTATTTAGATAAATGCAATTTCTGATTGCCCATTCTAAGACTTTGAGTCCTATGAATGCTAACTCATTATCTGATATTATAGAGTCTGGAGTGGAAAATCTATGAATTATATCATAATAAAAATTTAAGACAACACTCTCATTTGATTCTTTCAATGTAATTACCTCTGTCCATCTAGTGAAATAATCAGTTGCAATAATTATCCATTTATGTCCTACACTAGATGGAGAATTGATCATACCTATGAAGTCTATACCCCAATTCATGAAGGGTTGATCTATTCTGACTGGTTGGAGGGGAAGGGAAACAAGCCTCTCTTTTCTTGCAAACATAGCACACTTGATGCATTTTCTGACATAATCATGACTATCCTTAAAGATAGATGGCTAATAGTATCCAGCCCTCATGATTTTAAAAGAAGTAGTCCTAGGAGAAAAATGACCTCCAAAAGGTCCATCATGAAATTCAAATAGGACATCAGCTATCTTTTCTAAATCAATGCATCTTAAAAGGACACCATTGTGATCCTTTCTAAAAAGAACATTATCGATCAACACAAAAGGAATAGATTGCAATCTATAATACCTCCTTTTTGCTAAATCCAAACCTACAGGACATTATCCTATCTTCAAAAAATGAACCATGTTAGGCAACCAACCTAATGCCTCAGCATGTTCTTCTATAGAATGCACAACCAAAGATGCATCCATTTGTTTTGATTTCTTTGAACTCTCATCTTCTGCCAAATGATCACAAAGACCTCTTCCTTTAAACAGCTTGGTGGTCTGGATATCAATGTCATATTCCATCACCTTGGTGATCCAACTAGCTCTTTTCTCATTTAGGTCTTTGGAAAGTAAAAATTCTTTGACACTTGGATGAGTAACTTTCAAATGTACCTTGCTATGGGTCAATAGATATCTAAACTTCTTAAGGCTCTTTACCATAGAAAGTACATGTTTCTCCACAAAAGAGTATCTATTTTCATACTCTTCCAAACCTTTGCTAAAGAAAGAAATAGGCTGCTCTAATCCATATAAATTTTCTTGGGTCAACATTGCAGATATAGCATCCTGACCTCCATAGGCATAAAGGATAAAATCCTTACTAAAATTTGGATTTAACAGGGTAGGAGCTTCTGTCAAGGCCTCTTTGATGGCTTGGAAATTGGCCTTTCCTTCTTTAGTCCAGCTAAAAGTTGAACTTTTCTTTAACATGGTTGTCAAAGGCTTCAGTAAATCTACAATATTAGGCAAGAAATGCCTAACAAAATTAATTTTTCCTATGAAAGATTGGAGACTTTTCTTGTGGTGTGGCAATGGTAGCTCTAGGATGGCTGCAATTCTCTTAGGATCTACTATAATCCCTTCTTTGGATACTACATCTCCCAACAATTTCCCTTCATGAAATGCAAACACACATTTCTTGGGATTGAGAGATATCCCAAACTCTCTACACCTTTCAAAAATATACCTCAAATGTCTGATGTGATCTACTGCATGTTTAGAATAAATAGTTATGTCATCTAAGTAGTCCAGTACAAAATTGTACATGAGGCTTTTGAAGGCCATATCCATTGCCTTTTGAAATGTAGCACCTACATTTGACAAACAAAAGGGCATCTTTTGATAAGCCATGGTTCCCCACTTGGTTGTAAATGCAGTCTTATATTAATCCTCTTCATTTACTAAGATCTGATTGTATCCTGAATAGCCATCCAACCATGAAAATCTCTCAGATCTAGAGACACATTGTAGAATTTGTTCCATAGAGGGTAATGGATGGAAGTCCTTTAATGGGGCCCTGTTAAGCTCCCTTAAGTCAACACATAACCTCAACTCCCCATTCTTCTTCCTGACAGGGACAAGGTTGGAAATGCAACTAGAATGCTTAATGGGGTAGATGATACCGCTCTCTATTAGTTTGAGCACTTCTCTATGCATGAGTGGCTCAAGCTTGGGATTAATAGGCCTTTTCTTTTGCCTCATTGGTTTGGCATTAGGATCTAATTCAATAGTGTGTTGAGAAAGGGCTGGGAAAAGACCTTTGAGGTTTTCATATTGCCATGCAAAAACATTGCTAAATTCCTCAAATAATTGGGTATAAGCTTGCTTTTCCTATTCAGTGTTTACCTTTCCAAATTTCAAACTCTTACCTAGTTCTAACTCTAATTCATCACAATGTTCTTGTTGAACTACCAAACCAGCTTTGTTTTTTTTAACTTCATCATCCTTGTTGAAGACTGTCTCTAAGGTGACAAGACCTCTAGGCATTTTATTCAATTTAAGTTGTATCACTTGATTGTCGTAGCTTTGTGATAATCTATCCTAATTATGCTCTGAAAAAACATTTTCTTCAAACAAGAATTGCAAAATTTGCTCATCATTGTCAAACACTTGCCAATTGACATCATTATCAGGAACAGAGGATCTGACAATCACTTTGATATGCTATTGGTTTACTTATTTTGAAATGATATTGGGAATATCATATTGAGATCCAATAGTAGCTAATCTATCTACATTTTGATTTAGCTTTCTAAGGATACCAACAATATTAAAAGCATAAAAATCTTCAATTGCATCCCAAACTCTATGTTTGTATGCTCTCAAAGTGTCATTTTTGGTTGCACTTATCCCTCTTACTTGGTTGACAATGAACTCATTGTCACCATAAATGTTTAAGGCCTTAAGCCCTCTTCTTCTAGCCCATTCTAGCCCATTAACAAGGCTTTCATACTCTACAGTGTTGCTAGTGCAGGAGAAACTGAATCTAAAGGCTGTATAATACCTTTCTCCTTTTGGGGACACTAACATGGCACCACTACCAGAACCATGTCTGCTTCTAGCTCCATCAAAGAATAGTTCCCAAACCTGACTACTTTGATCCTCTGAATTAGTGTCCCTAAGAAGGTTGGGCTCTATAACATCACTCTCATGTATCAAATAATTTCCCAAATGAACATTCCAAATGGCATGCTTTGATTCTCTTTCATCTAGGAAAATATCAAGGATATTTCCTATTTTGGTGCTTCCTTCACTCATGGTTTGGAAATCACTACTATCAAATATAGGGTAGTTTGTATTGATGGTATTGGACACATAAGGTTCTATATGGTGTGCCACCAATTTCTCTGATTTAATGGTAACTTTTGTACCATATCTTGTGTGAAAGAGCATGTGAGACCAGTCAGAAGAAAGATAACCTCCTATCTTGGTTGTGAACTCCCTTGATAGACATATGGAGAATAGGGCAGGGAGATCTATGATATATATGTCAAGGAGGATGGAGAAATTAGGACTTTCATGAAGGATTAGACTGGCATCCTTAGCCCCACCTATAGTGGTAAATAAGGATCAATCAAGTTGTGTAACCTTCTTTTGGAAGGGCTCATATTTAGGTCCTAATTGGTTAGCTATTTTCTTGGGTATTACAGTGCTAATAGCTCCACTATCTACCATGCAATTATGTACTAAAGAATCTCCAATAATTAAAGATACATAAAAGGGAGGAGGCTTTGAGTTCCTACCTTGCATGGCACTGCTTTTGGGGATGTTACTTGGATCCTCCTTGTCTTGATTAGTGTTAACCAACACTGAATTTGTAGCTTCTTTTGTGGGCTGAGGAGTTGCTATATCTGTCATAGCTTTCTTTAAAATTTCAAGTTGTCCTAGAATAGACAGGGAGTCCTACATAGGCATAGTAATGTTCACCTTCTTCATGCTGTCAACAATGTTGAAAGGCGTCATAGCATGCACCTTTTTTTGTGCTTTCACTATGATGGGCTCCACCTCTCTAGAAGTCTCACCTTCTTTGCTTGCAATAGCAGGAATCTCCTTAGGTATGGTGGGAGTAGCTTGTTGCAAGGGCTATGCAGATGTAGTAGCTTTGGCATTGGAATCTACCCACTCCACATCTTGAGCTCTTCTTTTTTCTCTTGTATAGGAAACAAAAGTGACTTCATCATTAACTCCATTGAAGTTTAATTTATCCCAATTGAAAAGAGAAATCTCATTTTCTTGTGATTCTTGTTGAGGAACTGATTCACTGGATGAAGGCTCTAATTGAGCTTGTGAAGCATTTTGTACCATTAGAGCTTGGTTCATCCATCCATTTGAACATGTACCCTGATTGCAAGGCTGATTGCAAGGAAAACACCATTCATTTTCCATAGCCATATTATTTTGACTAGGAACCATATCCCTCACTAGATTTGTAGAATTAAGAGGTGCAGGGTTATATGGTTGGAATGGTCTCTGATTAAAAAATTTTCTTGGTCCTTGATAACCTCCTTGGTAAGGTGGCCTATTTTTCTAATAAGGCTATCCCTGATTTCATACTGTTGATTAGGACCTTGGCCTTATGGCTAGAAAGGTGGTCTGATTCCTTGACCTTGCTTCGTCAAATTTGTAATCTCTTTAGTTAAGGTCTGCAACAAATTTGTCATTTCTTGCTTATTGGTTTCTTGACTGTTCTTTATCTCTTGTAGCTCTTGAGAGAAATTTTTTGCGAGCTCTTGGCCGCTAGTATTAGCTTGAGGTGCTAATCTGGTGGGAATAGGGGTAAATGGGGGTACTTGCATAGGTGCAATGGGTTGAAGGCTAGGAAAAATGGGCATTGGAGGCCTTCTAGCTATCATGCCTACTTGTATTAAACAATTTTCAGCCCTGACAGCTATGTCAAAGGCCTGGGGTAAGGAAGTACCACCCATAGACTGGATCATGATAGAAATTTGACCATTCAGACTTTGAAAGTAATATAAAAAGGCATGGTCAGCTAATGGTCTCACTGAGATTGGGATCCTATTCCATGTTTTAAGGAACCTACTATTATAATCTATCATTTGTTCTTGAGGGTCTCTCTTAATGGTTGTTAACTGCTCAACTAGAGACAAGTTATCTGATTTATCCTCAAAATGTTTTCTTAATGCATCCCCTAATGCATCCCAAGAATTGATAGAACCAACAGCTAGAGTTCTACAAAATTCAAGAGCCTTACCCTTTGGGGAAGCTGCTAATAATTTTGTGGCCACATCTTGGGCTATGTTGTGTATGTTGCAAATGGTGGTCACATCTCTAATATGCTCAAAAGATTTTTTCCCTTCACCTATGAAATTAGGTAAGCTCTTCAATGCCATCAAGGGAACATCATGATGTACTACAAAAGTCAATGGACTTCCCAGGTTGAAAGGTGCAAAGGAAAATTGTCTAGCCATTGTAGGGGCTGGAATTTGAAGATTAATAACAATGTGAGTTGTATTTGCTGTTAGATTTGAATCTTCTTCTAGATCTCTAGGTAGAGATCTTCCTCTTCTTCTGGAATGAAAGGGAAAAGGTCTCCTCTCTGAAGTATTAGGAGGTGTAGACTAAACTCTCCTTATAGGGGATGTTCTTTGACTTGACCTACCTTTATAGCTTCTTTTTTAGGGCAACTCTGAAAATTCAGTAGGCTTTGAGCTTCTAGTCTCAATCTTTCTCATAAACCTTGAATGAATTTAGCTCTAATCTTTACACCAATGGAGCCACCAGATATACTTGATAGAACAACCTCTAAAGGTCTGTATTATGCAATCTTTATATTAGAGATAACATAACTTTCAAATAATAAACTTCTTTAGGTCCCACCGGGCATGCCAGAAATGTTATACACTAAGTTTGCACCCTTGTCTCAAGCTCTTATAGTCTTGATAACTTAGTATAACATGGGAATCATCTCTAGGTTATGGGACCTTTGATAACTAAGATGAGACCTCCAGATTCTAGGCTGGTTCCTCTTGGATAATCAACTTAATTTTCTTCTTGACATGAAAAGTAAATCTTTTGAGGGAAATAGATAGAAGGAATGCTTGAAAAGGGAAATGACTAAAAGAAAACTGCCTACTAGGTGATGCACTAAAAATAGGGTTTGGATCTTAGTATGTAGGATGAAATCTATGAAATATTTATGTCTAGTAGGTCACAACTTACTAAATAGGCTTGCATAAGTGTTTCATAGGAGGGCCTAAACATAAGACACAACCTATGACCTGCAAGTAGACATTCACTTCTATAATTCGGTGTAGGATTGAGACAAGACTATTAGGGGATGAAATATACCCACAAAAACATATAAATATGATCAAACACCATAACACACATAATCAAAGAAAGTAAGAGGGATTAGGAACCCTAAGATATCACTGAAAACATCATATACTTTGAGTCAATAAGAGAGAATACACACAAGGAAGCATAGGGACATGAAAAATTGTCTCAAAATACCTCTACAATGTATGGACACTCAATGGGAGATTACAAGAGTAGAAGACCAGAGGGTAGAAGAAATACCACAAATAGCCTTCTGAGAAAGGACTCTTTCTTCTTACTATTTCAACCTCTCCCCGCTCCAAAAGCTCCAAAAAACAATATATACATCTTCTTGCACGCAGGAAAGAGTCAAAACTTAACTAGGGTTATAAGGATTTTTTTAGAATAATAGCCAACCCTAACTCAACCAATTTGATCATAAATGCATCTATGTAGTATCATGGCTGATCAGATCTTTTCTTTGCATGCCCATCCCTATACTGAAATCAACCTATAGACAAGAAACCTTGACTTCACCAACCTTTCTGCAACTTGGCACAAAATCAACAACATGGTACCCTAGGAAGCAAGAAATGATCCACAATGGTTGTCCAAACCTTTATCCTCATTCCTCCAAATACAAACATCTTGAAGACATTAATTTCTCTAGCTACCTCACCACTTGCAGCCTGCAAAATAAAATACTAGAAAAAATTCTCTGTAGAGACATTTGAATTTGAATTTCTAATGGCTAGCTAGTCACTTTAAAACACAGTCGTTGATGTCCTTCATCTCCCAAAAAATGAACGACTGAAATTAACTTATAACAATAACAAACATTCATTGAAACATCAAAAATCCACCTCAGCATGCTTGGACCAATGGGCACTCAGCACATCGGCATATCTATTTCTTTGGACCCACCTTGACCCTCTTTCCTTTTTATCACTTGGTGACTATGCAACTAGAGGCCTTTCTCTAAATCATAGAATACATTTCTTAACTCCAGCTAGGTCAAGCGATTCAGTGAACAAGGCTATTGCTAAATCTCTAAGCCTTTCAGCTAACCCTAGCTTTATCCTACGAACAAGAGAAAACCTTTATTTTCTGAGTCACAGAGTACCCCTAACCACACATGAGAACTTCAGCTTACAGTTGGGCGAACTAGCGACCAAAGACATCGCTAGGTCACTAGGAATTTTAGGGCTCTACTAATTTATTCTGAGATTCTATGAATATAGACATTCGCACATTCGCTAGGTCAATTGGAGCACTACTATTTTATCACATGAATATGTGACCAAAGGGAACCTATTGGAGCTACCAAATCCTTGCTAACCCTGTGCCCATCTCCACATGTCGTTCTCCCATTTTCTCTAAACTACCTTCTCAGCTCTGACAACTGCCAACTGTCCTGATATCAGCCCCACTCAAATTTCTCATGCTGTGTCTTTATCTGGTGATCACATGACTGAGACCTTATTCTCTAATTCACCCAATGATTTGGAATATTCCCTCATGACTTGGAGATTACCCAACTAAAGGATTTTTGTAATCAATGAATGAAAAGGAATATTCAGTTTGGACTTCACGAACATGAGACTGAGGCTTTAGTCATGTATTCGTGGAATACCTTATAATCCTGGGCTAGAGCTACCACTTGTCTATCTTTCATTTGTTCTAACTGCCTTATCAGCAACACCTTGGCACTTTTTTGATAATGGACCCACCTTGACTGAAGCCTTTAACTCTAGAAGGATTTAGCGAATATGTGACTAAGAATTCTTTGAGTCACTGAAAGGTTAGCCTAACCCTAATTACATTTGGTGAGCATGAGAACAAGGGCCTTAGCTGAGTCTCTGAATCATTTCATCAGCTAGGGTTAAGTCTAGAAAACAAGAGATAAGTGTTGATCTCACTTTGATCTGATGGTGGTCAGTGAATCTCTAAATGCCTTTGGCATAATCCTTCACTTGGGGAGATTGCGTGACTAAAGGAAATCTCATAATCATTGAATAGAAAGAATATTCCCTTTTGTTTAAGAAATTACATGACAAAAGTAATTCTCAAAGTCGCTGAATAGAAAGAAGCTTCACCAAATAATCCTGAGATCTCGTGAACACTTCTTTCACCCATTCGCCCTCAATTTTAGAACCTTACCAATTTATCATGAAAACATGTGAACAAAGGGAAATCTATCAATGCTACCAAACATCTAGCGAATGCATGACCAAAGAGAAGTAATTGTTTCGTCGGGTTGCAAGATGTTTGGAATTAACCACCAAGGATTCCATGAACATGAGAATCATTGCATTCACCAGTTTGCCAAAAGGAAAAGCTAACCGTCAGTTAAATAAGAGAACTAGTGATTGAGGAAAATATAAAGCGCACATGCATACTGTGATCTTTTAAGTTGCTGATAAAGTAACAAAGAATTATAGTAGGGCTTAGGGTTTTTGAGGCTTTTTTGGCACAATAGCTAGATTTTTGAATATTTTGACTTGTGGACTAGGAACTAAAACAAATTGTAGAGACTAGGAAACAAAACATGAAGCCCATGAATATTTCAGGGATGCTTGGCAGGGTAAAAATAGAGGCCATGGAATAGATTTAGCCAAATTTGTATAGAATAGGAAAATTAGGGTAACAGTTGTGTTGTGGGAACATGTTATGATAAATTTGCAAATTGGCATTAGGTGAGGCTTGAGCAAGTGTGTCTACTTGGATCTCCTTTTGGTCAATGACATCTTGGATGTAATTCTTGAGTTTCATACACCTTCAAGTATCATGTCCTTTGACACGATGATAGTCATAGTACTCATGATCATTATACCATTTAGGTTTGGGAGTAGCATCATCAAACTACTATATTTGTGGGTACGTAATCAAGTTGGCCTTGGCAGTTTAGTGAAAGATAACATCCAAAGGTTGACCAAGTCATGTGAAGATCTTCTTTGGATAATTCTAGGTTCTGGGTCTGTTCTGATTGGGAGTAGTATTAGTGGCATTAACTTGATTGGTTGAATTTCCTTGATGGGTTTGATGCACTTACTACTAGTAGTCATGCTGATTATTTTGAGGCTGATATTATTGCATGGGTTGCTGATGGACCTGAGGAGATTGCTAATAGATGGGCACTTGTTGTTCTTATGCAGGAGTTGCTGTAGGAGCAGCCACAAAAATTTGGACATGCTTGGTGTTAGTGGCTCCATCAGTAACAACATTTTTGTTACAATTGCAATAAAGAGATTTGTCATTGTTGGGTTTTCTTTGGGAATTATTTTTGTAGTGTCGAATCATGCCTTCATCTAGGAGAGCTCTTTAAATACCTATCCCTTTGCTCTTGATATCCTAATATGTTTGGATGCAGCTCATCATCATGAAGTGGGATAGTTTGGGATGCAGATTATCGATGAAGATTTTGGTCAAATGCTTCTTAGCTAGTTGATATGATAACCTGGTAGTGAGGTTCTGCCATCTTTGCAAGTAGTCTACTAGTCTTTCTCCTTTCTTTTTGGAATTTCAAAGGTCAAGGTCGGTCAACTCATTCTCAACATTGTGGGCATATTGGGCAACAAAATTCTTAGAGAGATCAGCAAAAGTTGTGATGGTCCCACGTGGTATCTTGTAAAACCACTCAACAACAGTTCCTTCCAAGCTTTTGGGGAATAGGCATAGAAGATAATTGTCATTATAAGCCACTTCTTAGCATGTCATATAGAACTCTTTGATGTGATTTATTGGGTCTCCTTTCCCTCGATATTTATCAAACTTGGGTGTCTCAAAGTTCTTAGGAAAAGGAACAGTTGCGATTGATTAGTCAAATGGGTAGGGACACACCTCTTCAAACTTGAATGTTTTATTATTTGTACCAATTTGGAGCTCCTTAAGAGCATTCTTCATTACTTCCCACTCAACATTGAGTGGCATTAGAGTGGGTACTCCCATTTGAAAAGGATCTAGTGGTGCCAGTGAATAAGGATGATTTTGGGGTTGATATTATGGAGTGGGATATGGAGATTGTCCAGGGAGATAAGTAGACTGGAATGGATTTTGGAGTGATGATTGTTGGGGAGGATATTACTGATGCAGTGTGGGGGTATATTATGGTGGAGGATATGAAACTGCTTGCTGGTGTTGTGGGATGATGGGAATTTGTTTTTGTGATTGATAGGAGGAAGCTTGTTACTGCTAGGGAATGATAGGGATTTGTTGCTATGACTAGAAGTATTGTTGTTGTAGAGGAGGCTAATGGAATGACGTAGCTTATTGGTAAGATTGCCCTTATTGTACTTGGCTTTTCATTTGGATAGTATAGGCTAGGTGCATTCCTGCATTGCTTAAGGGTGGAACTATTATAGGGAAGCTAGAAGCAAAGGGTGTTTGGGCAAGATAACTTGTGAAATGAGATGAACTTTTCTATTGGGGTGGAGGAAATTGGTGAAAAACACTAGATTTGTGAATGGATAGCTTGCAAAGGATGAACCTAGCGGAGGTTGTGATTGTTTTCATTGTGTTTCTTGTGAGAAGGTGGCTTGTTGGTTCTTAGGTATGGATGTAGGAGAGTGAGTTGGTATGCCTAAGGCTTGAATTTCTTCATGAGTGAGGCCCCAAGGAGAACCTGTACGCAATGGGAATTGTGATGCAAAGGATTATGGAAAGGTAGATGTGATGGGAGTTTGGGACATGAATGGTGGATTTGAAAAACCCTTGGAAGGCATACCTATGGTGAAGGCATTTTTTTGGGCTTGTTCCTAGGTAGATGTTTGCTAGAGGTTGAATAAAGATTCTTGCATTCCCTATGAAAAGGGTGATGCTGATGAGGAAGCTTGCTGAGTAAGAAAGGGAAATGATTGTGTTGCCCTAGGAATAGATGATGTTGATGCCGAGGCTTGTTGGGTGAAAGAGGGAAATGATTGTCTTGACCCTGAAATTGATGGTATGGATGCAAAAACTTATGGAGTGAAAGGGAAGGATGATTGTGTCCCCCTCAAAAAGAAAGGTGTGGATGTAGAGGCTTGTGAAGGTGGTAGAACTACTTGTGTAAAGGTTTTTCAGGAGGTGGTGCTTGGTTTTGCAAAAAGCCTTGGGTAGGGATGATTGATTGAGCTAATATGGAAGATGATGGTGCACCTATGAGAGGAAATGGAGTAGATTGTGTTGCTTGTGTTGTAGGGCCTATGAAACTACTTTGCAAAAGAGGACAAATGGGAAAAGCTACTTGTGATATGTGGAGAAGTGAATTAGGGATTTTTGGATGATGGGGGTGTATACCTCTACTGGGATTCAGATGTTGTGGATGGGGATGTGAGGTTGCAGATATGGTGGAATAGGAGTACCCTCTTGTGTGAAGTTCTCCCACATATTTTGTTGATTATGAGTGGTAAGTGCACTAACCACTTGTGCATTCCTGGAATGATTCATTAATGTTTCTACTGCAAAAGAAGTTGAAGGGATATTGGGATCATCCCATGCATTACTAGTTTTCTGAATCTGGAGATCATAGGTTACCATTGCACTACTAGAAATGTTGAGATCAAATGAGTTGGGGACTTGATAAGGATCCATGCTCATTCATTTCTTAGATCTTGTCACAATAGGCATGGAGTGGAGATGCAGATGCTAGAGGGATGCAAGATGTTCCTAAAAGACTCTAAAGAATGATGGATGCAAACCTAAGGAACTTCTAAGGATGGTGGATTTATAGAATGCAATGTAAAGATTGTTGAGATGCTTCAATTTGGATATGGGATAGCGGAGGATGGTGAAAGATTGGTGAGATATTTGGCAATGATGGGGGCTTGGTAGGATACTCTAATTTGGATTAAGATTTGGTGGATGATTGGTGGGATGCTAGTGGAAGATTATTAAGTGTCAACAATGAGCTGATGTTTTCCTAATGGAGGATCAGTGATAGGATTTGATCAACCTAGGATAGACTAATGATCTTTGTTCAACTGGATTCTTACCAATGCAAGCCAATCTCTTGCTCAAGATGATGAGGTTGTGCAAGGACAAGTTGGATTTCCTTTAGACAATATTCTGTCAAAAGGGGATGATTTTTGATTTAGGAAAGGGATTGAAAAAAACTCAAAGGTCTTGAACACTAAGTGCTCATGGTTTTGGATCACTAGATTTGGTGCAAAGATGGTGGGTTTTGATTTGGATGATGGATGCTGGATTTGGATCAAGGATTTTGGGATATTGATTGTGGATTGCTGATGGGATGATGGTGAAGGATGGTTAAATGATGCTATTTCTAAAAGGCTGATGCATATGTAACTAAGATGGATGACCTATGATGTTGCTAGTAAGATGATGATGAATGCACCTAAGAATGTTTCTAGGATGCAACTAATGTTTGGTGGTGATGCAAGGATGAGACTAGGATGAAACTAGGATGAAGAAATGTCAAGATAGGATTTTGAATCCGAAGGTAGAGTGGACATGTGATGGATCTAGCTAGTCTTCTCTTTCAAGATTGACATAACGATGGTTCATTTGGAATCGGTAAGCAAACTACTTGACTCTTGCATTATAGCCCACGTTATCAAGCTTTTCTTGGTACTTTTCTTCAGCTTGGGTTGCTTGTAGAAAAGATTGATGGCTTTTAAGGTTTCTCTCAGCAACTTTCTTCTCTTGATAGGCTTGGGATTTGGAAAGTTTAGCCCTTGGATGTTTGATTAAATCAAACATAACATGGAGAAATTTTTGGCAATTGATTTGGAACAAGGTTCTGAGTGTCTCCTTTTGAAAGCTCTTTTTTGCAAGGTTTTTTGAGTATCTTTGAATCAAGTTGTCGATCAGTTTGATGTTTTCCAGTGGCAAAGTACAGATTTCACCAAAGACTTTTGAAAAAGAAATCTCCACAAGGGACAACGCAACCTTGTGGGATACAAGCAAGATAACTGACTTCTAAATTTGAAAAAAAGCTTTGAAATGTGTATGTTCCAATAAGTGTTTTCATGGATTTTTTATTGTCAAACACTTCAAGTAGATCTACCTAAGGAAGGTGAGTATCAAAATCCTTTCCCACAGCTTGGTATCTCCTAAAAGGGGATACAAATGGTGAGTAATCTTGAGGTGACCCAATAAACCCCTTGGATCCATCCTTGCACAAGGATTCTGATACCTTTGGATGTGGATAGGGTAGCCTCTATTTTAACCAGTTTATAATTGTTCCCTGGAGTTCTCCCAATCAGTTTGTATGCATGTGACTCACTTAAGAGCCTAGTTGACCATGCCAAAATAGTAGGGATTATTCACCTACCCTGGACTACCATCAACACACCTCGCCTAAGCTTGAGGGGATATAAATGAGAGTTTTCTTAGTGCTTTATTTCTATATCAGTTGGGGAAGATATCAGTTTGAGGTCATTCTCCAGAGAGGAAGTGCTTTTCTCCCTGGATAGGCTTCACTAAAAGTAAAACAAGTGAACTTGCCTAAGTTCAATTATTTTACGTTACTTATTCTAATAAGATTTTTGCTGAAATGGGAAACTTCTAGATGAACATCACGAAGATTCTTTTTCCCAAATTGATTTTAAGTGTGTTTGAATTGAAAAATTTTGAAGACACAAGTGTTTAAAGCTTTGAGTTGTTCTTTCTTCAAAAATTAAATGTTTGAGTGATTGCAAGCTCTTTGTTTGGGCATTCGACATTGAATTAGTGTGTTGCTTTAGAACTTTGAAAAGTGCTTTATTTTGATCTCTAAGTCATTCAAGATTGAGTTTTCGTTTGCTTGAACTAAAAAAGGAAGTAATGGAGATGCTTGTTTTTTTAGTTTAATGCATTCAAGAGTGTGTTTGTTTTTCAAATTGACAATGACTCTTTAGGACTTAGATTCATTTCCTTACTTTCACTCAAGATTTGTTTGTCTTTTTGCTCCATTTTTAGATCCAAAAGGAAAGTTCCTAGTTTAGTTTGATGCATGAAATTTGAAAGGCACTCAAGAATTTGCAACATGAAGTTTGTTTGATCCAAGCATAAAATACTTAGTATGATTTTAAAATGTTTAGGACAGATTAGGACTATTTAGAAACCAATTAGGAAAGATTTGGCAAAGATTTGATTGATTTTCTTCCTTGTTTATATGATGACTTTCAAAAAATCTTTGAGATAGTACAAATGAAGTTCTTTTTACCTCTAATTGATGCATTTGAGTTTTGATTTTGAGAACATTTGAATGCATTTAGGACTGATTTGAAACCAAATACATTTGAGATTCAATTTTGAAGTTCCTTTTAAGCTTGTAAAATAAGAAAACTTCCTATTTGTATGTATGCATCTAAAACCTTGATGTTGCAAGGATGTAAATGATTTGATTGGTTTTGTTTGTTTGTTAGAATAGATTTTACAAATTTTAGTCCTTAATGCATTCAAGAATGATTTGGGGGTTCATTTTAAGCACTAAAACAAGGTGTGTATGATTTTGCTTCCTTGGGGATTTTTTATAGAAAAGTAGGTCAAAATCTTGGAAGAAGAAGAAGAAGAAGAAGTAGACAAAATTGAAGAATAATGAAGAAAAGAATAGTAAGAATAATTCGAAGTGCTCTGTCCACCTATAAGCCTGAAAAATCCAAAAACACTCCAAAACCCATTAGAATGTTTGCAAAGAACCCGTGAAGTGGGTCCCACCAGGTGTCCCAGAATGTAGACTATGGTTTTAACCTATTATCTATCTTGAAAGGCTAAAACATTCAAACATTAGAATAATCTAGCATTTATCAGTTCAAAACATACATAAATATAAACCAAGCCACCTCAAGACTATTGCTAAAAACAAATGCTATAGAGCACTGTTTGATTTGCTTCAATGAGAGGTATGTGGGTGTGCTCTCTAAGCACAAGGAGCTTGCTTCTATTGCATTCTAAGGGATTTGAAATGATGCATGAATGCTAAGAAAATCTTGAAAGAAACTACTTCAATCCATTAAAAAGCTATTCTACATGTGTTAAGAAACATGAAATAGAGCTATTCTAACAAATATAATTGAAAGCTTTATGATATAAGATTTATTCTAGCATTATAACTCTACTTAGAAATGAAAGGTGAATTTGTAAATTGCTCTTGGAAGAGGAGGGTATTTATAGGATTTGGGAAGGGCTTGGGTTAGGAGGATGAGTTAGAGTTTGAGGTTTGGTTAGGGGTTGAGTCAAAGGGATAAGGATTGACTTTCAAAAGTTGAATGGACCAAGGTTAGGATAAGGATTGAGGACTTTCAAGAAGAGTCTAGAGGTTTCTAGGATTTTCTAGAGAATATCCAGGATTTCAGGATTTAAATAAATATTTAATTTATTTAAAGGCTTTTGGTTGAGGACTTTATTTTTCAAATGATTTTAATAAATAGGAGGGATTATCATTTAAATTTGATTTAAATGTTTTTGAGATGGGTTTAGGCTTGAGAAATGGTGGAATCACCTTTTAATTAAAATTAAAGTGAGATTAGGAAATTCTAGAAGAGGTTAAGGATTTCTAGGATATTTCCAAGGCATTGGGACTTAAATAAATATTTTATTAATTTAAAGGATTTTTGGTCAATTTATCAATGAATAATTAATAAATAGAGGAAATTCATTCAAACTTGACTTAAATGATTTTGGAGAGGGATTCCTTGATTAAAGATGTTTAATTAAAATAGGAGGATTTAATGGCATAAAAATAAATAAATTAATAAATTAATTAATTAATTAATGATGATGTCATCAAGGATTTAGACTAAAAATGGTAGGAATCACCTTTTAATCAGGATTAGAGTGAGATTAGGAAATTCTAGAAGAGGTTTAGGATCTCTAGAAGATTTCCAAGGTTTTAGGATTTAAATAAATATTTTATTTATCTAAACGATTTTTAGTTAATTTATTAAATAATTAATAAAATTTGGAGCCCGGAATGATGTTTAAATTGGATTTAAACATTTTTGGAAGAGATTTTTTAATTAAACATTTTTAATTAAGATAAAGGGATTTAATGGCATAAAAATAAATTAATTAATAAATTAATAAATGATAATGTCATTAGAAATTTTTTGAAAATAAAAATATTTTATTTTCTAATGGATCTTTAAGTGTCTACATTTTGTGCATCTTTGATGAAATGTCCCAAGTGGCATGGCGTCAAAGACAAGAAAATAAGATGCCCCAGGATAGAACTTAGAGGAATAGGGGGTTGTGCCCCCTCGAGAAAATAATGCAAAGAGAAAACTTTGTGGAATTTTCTCTAAAGGAAAACAGAAGGGAAATAAAAGAAAGAAGGCAAAAGGGAGGATGAATAACCAAGCTTCCAAGAGCAAAGATGGGTGAATGCAAGATGAGATGGAATGAAAAATGTAGGATGCAACTACATGAAAATTCAATATGCAAAATTAATCTAGATGATGCAGGATGCAGGGGAATTTCAAGAAGATATGTTCTTGATTTAGATCATTCTTATCTTAGCTTTCAGCCTTCTTAATTATTTGAATAGTTGTATTGGGACTTCTATTTCCCTTTTCATCTTTTTAAGTTTCATGAATAAGATAATAAATAAAAAGTTTTGGCTATTCCCATCATGATTACCCCTATACTTGCAACATTTTGCAACATGTTTTGTTGGACTTTGTATTTCTAATATTTATTCCTTCAATGGATTTGCTGATTAAATGTCAGAAATTAATTATAGAGGAAATCTTATTGATTCTTACTTCTAACCTAGCCCTAATAGTTGTTTTTGATAGAAAAAGTAGCAAGAGGGTGTTGGCCCGTGGAACAAAGGGACTAGAGGCACATTAATAGCACATTAGTGGCACTAGTCAAAGCACATACAAATAGTTTAACAACAAAATCACCAAGTCTAATCTACCTCTATCAAACACATAATCATAGTACTAATCAAAAGGATTAAACCAAAGTGTCTAAAATGAAGAGTAGCAGTTAAAATAACAGTTGTAAGTCATGCAGGGATGTACCAAGAGCTACATAGAATAACTTTAAACCCAAAATCAAAATAGGGGAACCGAGGGCCATGCCTAGTAAAAAATAAACAACTCATGACCAACACCAGCTAGTTCTTTCCACCTAGATGTTTAGACATTAGGGTCCTAGCCCACTCCTCCTGCAGGAATAGGAAAAGATCCTTATTGTCCTCATCTGCCTCTAGACTGTGACCCACCAGCTTTTCCTACACAGTACAGAGGATCATAGCTGAAGCATGCATGACCTTCAGCAAGAATTTTTTAGTCATCATGGAGTGATGCTTCATTTCTTGCATATTTTTTTTTATGTCAGTAATCTCCTTGTCCATATCAAAAAACCTCATTTTGACAGTTCCTTTAAGTTTTTCTTTGTCATCCGAAAACCCAGTATTATACTCAAAGGTGGGGGGCTTATCCTGGAGATCATGGGGAGGACTCAAGGGAAAGGTAGGGCTACAATGGATTTTCATGGTTTGCTGGAGGTTGGGTGGGGGAGTGTTACCAGTCCTAATAGAACTCATGTCATCATCCAAGGAACCCTTCATGGACTCAGTGGTGTGATAGTCTTTTTCAGACAGGGACTTCTCTCTAGAGGCCGCTTCCATCATTCTAGTTTTACATTGCTCCTTCACAATTCTATTAGACCTTCAGTGACATGAGCCACTTAAGTAAACATCTAGATTAACTTGGATCTCCATCATTCTCTATTTTTGGGGCTCTCATTCAGTCTCAGGAGTGTTGTCAGACTCCTTCCTATCTTTATTCTCCACAGATTCAGAGACATGAGACTCAGCTTGATCCTCCTTCCTATTGAAAGGGTTTTTAACACATTTTTTGTGGGTTCTACCCTCTTTAGCACCTAGTTTAGACTCCTAGATAACCTAGATGGACTAGGAGGTGGAATGAGTGGGGTCTTCAGTTTTGGCCAAGGACTCCTCTTGGGTTATCTCTTGGATAATCAGGGGGTTGGGGCAGTGGGAAGATAGCCTTGTGGAAGTGGTAAATATAGAGAAGGAGGCCTTGATGGAGGATAGGGATTGATTTATCAGGGTTCTCCTTAATATCCAAAATATTACTTTCTATGGAATGCAGGAGATAGAAGAGTATGGAAATTAAATCCTTATTTTTAATATGATTCAAGATCAGTAAGTGGTAGTAGTAGAACATAGTAAACTTACCTTCCAACATGATATACTTCATCACAATGCAACAAATCTTGGGCCAAAACTCTGAAAACTCTACCCAATTAAAACCCCCTTGCTTCTTCACAGGATTCTCTCCTTCCTTGAAAAACTAGTTGAGGCTAGTAGGATCGGGAGTCTGACTAGTCTTTTTGTATTTTCTCCCATCCATAGATAGGCATGTCACCTTCACAATGGCCTCCACATTGATCTGGAAATGGATGCCACCAACTAAGACACTCCTATTGTACCAGGATGAGACAAATTGTTTGGAAATTCACTCATTGTGCCCACCTTTTATGCACTCCATAAAACCCTAGATACCACTTTCTTTGTAGTAGTGGATCACCAAAGGGTCTGAGGTGAAAGACTCATCGATCTTGTCTGGTTCAATGTGAAGAGTGTTGCCTCCCATGTCAATGCTCTACCTCTTTTACGCCAGAATATCTTGAAACCTAAGAGTCGAGGTTCTTGGAAGATCATAAAAAACCACTTATTTTTGTGTGGTCATATCAAGGAAAGATTATACTCAAAATATTGGTCTTGGGTGAAATATTGGGAGATGGCTTTCGTAGGGCCAAATCTAACAGATCTCCAAGTGCCATTAATAGCAATAATGCCAAGGCTGCACTTGTTGTCCTTATTAGCCAAGTAAGCCCACCGATTTAGATAGCTCTCTCTCCACATGTTTGAAAAGTAATTATGATTCTTTATGGGGTTTTGGGTATTCCTTTTCATAATCGTAAAAATTGCCAAAGCATGCCAACACATGATCTAGGAAGGATTCGTAATGAATATGATAGCTTGGCTCATTTTAAGTTGTAATATTCATTTCTCCTCTGACAAGTTGTTGAGTCACCATAGGTAGATAGCTGATCACCCTCCAACTATTAAGTTTGATTTGCTTTAGGCTGATGGCTGCCATCAAATCAACAACTGATTTCCCCTCTCTGTATGTGTGGCCAATAATCATGCACTGGAAGCTATTGAGCAGCTCACAAATCTCCAGCATAATGGATCTAATCTTTCAACCTACATTAGCTCCACTTTTGATAGCCTCGACCACCACTTTGGAATCCCCCTCAATTTCCAACAATCTAATGTTCATTTGGGTTGCAAATTTAATCCCCCATAGAAGGGCCATTCCATCTGCTTGGTTGATAGTGCATCTATTGAGCAGCCTAGCATAAGCCAATAGGCATGTGCCATTATGATCTCTCAGAACACCACCCCCACCCTAGCCAAGATTATTGGCTGCCCCACCAAAGTTTAATTTGGTCCATCCTCTGATAGGGGCAATCCATCTGGTAGCTTTTCTAGCTATCCATTTAGCATCGTCAAACTTGGTAAACCTAGCTAGGAGATTCCAATTGTCAACTATTCTAGCCTCCTAGGCAGCACGGGGAATAGAGGGAAGCTTCTACTTAGCCACCCTTGCATTTTCACATAGGAACTTAGTTCCAATGTAGAGACAAATCTCAGACCAGTTACTGGCCTCCCTAAAAATCCTGTTGCTCCTTTCCTTCCAAATAGTTCAGCAGATGTGAGGGGGCAGCATTCACCAAAGGAGTTGGAGGAGGGGGTGATTGGAGGGAGATATCTAGTTAGTAAATTGATGCACATCACTACCTAGGGCCCACGAGATACCCAGCTTGCTGATTACTACTTTCCAAATGCTGGTGGCATAATCACAGTGGATAAATAGGTGATCCACTATTTCCTCCTTTTTCTTACATAGTACACATCTATTTTCCATGGAGAAGACCCTCTTTATAAGATTATCCTAGGTTAGGACCTTACCATGCATGATGGTCCACCATAAAAAAATTATTTTCGGCATGACCTGAGGGATCCACACCTTCTTCTAGTCCCCCAGGTTATTCTCCTCCTTCAGAAGAAAATTGTAGGAAGATTTTACTGAGAAGCTACCATCTTGGGTGGGGGCCCAGATAATGGAGTCACCAAGCCCCCTATATTCTGACATTAGTCAGGGTTTTCATGAGTTCTTTGGCCAACTATTGAAGGTCTAGCCTATCTCTTACTAGATTAGGTATATCTTTCTAGTCCCTAACAGCGATGTAGTTGGACGCTTTATTACCAATGACAAGTCTAAGGTAGTCCATAAGAGGTTTGAATCTGCAGCTCAGGCTAGGGTGGTTCAAGATCCAATAGTCATTCCAAAATCTGATGGATCTCCCATTTCCAATTTGCCAAAAACCTCCTTTAGACAGCAAGGTCTTGCATTTACAGATGTTCATCCACAGTTTGGATCCACCTGGGAGGTCACTATCATGGTACATCCTCCCATAGGGATTTCCTTGGAGGTACTTAGCTTCCATTATTCTGCACCAGTCTGCTTTTCCTTCTATTAATTTTAATGCCACTATGGTGGCGAGGGCTTTATTCATCAAGCCAGTTATTCTTAGTTCTAAACCACCCAATCTTTTTAGGAGGCAGACATTTTCCCAATGACAAGAGACATCCTCTTCTTTTCCCCTGACCCTACCCACAAAAAGGTTCTCTGAATTCTTTCAAGTTTGTCTGCCATGTTGCTTTTGATCTTAAAGAGGGATATGAAGTAAATAGGGATCCCTTGGAGAGTGGAGGCCATGAGCTAAAGTTTACCAGTATTTCTTAGAATCTTCCCTTTCCAACTAGCAAGTTTCCTCTAGGTTCTCTCGAGGATGGAGTTCTAGAAATCCTAGGACACCTCCTTAACCATTAGGGGTAGGCCAAGGTAGGTAGAAGGGAGCGAAGCCAACAGACAACCCAAGATTTGAAGTACTCTATTTTGTATCTCCATGGGGGTATTGATGAAGAACAACTGGCTCTTTTGATAGTTAATACATTTTCTAGAAGCCCAGGCATAAATTTCAAGCATTTGTTTCCACTGTCTGGCCTCAATCACTAAAGAATACCTAAAAAGGAAAGTGTCATCCACAAACTATTCTAACCCAACTTGATGAAGGGTAGAAGTAGATTTGACACCTTTTATTCTTCCCATAGAGGAAAGCATACTCAGGTTTCTACTAAGAACATCACCCACCATAATAAAGAGGTTGGGGGAGAGAGGGTCTCCCTATCTGAGACCCTTTTCAGGTCTGAAGAAGCCACCAGGGATGCCATTGACAAGCACATAAAAGATAACAATTTTGGTACATTCTTGTATAATCTGAATAACCTTCTCATTAAAGTCCATTTTAGCTAGAATTTTAAGTAGGAATGACTAGTTAAATTTTTCATAAGCTTTAGAGATATCTAGTTTAAAGGCCATATCTGGGACCTTGCTCCTATCCATAGAGTGGATGATTTCGTGGGTGGCTATGGCCACATCAAGGATCTATCTTGTTGGAACAAAACCTTTCTGAGTAGTACCAATAATCTTATCTAGAAGAGGCTTCATTCTACCAACGAAAATCCTGGTAAGGATCTTGTAGAAGGTGTTACAGAGGCTGATGGGCCTAAAGTCCAACATAGTGGTAGGATTTGCATGTTTTGGGACAAGCACAATGTAGGTTTTATTATACTATCTAAGGAGGTGCCATGTCCTAAAGAAGTATATGGTAGCATGGGTAACATCAGTCCCCACAATGTCCCAAAATTCCTGAAAAAAATGCTGGAGGACAGTCGTCCGGCCCTGGGGCTTTGTATGTTAAACAACTATACTAGAATCTTTAACTATATAAACTAAGCTAGATTAAAAGTAAATCTTAAATGAAAACTAAAATAAAACTATATCTTAACCCATAGCATGATGTTAAACACGTCCCTACCATTAAAAATATGTTAAAGGATAATATTAAATGTGATACTAATGATAATTATCATGTTAAACTATAAAAAACATTTAAAAATGTATTACCAAGTGTGATATTTTAATCATAACTCTAAAACCTAGATCCCATCACTAACTACATCCATAATCTTACTCTCACACAAACCCTAATACCAATACTATACCTAACACTACATATGATTTAGCCCTGACTATAAACTGTACATCATAACAATGCACATTTATGTACTATAATATCATAACCTTAAATTGTCCCTATCCCTAACCCTACATGTACAATAGAAAAAATGTAAACATAACTATTACTAATCTTGACCATATTAATAACTGTAATGCTAACCCTAACTGATTACCCTAATCTTTACATATAATGTTACACTAAATATGATACACCATGTAACTGCAATCATAACATCCTAACTCAAACCTCCACCTTAGTATGACACAATAATCTTGATACTAATCGTAACTATAATTATAATTAGTCACACAAAACTACTCCTAAGGTGAAATTTTAATCCTAATCATAACTATAACCCTGTTGTTTTACCATAGGCCAAATACTAACCATAACGATTGTACTAACCCTTAATAGGTTAAACCATAACCCATCACTAATCCACAAGAAACACTACATATAAACCCCAAATCATATTACTAATTTGATTGTTGAAACCTTAACCAATCTTTTAATCCTAATACTAATCCAAACTCAACACTTTGCATCCCATCATTAACCCATGATTAATCCTTAGCCTATTAGTAACCCTAATCCTAATCCCTTACCCTAATATTAAACCTTAATATTACACTAAATATGATACTAATCCTACTTGTAAACCTAACATCATATCCCTAACCACATCCTTAATCTCACCCTATCCTTTACCCTAACCCTAACTATAACTCTTACCCGAACCCTAACTCATAAGCTAAAATGTCCTACTAACCCTAACTCTCACCCTAACCCTAACTGTAACTCTTACTCCAACCCTAACTCATAAGGTAAAATATCCTACTAACCCTAACTCTCACCGTATCCATAATCCTAACCCTAACTGTAAATCTTACTTGAACCCTAACTCATAACGTAAAATGTCCTACTAACCCTAACTCTTACTTGATTTCAAATTATTTTAATAATTTATAATTTATAATTATATATATACTTTTTTTTTTTTTTACAACATTAAACCTAATTGTTGTTCTAAAAATTTGATTTTATTTTATTTTTCTTCCATATACATAAACATTAGAAATTGTAAAATGTCTACTATATTGCGTTGCGACTGCTACTAGCTTATATATATTTATATATATAATATGCCTAGAGTAATCCTTCTCGAGGCGCCTTTTTTTTTTAAATTGCAAGCTACAATAGATACCTCGAAAAGAATTACTCTTAGCGTATTATATATATAAATATATATAAACTAGTTATTTTTTAATTCAAATTTTTTAAATGTTTCTCTTCTGTGATTTATTGTCTTTTGCAACACCATATCATAGACGCCTTCCTTTTATAATAGATGTCGCAATTGTTAGAGGAATCTACTTTACTAAAGTTCTAATAAAATTGGCATTCTCGGCGTATACACGAAGGAATCTTCACAGATTTTATTTTTCGCGGGAACGCTTTAATAATCTTCAATAAAAGTGTTTGAATTTGATTCTAAGACTGCATCCTCGTTAGCTCTACAAATAAACTTCACGGAATTAAGGCGAGAACCATTTCTAATAGCTTCAAAAGACAAGAAAGTTTGTGAGATGAAAAAGTTTAAGAATAAGCAGTATGAAGCTCCAAGTTACGAAGAATATAACCGTTTAAGCTGATTGTTTCTTCTCTGAATCATTAGTCGTTGAGAAGCTACAATTATATGGTGATTCTTCTCCTCCCATGGGTGAACGACAATATAAATTTTCGAAGAGCTATATTTTTTATTTTAAAAGTCATTGCAAAGAGGCAATGCACAACGAAAGAATTTTGAAATCCCTAATACATTTCTGTAACCCTAAGTAAAACTGAAAGTTTCCTGGGACGTTATCAGAACAGCAGGTCGAGTCGCCAACCATTTTAGAATTGTCTATAACATGAACAGAAGCAACTTCTTAAACTTCTCACAAAGACAATTTCTCCCCGATTCAGACCATTCTGCTGTATAATTCTAGGTGTATTTTTTTCAAAATGTTTGTTGAATACGATTTATTATCTTCTGCATGGCAATTCCATGCACGTGTTGTTTTTATAACAGATACGGCAAGCCGCAAAGGCACTGAAGTTGCAATGAAATTAACATTCTCAGCGTATGCCAGAAGAAATCTGCATAGATATTTTTTTTCGTGGCAAAAGTTTGATAATCCTCAATAAAAATATCGTTGGAATTCAAATCTAAGATTGCATTAGTTCTACGACTAAACCCCGTACTTTCCATCTACTCTCATTACAAACTTCATGGAAATTAACACGAAATCCCTTTCTTATAACTTGGAAGACAAGAAGTTTTGTGAGGTGACTCAGTATATGTATAATAAGTACAAGGCTCCAATTTGCAGATAAATTCAACCGTTTAAGCTGGTTCTTTCTTCTACTAATATTTAGAGTACACAACTGTTCAGATTCTTCACAAGTTTGTAAACTTTGAATACGATGGACAAGTCAGCGGTTAAGAAATTGGCAAACTCAATGCCCATTTTCCGGATAGGAATTATCATGCTAGGTTCAGCCCAAGCGTGGATGAGATACAGTCACAGTGTGCATCATCGCATCCGAGTTGCAGCGGCGATATTCCACAAAATGGAAACTGCACCCACAAGAAGAAGGCATATAAATCGACTCCTTGATTCAGTTGTCTAAAAAATGAACTTTGCTCTTAGGAATATGTTTCAATAGTCTTCAGTTTGTTATGAATAATCTTCAGTTTACTGCAATTGTTGTTTGTTGTTTTTAGTTTGTTGTCAATAGTCTTCAGTTTGTTGTGAATAAAAAAAATTAACCATTATTTATACAAACAAATATCATTGATGAATAACTGATTAATAATTCAAGTGAGACTTTGGACTGTTTTTCCATCTCTGTTCTTCAATATCTATTTGATCTTGTTCTTCTGCCTGACATTTTCCTTAGATGCATTATTTTCTCCCACGGACGGTCCTCTTTGGGTTTGTTTTCACTTCTTTGTTTGGGCAATAATTAAATAAGTACCTTTCCCCCTTTTCTTTAGGGCCTAAGGATCTATGTTAAATATTGATTGTCCGTGTTCATGAATCAAATTCTTTTTTTTTTAATCAAAAGCTTCATTCAATTATTTCGAATGATAAACAAATTTATTTTTAATAGTATATTAAAGAGAATAAATCATTTTATTTATTTTTGGTTATATCGAGAGTTTATGTCTAGTATTTCAAATCATAAACAATTTGATATTAAATCATATATATTAATAAATATTAGTTTTTATTATTTAAAAATTAGCAAAAGATAATAATTATTTCTGTTTGCAAATGGGATTGCAAGTACAGTGGACTTAACCATGGAGGAAACTTTGTAGTTAAGTGTGCTTGATCTGGACTAGTACTTGGATGGGTGACCTTGCAATGAGCGCTAAGTGTTCCATTAGTTCTCATGAGAGATGGGTTCTTGTGAACCACTACTCATGAAGCATGGGCAAATGAGTCTTACTCAAAAAAACTAGAATGATGAATCTTGATAGCAGTATCAAAATAAAATATTATTGAGGACAATAATTATAAATTATTATAAATTTATTTACACTCTCTTTCTCACACACACAATAATTTGTACTATTAGACATAAATAAATAATAATAATTAAGAATGGCTATTAATGTGGCGAAAAATGAAAAAGTTTGTAAGAGTCAGGATTAAGAGTTATTAATTTATTTTGAATATATCAAAAAATTAAAGTATTTTTAAGAGTTAGGATTGAGAATTATTAATTTATTATGAGAGACTTCAATTATAAGAAGCACACTCACACATAGAATGTAGCAACAATAAGGTAGAGTTTTAATTATAAAAATTAAGATATAAGTGCCTAACAATTTTACATGGCCTTCAAGGTGGCACACATATATCTCACAAGGAGTGGACAACTGAAAACCAGACGCTATGAAGTAGAGTGTTAATTGGTTGAACTCAAGGGACATGAAAATAAATAAATATAATATCAAACACTATATGGAATTACAAGAAATAAAAAAATAATCAATGAGTATTAAGATTAATCTTCTAATCATCGAACTCATCTAGATGTATGTAGCTAATCAACAAAAAATAGTTTTCTACATTAAATTTTCCTATCTAGATAGAATGTTGGGTAGGGCACTATTCCCATGACAAATCCTTGTCCCTCCCCCTTTTCTTATGAGGTGTATTATCTCCACCTTATTTCTTGGGTAGGGAATAATTTCGAGTAGTGTTGGCTTTTAGAGATGCATAAAGTAATCTTGTTCATGACCTTAAGAGTAATTTTCATCACTAATTATTTCTTAATGAGTAGATAGAAAATTATTTGTACCTAGTGTTATATAGCTGAACGTGGACCTCTAATCCGACCATACACACAACATAGTTATTTCTCGATCATCGAATCACGAAGGTGGGTATGGATTACCCAATTCACACAATTCTATTGATTCAACCTATTGCCTTCTAATTAATTGGGGTGTTTGAATTACTCGTAGAATGAGAGCCAACAACCAAAAGACCAAGCTAATACAAAGGATTTTGAAAGTCTGCAAGATGAACAAATTCGCAATTAATCTAGAATGAGTAATGCAATTAATCTAAGAATGGAGTGCAAATTTAATCTAAGAAATTGAAAGAGATATGAAGGTGCAAGTTAATCTAAAGAACTTGAAGGAAATATGAGAACTAAGCTATAAGAAAATAAGAAACTAATTAAGATGAGAGTGCAATATTATGCTAAAATGAGATTAATCTAAATATGCAACAATTATCAAAGCTTGAAAATATGAAAGACAAAATTTTGCTATAGTTTTAGTTCTCTCAAATTGCCTCTTTAAAATGGGAAAATGAGGTTCATAATATAGACAAGCCTGGAGGAAGGATGAAGAGTTTCTTGAAATGAAACGGTTGAATCTTCATTTCCAATTGGGACAAATATTGAAGGATTATTAATTAAAAAGCATGAATTATTGCTACATATGGGTGACCCTTCGAATAATTTGAATGGATAAATCCAAGTAAAGATAATCCATTCAAATAACTAAAGAATATTAATTTCTTTTATGTGTATTAGCCAAAGGGGGTGTGTTTAATTTAATTTAAAGCACTTAGGACTCTAGAATTAAATTAATTTATCATAGGGATTATTTAGCTAATAAAGTTGAATACTTTAGGAATTAATTATAGTGTGAGATTAATGCAATTTAGGGTTTTTGCAATTGACACCAAGTCAAATAATGTTAGGTAGGAGAGATAAAATTACCTAGTAAAATAGGACTTTGATGATGTACAATTGAAGAAATGCACCAAAATTGATTGAAATTATAAGGTGCCAATTTTGGGGTATTAAATATGCCCCTCTTTAAATTGATGTGCGTGCAGTGCATTGATTCAAAGAATAGTCTGATGCAATAGATGAGGTTTCAGAAGTCTATGTTAGGATGCCAAGACACTGATCAGATTGAATTACAGAACCACCTCTGGAATGAGGCATGATTCTCTGAAGTCTAAGTTAGATTGCGAAGACAACGGTCTAATGACAACTTTAGAGGAGACTGGAATCGTGGTTGGATTTCCCCAATATCGATTGATCAAATGATGACAGATGCAGATTTAGGACCAGTCTCTAGAATTAGGGTTAGATTTCCCCAATATGAAGCTTGGCCCTTTGAGACCTGATTAGATTTCCCAGATAATGGTCTAAAAGAGATTTCGAGAGCCATCTTGAGAATGGAGCTTGACTTTTAGGAATTAGGGTTAGATTGCCCCAATACCTAATGAGATTTTGAGAACCATCTCTAAAATGAAACTTGATCCTTGAGGATCTCAGTTAGATTGCTCAAAGACCTAAAAGATGGATGATAAGATGAAAAGATGTGAGGCACAAAGATGCCCCTAGCGAAGAGATTCCCCAAATAGTGAGGACTTTGATTTAGATCAGATCAATATGAGATTGGTTTGACAAGATTCAAATGATGCAATCATCCTACCCCATCGGGAGTGAAATCAAAAGATGACATAACAGAAGGACAATTCATAATAAGAGGTTGCAGAATAGAAGCAATCAGACTAGATTTGAGGAGCTGCAGAAGCAATCTGGAGTGATCGGAAGGTCCTGATGACCAAGGTTGACCATGGTTGACCAAATTTGACTAGAGTTGACTTTTGATTCCAAAGATTAAAGATCTTGAGGAAATGATGATGAGATGAGATTCTGGCAAGTAAATGTTGCCAGAAGGTTGACTACACAAGCGTCCAGTCTCGAAGGTCCCAAAATTTTAAAACACAATTATGAACCATTTAGAGATGTCAAATTTTGATTTTGATCCCGAAAATGGATTCAAAACAGTCGATTTAGCCAAAGGTGAAGGTTTCACACAAAACATAGCACTTTTGAAAATCAGGTCAAAAGGTATATAAGGCCCAGAGGGGTCATTTTCAAATCATTATTCACTTTGTCTTCTTGTGATTTGAGAGGTCTGAGAGAGATGGAGGTCATCCCCATGCAGACACATCGATTTCAGCACTTCTGATGCCACAGCCAATCGCTAGAGTATGACACACTTGTAAGTAGTCAATAAACCATCGTGCATTTCAAGTTTTTACCACTTTTAGGTTGATTAGGTTAGATTTTAGCTATTTTAGGGCCATTTCTTCAAGTTTCATGTGAGGAAATGGTTTCATCACGCCAACCTCAGTCATAAACAGACCTACCAAGGACAAAGCAACTTGGCAATATCATGGGAGTCTTTGTTTAATCATGATGGAGAAGTTTAAGACTCGATAACAAACACATAGTTATCCCTACAAAAGAAATGGTAGAGAAGATAAAATTTGTGTCTCACTGCTTATGTGCATGCATACACCTCACATAGTCATGTCATCCCCTAGAGGGCACCCATTTTTTTGGTGTTTCCAAGGACTCAATAGTATATGTTCAAAGGTTACCCTTGAAGTAGAGGCTAGTGTTATATACCACCTTCAAACATCTAGGTGCATGCCTATGGTGAGAATCTATGGGAGAGATTCTTCCCCCTCCCTATGCAAAGATTTTGTCTCATTTCAGAGGTGATCCAGGTAGGAAACTAACTAAGAAAATTTTTTAGTGGGCTTACCTTCATACTAACCTTCGGTTCCCTCGATACAAGGCTAGGGCCTCGTAGCCACACCAACACCTAAAAGTCATACACCCTCGCAAGTAGGGCTAGGAGCAGTGCCACTCAGTACAACAGACAAAGCCTTCTCAAGATGATTGTCAAAATCATGAGAAGGAAGCTAACATGGCTTTGGAGTCTTTAGAATCAATAAAGCATTCTTTATTATAGTGAGGTGGAATCACCAGCGATAGGTGTGTACTCACTTGGGTTGTTCCTAGAGGTTCCACTTCCGGAAGGCCCTCTAAAGGTGACTCAAGACTTGGCTCAGATTTGAGGGTCTGATTTTCTGACTCTCTCAAAGAGAGAAGAGCATACTTCTCTACCTCTTCACCTTACCCAAACACGCAAAACATATTCACCACCGAGCTAGCTCCCTCTTAATAAATCTATAAGCTTTTGGGTTTCTGGTTCTCTCAAAGAGAGAAGAGTAGAATCCCCTGACGAGTAGAGATGCCAAAGATTCACTACCTTTCCCCATTTCCCCAAGTATCTATCATATTAGTAAGATCTAGGTCTTAAATTCATTCATGGGCATCACTTCCATGTAATGAAGAGCCTATTACCCTAGCTCACTATCAAGACCCTTAAGAAATTTTAATGGGGCCCTAGTTATACTATGTGAATGAAAGCAATAAAACAAGCACAACATTTTTAAGATCTTCGACTATCATCCTGCAAGTAAACTATAGCAAGTTTTTATGATCTTTGACAAGAAACCTGCAAACCACTATTATGCTGTAGCAGAAATTAGAAATATGAAATAAACATGTAATAATGTCAGAAAATAGTGCAAGAAATTCACAAAAACTGAAAGATTTTTAAAAACTAAGACCAGGTTTCGTGTGAGGAAGTACACCACTACACATGAGAAAGTATTGTGAAGCACGCGAGAAAGTGCTACTGACAACAAATTTGCGTGTGAAAAAGTATCTAGAAAGAAAATCTTTACATGGTACATCTAGAATCTCATGTGAAATTCCCTACACAGTGAAGTACATATGCACAACAGACTTTAAATTATTTATCAGAAAGTTTTCAAGAGTGAGGTCAAAAATTAGTTTTCTGCCCCACGGTGAGCGCCAGAATGTTATATAGCTGAATGTGGATCTCTAATCCAACCATACACACAACATAGTCATTGCTTGATCATCGAATCATGAAGGTGAGTATGGATTACCCAATTCGCACAGTTATATCAATTTGACCTTTTGCCCTCTAATTAACTGGGGTGTTTTAATTACTCTCAGAACGAGAGCCAACAACCAAGAGACCAAGCTAATACGAAGGATTTTGAAAGCCTAAAAGATGAACAAATTCGTAATTAATCTAGAATGAGTAATGTAATTAATCTAAGAATGGAGTGCAAATCTAATCTAAGAAATTGAAATAGATATGAAGGTGCAAGTTAATCTAAAAAACTTGAAGGAAATATGAGAACTAAGCTATAAGAAAATAAGAAACTAACTAAGATGAGAATGCAATATTATGCTAAAATGAGATTAATCTAAATATGCAACAATTATCAAAGCTTGAAAATATGAAAGTGAGACAAAATTTTACTATAGTTTTAGTGCTCTCAAATTACCTCTTTAAAATGAGAAAATGAGGTTCATAATATAGACAAGCCCAGAGGAAGGATGAAGAGATTCTTGAAATGAAATGGTTACTCCTCATTTCCAATTGGGAAAAATATTGAAGGATTATTTAATTAAAAGAATGAATTACTGCCACATATGGGTGACCCTTCGAATAATTTGAATTAATAAATTCAAATAAAGATAATCCATTCAAATAACCAAATAATATTAATTCATGTTATGTGTATTAGCCAAAGGGGGTGTGTTTAATTTAATTTAAAGCACTTAGAACTTTAGAATAAAATTAATTTATCATAGGGATTATTTAGGTAATAAAGTTGAGTACTTTAGGAATTAATTATAGTGTGAGATGAATGCAATTTAGGGTTTTTGCAATTGACATGAAGTCAAATAATGACAAGTAGGAGAGAGAAAATTGCCTAGTAAAATAGGACTTCGATGATGCAAAATTGAAGAAATGCACCAAAATTGATTGAAATTATAAGGTTCCAATTTTGGGGTATTACACGTAAAGGTTTTAAAACTATAAATTTTAATAATTGACCCTTAAATATCAAGGATTACTTAAATGAAAATCTATTGACACAAACATTCAATAGTAATAAGATAGTTTGAGGAAAGTTAAAAAATAGGTAATGTTGATACTCCAAAGGGTAGTCAAAGATCTTGTCTTCAAAATATTGAAATGAATATTGAGTATTGAAAAAATTGAAATAGTGAATATGTGTATTTTATTTCAAACATCTCATTTGAATGTCTACAAGATCCTTTAAGAATTGAATGGTAATCACTTACAAATAACCTCTCTGATTCGGCCCACATGAAAATGCCTAAGGATGCATCGATTTATGTCAAAAATTTATAACATGCTCATGCATAACATGAAACATCATCCCTAGAGGGACATGGAGATATTTCTTGTTGAAGATAGCTAAGAATCTAATGTAATGTGGGAAAAAATGTAAGGAAGACTAAATATTGTGTTTAATGATAGCTATAACAATATTGGGTTTACTAGAATGAAGATGGAAAATATTAATAAGGGTTTACATGGCATCAACATAACTTTTGTCTAGAATGTGTGCCTTGGTAACCTTTGTTTTGAATAGTTTTAAGGAGGATCCTCCATCAAAATATATCATTGAATTATATTTAACTAATAGATTATGCACATTATAAAAATATGGATTGACAAGAATTACATGTAAAGGTGTTTCACTACACATACATCATAGAACACCTTGGGAACAAATTTACTAGATCTTTTAATCAAGGATTTCATTACCATATATAATAAAACTTTCAATTCTGGTATAAATATGGAATAGAGACAAATTTAGCAAGTGTGGTAAGCTAAAAGATGTCACAATAAATAAATGAGTAAAACCCTACTTTTACTTTAAAAATACAAGATGTCATTAATAAGACAAATAAAATCCCTAAAAAACCCCTTCTCATCTCTATTTTCTCACACTTTGGAGGCCTCCCTCATCAAAATGATTCAAAAAGGAGAAATAAAAAATAAATAAAATACTCTTATCAAGTACATAATTTAAGAAAAACCTAATAAATCAATCTAGATGAAACATAGAATAAAAAATACATTTTTTTAAACCACAAAAATACTTTTTGTTTTCCTAAATAAGTACTCATAAAATATGGGTCAATAAGTTTGACACAAGAAATAAACTCTTGAATCTAGATAGAAATATCACAATTTGAATTGATGTGGAATATACCTCCTACTTATCAATTTATGAGTTAAAGAAACTCCCAGAATGAATAGTTCATAAGGCACAATACTTTCTTAGGGTTTTAAAAATGAGGTAGAAAGTTAAGTGGGCTTAACCTAGAAAAATAATCTATGGTTAAGGATGCTTGAGTTGGAGAAATATTACGATGGGTGACCTCCTCGGAAGGTATGATACCTCACCTAAACACAATGAGTGCTATGTTTTCCATTCATTCTATGTAGAGATGGCTTCTTGTGAACTAATACCCATGAAACATGGCTTAATAATTTTGACTCAAAAAATATATAGTTGAATCCTAATACAGATATGAAAATTCAACTTGGTGTGGAAAATATGTAGCAAGATATGTGGGATTAATCTTTGAGGAAACTCTAGGGTTAGGTGAACTTTATTTATAGAGCACTTTTGGGATGAGTGAATTCCCAAGAAATCTTTATGCTTCATCTCTAGGATATTTACATAGATGCAAGGAGTGCTAAGAGTTCCATTCATTATGATTAGAGATGGATTCTTTTAAACCACTATGGGCCAATGCATTGGACCCAAAAAGTACATACTTGAATCTTGATATCAATATAATAATTCAACTTGCCATGAAAAATACCTCAAACTTACCAATCGATGAGATAAAGCAACTCTATAATGATTATGAACTAATGTGTGAGCATCATTGTCAACTAACATTCACTTTGACTACCATGCACAGTTCTTCTTAGTTGATTTAACCATAATTTCAATGAATTAAAATTGTGATTTGTCCATGAAATTAATAGTTAAGCTAGTTATCAAATTGCAATTAATTGAAGATAAATTCATCATTCAACATAGTTTACACATGACAAATAGTAGTCGAGGAATTTTCATCTAGATCTTTTTTTTGATTGAAAACCTATGTAACTATTGGGTATTACTTTGTACTTGTGTGCTAGAATAAAAAGCTTTGTAAGTTTGAAAAATACCTCGATTAAGGAAAAGCATAATCCATTGTAGATGATTCAAAATTAAAGGAATTTTTATTTTATTTTCAAAACAATCTAATTATTGTATTCCTCTATTTCTTGTTTTCTCTATTTATTACTTGTGCTTTTACAAATCAACATTTTCTCTATGATCTCAGTTGTAATAGTAGGATTTTTTTTTTTAAATTATTAATGGTACTAATTTGTACTATGGTGGTAAATTTGTTGTTTATAGGTTGTCTTATTCTGATCTATGCTTACCTTATTTGATACTTATATTCTAAGCTTTTTTTTATGTTTTATTTATATTAGTATGTTGTGTCTGTACACACTTGAACAATGATTTTACAAGGGTAAACACCCTAGTTTTTATAATGATTAATATAAAAACATACGGTATTAGAATTATTTTTTATTGTGTTCATTTAGTATTATAGTAGGACAATTGCTGAGAGAAGATGGAAATATAAAGTTAGATTTTGACTTGCAAAATATCTTAGGAAAATTTTTAGTATTTTTTCAACTATTTTTTGAATGGATTTTCACCAAAGCCAAAAAAATATATTTATTTGGATCATATATGTTAAAAAGGCTATTACTTGAAACGTCTAGAAAAAGGATACTACATGTGCTAAATTTGTGGTAGAAGATAATTGTTTACTACAAATTTGAGATACCAAATAAAAATTCCCAATAAACAATGTTGTATTTTAAAGCCAAAGATATAAATAAGGTTTTCTATTTGTAATTGTTCATTGTGATCTCCGTGTTACCAAAAAAGGAGGAGAAAATTGGACTTAATGTTTCATTGGGAGGAACCTTCCAATCCATAGAAAAAATGTATCACATTCCATAATATTTTTTAGCATGCAAATGTTGTAAAGATTGCACAATAGTTAAAATTTGTTCCATGTAAGGAAGAAAAAGTAAACTTACAAAGTTTATGACTTAGAAGTTGCTTCCTACTTTAGCACTTAGAGGAATCCTAAAAATCTATTGAAAAAAAGTATCATAGCCCCTATTTCTTTTTGTGTGTAGATATTTTAAATATTGTACTATAGTTAAAAATTTTGCAGTGTAAAGAAAGAAAAGTTAAAGTGACTATTTGGGAAATTGCAAATGTAAAGAAAGTTATCATTTGCATTGAAAGATTTGGAACTGATATAGTAAGGAACCCTTAGAAATGTTGAGTCATAATAAAAATAATATTTTTTAAGCTATTGAAGTCAATGAAATTATCTCCAATTATCATCTAAGTGAAATCACCTTGTGTGTGCATTAGTTTTTTGATCTAGAAGATCAAGTGTTTGTTATTATTGAATACAAGTATATGTATAAGTTAACCAATAAGGTAGATTAAAGAAAAGTGAAATCATCTAGTGCAACAGTTCCAAGTAAAAAATATTATTTTATTAATGGGAAATATTCATAAACATATTAAGAAATAAAATACAAGTTTAATGTGGGAGATAGATATTTTGAAATATGAACAAGTGAAACTTAAAAACTCAATTTAGAAGTGATAGAAACTATAATTAATTTTCAAGAAATGGTATCTATGAAAATTCATGTCAGAATGATATTTTTGAAAAGGAAAAATAAAAATTCAAAAGGAGAATGAAGATTTGGGCAAGATGTTAAATTCCTAGAAAAAAAGCTTATAAAATCAAAAGAATTACTTAGTGATCTTTCATGTGGAACAAAATATTATCTTTATTTTCTCTTGATGTGTCAATTGATATACATGGTGTACCTAATGTTTCTTCAAGTGAAGTTGAAGGTAAGGATATGTGTAATTCTCCAAATTTTGCAGGTGAAAGTTGCAGTGTTAAAAATTATGTTTTGAAAGTGATATTGTTTTAAAGATTATGCATTAAATGAGGTATAAAGGAAGAGGACTATACTTCACATGTGCAAGGAATAAGAGATCACATTCAAATTTTTTGAGGCCAATACGATATGTTATCCAAAGCACTCCTCTACTATGGGGGACTTATTGATAAGATCTCTTTCTCTTTGAGGATTCTTTTTCCATAAGTGGCATACCCTTTTTCACAATTATCTATGTTCTTTGATGTAAGGGTAAATACTATTCACTAAAAATATAGTGTACATTATTTATAATAGGATATCTCCTTACTTCATGAAGTAGGTATCCTCCTTCTCTTCCTTATCCTACCTATTAGGAAGCCATGATAAGGAGGCATGCATATATAGGGTCTTCCTTACACTATAGTTTTTATTTTGTAATATGCTAAATCCTTGGAAGGTAACCTACATAAGTTGCTAAATCTTGAAGGGACACACATTTTTCAATTTCAAATATCCTAAATCCTTGGTGGTAATACACATAAGTTGCTAAATCCTGAAGGAACACTCATTTTTTAATTTTAAATCTACTAAATCCTCAGAAGGTAACACACATAAGTTGCTAAATCTCGAAGAGACACACATTTTTATTTGTATTTTTGCTAAATCTTCAGAAAGTAATGTATATAAGTTGCTAAATAATGAAGAAGACACGTACTTTCAAAATATTTTTCAAAACTTTTCTCCCTTTATGGATTGGAGACTAATCCTTAGAGTATGGATTTTTAATTTATAGGATCTCTTGATCCCTCGAGTTTCAGTTTGCAAGGTTTCTAATCTCTTAAGGTCAGAAGGTGTGCTTAAGACCAGATCTCTCTTTTGTTTTGGCTTTACTCTTTTGGACTAGAATATTCCTAAGGGTGGATCCTTGATGGGTTGACTAGTGAGTAGCCACATTCACTAGGCGTTTCAACTCCATCTTTCCAATTGCATTGTTTCCTTGTGTGATTCACAATGGGACATACGTTCTCATTGGGTGAAGTAATCACACCCTCTTCTCTAGTTTTTGTAGAGATGTCTTTCTTATTTTAATATTGGGTTTGACAAAGACTTGAGTCCCTCGGGGCTTGAGGATTTCTTGTCTCTTTGATTTCAATAATATTTTCTATTTCTTTGTGATCTCCTTTACCAAGAGTTTGCATCAAGTCCATACTCTTGCTAAAGTGAGGGCTAAATGTATCATGAAAAAATAGAAGTACTTCCATTTAGGACTAGTCTAGCCCTCTGAGTAAGTGGTTTGGGTCATGTCAAATGCCTTGAATGGATCTTTTACTTGAATCTAGCTTTTTCCCTTGTTTTGCCCCATTCTCCACTTCTTTTCTGCATTATTCTGGCATCCTGACCTAAAACCCTAAGATTCTTGATCTCAGGGTCAAGGTCAACCTTTTAGGTCAATCTCAACCTCAACCCTAACCTAGGTCAAGGTTGGCCTTGACCGAAGCTCCATATTTTTTATTTATGAAGGTTTCGAGATGTCGGGTTTTGGAAAGATTTATTTCTCGCTTCCAGGTCGACTGTTTTAGGCTTTGAAATGGTAAAATCTTAAATATATTTAAGTTAGGTCCACTCCTAAGGCTATATGCTTAATGGGAATTTAATTCTCCTATGTTGGCCAATATAGAAGTTTGTTCCCTAGACTAGTATATAAGGAAACCTTCTCCTCTCATTTTAACCCATCAACTATAATCAAAAAACATAATCAAACAAGGAGAAAGGACGTATTCAAGGCATCAAGAATTCCAATCATTGAAGTATTCAATTCATCAAGGGCATTCATTAGTAGCAATTGAAGGATTCAAATCTCCATGGAGCCCTCTTTGTTGAAGATTTATCTATTCACATCCATCAAATCTTCTTCCAAATCTAAGATCCATTCAAGATTGGCATTGAAGATCTAAAGACAATTGATTTGAGATATCCTAAATTCTACATTATACAATTCTACATTCATTTGGAGCATCCATACATGTGGATTCAAGGATTCAAATCCTCCACAAGGGTTTTCAGCATAACCAAGATAAATTGTTCCATTTGCTTTGTTTATCTCTACAATTTCAATTATATTTCAAAGGTTAATTCCAAACTAAGGTTTGACCAAGGAAAACCCCTCATCCAAATAACAAAACCATTTTTCTTGTAGGTGTAGGTGGGTAAAAGCACAAAGTTGTGTCACGTTTTAGGACAACTTATCAACATAGCTGAATTTGAGTATTTCTAACTAAAATTATTTTTTGTCAAACATATGGTCTAGCTAGATTCATTCTAGCTAAGTTAAATAAGTTCTTCACCTTTTCCAATTGGAAATATCTATTAAAATCATGTTTTATAAAAATTACTAAAGAAATAAAATTATTTCAGAAAATCGATGTTTCAATAACTCTTACTCTTTTTAATGATATTTTTTTACAAATATAAAAATACCCCTTTTTAGAGCACAGAGTCAAGATTATCATCATATAATTTTTATAATATTTTAATTAGATTTAATATATTATAATTTCAAAATACTCCAAGTAGTTATTTTAACATTCGAGAACAAGATGCTTCAAAAATAGAAAAAAATAGTAAAGCTGATAAAAAAAATTGAAAATTTATATTTAACACTAGAGGAGAGAGTTATCTTCAAGAGTGTGTAATTTATTTTCTGAATGGTGTAGATTTGATAGGGGAAACTTGACACGAGATGAAATCTATCAATTTCAGGTATGTTTGACTTTGAGTAGTTATATTAGAGAAAATATACATTGAAAACTAATTTTTCTTCTTTTTTGCACTAGCTATACATTTTATCTATGACATATTTTGAAATCAAAGGAAAAAAAGATTATTTGCATACACTTTTTTGTTGCGAACAAGACCCTCATTTTTCAGCATTTTTTAGCAAGTAAAAAATGGACTTAAAAAATTTAAAAACTATGTGAATTCTTGTTCAAAATAAATTAAAAAAATTATAGGCATAAACTTCATCTACTTTTACACATTTCATTAGTTTACATCATCTCCAAATTTTAAACATAAATGTCATTTTTATGTCGTTAAAGTTAAAAAATTTGTGTGTTGTTGACCTTTTCCTTTATAAAAGTGTGACACAGCTTTGTACTTCTACCCAGGTGCAAAACAATGAATTTCAGAGTAGATTCAGATACCCTTTTCAGAAAACTTTCAAGATTTGTGAACATAATTTTTGTCAAAGAAGTGCAGGTCAAGGTCAACATTTTGGGGTCAAGGTTGACCTTCATTTGGGTCAAGTCAACCTGAGATAGAAAATAAAAATATTTCTAGGTTTTCTCCGTATTTATGTTTTTGTTCCAGATCTGGTTGTAAAATTTCTAGAATCTCAGTACAGACACCAAAAAATAGTAATTTCTAGATCGATTACACTTTAATATTAGTATTTGTCTTCAATCCATTTCAATTAAATAATTAGATCCCCTTTCCATCTTTATTCATGTACCTAGTTGATTCCTCTTTGCATTGATCATCTCCTTTTGATTAACCAATTGGAATCTCCTCACTTTGGATTAGGAGGTCGGATATATCTACAACATTTTCCACACACACACACATAAATTCCATAACACATTCCACATTCACTCACTCCACCCTTAGATACAAAAACATATATCCTTATTTCCATTTTCATATCTCCCTTTTTATCTATTACATTTTAGATCATACACATAGGATGCTCAACTGATCCAAAAGGAAAATAATCAAGAAAAAATTGCACCGAGGAATAGTCCATGAAATCAACTTTGCAATGATGCTTCATTTTCTAAAACCGAACTCCAGATGGCCATGTTATGGTTATTTGAGGAAAAATGCCTATTACAACTGAAAGGTGAAAGAAATGGCCCACCCCTCTTAAGTACTCAGGGGCATGAGTTTGGTCCTGTATGGGACCATCAGCTCATCATGTCAGAAAAGAGTGCCCCTCCCAAATGGAGAGGGCCTGAGAAGATCTAAGTAGGTGGTTGGGTTTGATAGTGGCTCTGCACGTTGACCCCATAACAACCCATACCATTGAAGGAATTACATTTATTGACCACTTTCAATGGACAATAGAAACTAAAAAACATGCAAGATAGTTTTGAAACTATTGACAAGGATGAGGGCACCGACATTATGATGGTTTGGTGAATAGTGTGCCCTACAATATAGGCAGGATGAGACAAATAAAGTGCCATTTAAAGCACTTGTGAAGTACAAGCAAAGCTCTTAGTTGTTTTATGTGTCCACGAGCTATAAAATGCACTCATAAGCTGCATTAAAGGCTCAAGCACAAAAAAAGGCTACCGACGGTCCACATATCATTAAAAGTGTCGACTAGTCTCATTACAAAGGATGCACCTCCATAAAGTAACCATGAACCACCAACTTTAATAAAGTCACGAGAACGTTCCTTTTTTTAATCAGAAACTACAGTGTTAGTGTGACCAATCAATGAGTGGGCCCAATTTGATCTCATAGCAGTATGAAATTTGATCTCCAATAAAGGTGCCGACCACAAGAAAGATCATGAAGAATCAAGTAAATAGGCACTGAAAAGTGCCGACCAGAAGAAAAAGTGCAATGATGGTCATTGATCCACTATAGCAAAGAAGACATGTTCACACACCAAAAATGGCCACCAGTACAAAAAGTAAATGCAGGATAGGAGGATCCCGCAAGATTTCAAGAGCTATGCCAAAATATCCAATGTTATCCAAAATGGATTTACCACCTACGAGAAAGGTGCCAATGGTCTTTTGACAAACTTTAGCAGCTACACAATGGACTCCAATGTGATTACCATCACCTTCAAGGACTACGACCATGGGGGAAACACTACCAGTGGAGCTCTCACCAGATATGCAAACAACAACAACTGTGTGACTTGAAAAATTTTTAGAGTTATGCAGCAGGTTTAAACAGTGGTGGCAAGAGCTTTACGAACTACGATCATCTTGTCGGTACAGAGCAGGCCATGTTTAGATCATACAAGAAGGATGCCAATGGTGTAGGGATCACCTTCGCTACTTATGGGAATAAAACTTGGTTCGACTCCTCCACTGTATCCACTGAGTATGCTAAGGGATCCAACAATCCCAATGTGGCTTTCAATTCCTACAGCCTCAATTTCACTTTCAAAGACTATGCCAAGTCCGACAAGATGGGGGACTATGAGAAAGGCTTAGAACGTCTACATGATCAACTAGAAATAATGTGTGGCCATCACATTGATGCAGATCGAATTGTCAATTTATCATCAAACGGATGAAGCTACTAATACAAAGCAATTTTGCGCCACTAGCTATTAAGTGCACCGAAGATTTGATACACTAACTCTCAACTTTGTTGTCGCTCGAACCTGAGCTCAATTGGAGTCTCTCAACATCTTTGTGCCTCCTGCCTCCCAGAATATGGACTTACAGACTCAGCATAGTAGTCGTGGATGGGAAGCCTATGCCTGGGCCTTCTAGGCTTTAGTGGATGATTCTTAGGTGAATTTCATAATGATGGAATGCAAGAAGATCGTACTTGTGGTCTGGTCATTGATGCCATTGCTTTGAAAAAGATTACTACACCCGAGAAGGACAAAGGCAATCTTTTCGTGAATAGAGACTTCAAATTGTGGCCATGGATGTACTAAAAGGTATCAGTAGGTGTGTTGCTACGAACAAATCTGGAGGGATATCTGGGTGCCAATTAGACCACTGATACAACCAATAATACTTCAAAAATAAAGCTACAGAGAGGATGAGAAAACAATTTTATAATAATATAGTCAGCAAAACATTGAAGATAGAACAGTGAAAAATGATAGCCAATCGCAAGATCTGGCCTTCAGTCATCTCGATCTAAGCATCAAATAATACTCTCCAAGAAAATAAACACCTTCCACATACCTTGATCTGAACAAGAGAGTGGACAAGCATCAAGAGAAAGCCAATCTAGTGGTGAGGACATTGGACTTTGAATCCAGTAACCCGAGTTCCCATTAACAACAATCTACAAAGCCCATGGAAGCAAAATCTAGATTGCAAGAAATAAGGGCAATAAAGTATATAGGAAAACACAATAATGTCATTGGTCAGATTTGCAATCGATCACCAAAATAAATCACAGCCACAAGATTTGTCTAGCTGCAAATACAGATGTGACCCATCAATAATTATATTGCAATGGAAAAATGCAACCTAGATACTGATCAAAACATAGATCAGTATATAAGGAAATAATATGACCTTAGCCAATAAACACTAGTAAACTGTAGAATAGAAGACTAGGGACCTCAAAACTAAAAAAATAAACTCTCAAGAAGAACTAGGAGTTGGGAGACTTTAAGATAAATTTTGTTATTAAGATCTATGGCTAGAAAAATTTGAAGAAGATCTAAGGGATTGAAATAAAATGTGTTATTGACACATTAGCCGAGTAAGGTTTAAGCGAAAAAATCAACGAAGGAGAAAAAGCAAAAAAATCTGATGGATGGAAAGAAAATGGTTTATTTGTCTATTTAAGAGACTAGGGTTTCAGTATGAAACTTATGCCAGAAAGAAGATAACTACAGAGATATCATGTGAACAAGCTTCATGCGTGCTTGATCAAATTGGTTAAAGGAGAACCAAATTGTAGGGATAACCAAGCGTCAGAAAGCTATAATCGAGAGATAGCAAGCTATTGAAAGTTGTTGAAACAGAATTAATATATTGATCAGAGGATTTGAATGACCTTAATATAGATCTAAACATCTACAATAGGAGTTGTATTGTAATCTGATAATCTACTGTTACATTTTAACCATTTTAAATAGTTAAATCTCTTAACCGAGTGGACTAGGAAAGTCTTGTATGTCATTCATAGAATGTACATGGTTATCCTGTCAACCCCATAGTGAATGTTGGTTGGATGATAATGGTTGGTCTTAAATCCTCTAACAAGGTCACACCTTATAGTGTGTTTTGTAATCTTTAACAGGGTTGGGTCTTCACTAACCTCACTTTAGAAGAGTGAACAATATTTTGGGTTGTCAATCCCAGGTGATTTTTCCCTTTACAAGGTTTCCATATTAAATCTTTTGTGTTATGTTTTTATTGTGATGATTGTTTTTTATCATACTTTACATGTTGCATATTTGATTTGATTGGTGAATATACTAAGTTGCTAACTAGTAATCGGTAAAAACATAGACAGAATAGTATTTTATGTTACCGAGCTGGAGAAGTTTAAGTAAATTGTTTTTGGTTATACATTTTGTATTTGGGACTATGGATAACTGATTCACCCCCCTCTCAGTTATTCTAACAATTGGTATCAGAGCTTGCCAAGTTGCTTGGAATAGATTTTTAAGGACTTTAGCATAAAGATCACAAAATGTATAAGAGGGATGTGCCAAAGATAAACAAGGATAACTTCACAATATGGAAAAGCTGAATGAAGCTACATATATCTGGAATTGAGAATTATGCCCTCACTCTAATGGAGAATGGCTATCTTGCACTGCCCACTGGTCCCTTGACCCTTGATTAATTAAGAGATAGGCATGAGCATAACGTTACTATGATGGAGATTGTTGCTACCATGAAGGATGCTAAATTTAAAGATATCAAGGATAGTACTACTACTAAAAAAATGTGGGAGAAACTTGCTCAAGTTTATAGTGGTGATACTAATGTTAAAAGTGAAAGAGCTGAAAGCCTAAGAGGAAGATTCGATGACATGAAGATGAAAGACAGTGAAAACATAGTGCAATATACAAATAGAATAAAGGAAGTTGGTAATGCTATAAGAGGATCTGATGGTGTTATAGAAAAAGACACAGTGGTAAGAAAAATTCTCAGAACCTTATTACTAGTTTATGCAATCAAAATATTTGTAATACATGAAATGAGATCTGCACCTGGTAATACTCTCACTCTTGACAATCTGATTGGTAAGATAACTACATTTGAGTTAAATAGCTATGATAATTGTGTTGTACCAACTGTTGAATCTTCTTTCATGACTTCTCTAAAGATTGGTAAGTCTAGTGGTAGACATGATGATAATGATAGTAATACTGATAATGAGCTTGATGAATTGGAAGCTCTTATGGCTAGAAGGTTACCTAAAGGTAAAGGTAGATATAAGGGTAAGTTACCTTTAGCATGCTTTAATTATAAATAAGTTGGTCATATTGCTGCTAGATGTCCAAACATGAAGGAAGATGACATAAACAAAGACTGATCTGGTGAAGGAAGCTATGGGAGAAGAAACAATAGAAGTTAGCGACATTACAATAGAGACAATTGAGACAATAATGACAAAGGTAAGAAGGTATGTTACATTGCTGACAAGAATAATTCTGAAATGGATTCTGATGATGATTGTGAAGTAGTATTTGTTGCAATGAAGGATGATTCAAAGGAAGAAGAGAGGTATGTAGAAACAACATTGATTTCTCAAGTTAATAAAAATGATACATGGATCATAGACAGTGGTTGTACACATCACATGACTGGTGATGAAGATAAATTTGATCATCTTGAACAATACAATGCAAGATCTATAAAAATGGGTAATGATACACCTTGTATCGTTAGAAGAAAGGGATCCTTACTGATCAATGATAGAATCCAATGTGATAATTCTTATTGGGTAGAAGGACTAAAGTATAATTTGCTAAGTGTGGAATAGCTAAACAATTCTGGTCACTGAGTTGCTTTAGAGAGAAAGAAAGTAAAGATTTATGATGATGGTGGAAATCTAGCTGGAACAAGAGCACAAATGAAAGGTAATTTGTTTTATCTTAATAATGGTGAGTCTTCTTGTTTAATGATGAAAAATGAAGATGCATGGTTGTGGCATAAAGGTTATGTCATGTGAATTTTTCTAACATGATTAAGATCAGTAAAAAGAAAAAGGTTAGAGGTCTGCCTAACTTAACAAAGCCTGATCATGTTATGTGTCGTGAATGTCAGAAAGGTAAAATGACAAAGTCTAGTTTAAAAAGAAAAGATTATTCAACAAAGAAAATACTTGAGTTAGTTCACACTGACCTATGTGGTCCCATGAGAACTCAGAGTTCCTATGGAGATAGATATTTCATTCTTTTTGTTGATGATTACACCAGGTTGATGACTATCATGTTCTTGAAGGAAAAATCAGAGACATTTAAGATGTTCAAGTGGTATAAAGCAAATGTTGAGAAAGAGAATGCTAAAGAATTAAAATGTTCGAGATCTAATAGAGGTGGTGAGTTTATTTCTGATGAATTTACTAAATTTTTTAACAAAAATGGTATAAAAAGATAGGTCTTTGCACCGAGGACACCTCAACAGAATGGAATTGTTGAAAGAAGGAATAGGTCAATTGTTGACTGCACAAGGACATTGATGCTAGAAATGAATGTTGCTTAGACATACTAGAGAGAAGTAGTTAGCCCAGTTGTTTATGTTCTGAACTGAGTACAATTGAAGGACACTAATAACACACCCTATGAGTTACGGTTTGGTCACAAACCCACTGTAAGTTATTTTAGATTTTTTGGAAGTAAATGCTCTATTCTGAAAGATGAAAGAAATGGAAAGTTTGACTCAAAAGGTGATGAAGGGATATTCCTAGGATATTCTAATAAAATTAAAGCATACAAGTGTCTTAACAAAGTGACTAACAAAATGATTACAAGTGCTATTGTTCGGGTTGATGAGTTTGATGATAAGAATGCAGAAGAAAGCATAAAGGAACTAGAAGACTATGGTAGATTCACTTACATTAAACAACCAGAGTACCTACTAAATTCATAGACAGTGACAATTGGTCAATAGGAAAACAATATCGAGGAACAGAAAATATAAACTGACTAGGAAGGACCTACTGACCAAGCAAATGAACCTACAGAGGATGAACAATAGAGAAAAAATCAAGTACTAGCAAGATTTTTTAGGAGACATCAGCCTGAGACACAAATCATTGGATACCAACTAGCTCTCATGATGACAAGGACTAAAATGAGACAAGGTACATGTCTAGTTTGTGAATATGACCTGAAGAATGTAAAAGTTGCAATAGAAAATGATGAATGGGTAAATGCAATGAAAGAGGAAATAGAGAAAATAGAGAAAAAAAAGACTTGGACTTTAGTACCTAGACCTAAGGATAAGAATGTTATCAGTACTAAGTGGATATTCAGAAATAAGCTTAATAAGAATGGAGAGGTAACAAGCAACAAAGCTAGATTAGTATGAAAGGGATATGCACAGGAGGAAAGAATAGATTATGGTGAAATATTTGCACCTCTTGCTAGACTAGGAGTCAAAATTTTACTTGCATATGCTGCACACAAAAAGTTCAAAGTTTACCAAATGGATGTTAAATCTGCTTACTGAATGGGATACTTGGAGAAGAAGTCTACATAGAAAACCTAGAAGGGTTCGTGGATCGAGACAAAAAGGACATGGTATGTAGATTACACAAATCTTTATATGGTTTGAAGAAAGCACCACGAGCATGGTATGAAAGGCTGCATACTTATTTGCTAAGTATTGGTTTTGTTAGAACTAGTGAAAATAACAATCTATGTATGAAAGGAAATTCTGATGATACTATCTTGATTGCTGAGATATTTGTGGATGACATAATATTTGGAGGACAAGATCACATCTATAAATCATTTGCTGATGATATGATAAATGAATTTTAAATGTGTATGTTTGGAGATATTAAATTCTTTCTAGGAATACAAGTGATTCAACAGAATGATGGTATATTCATTACACAATCCAAGTACATAAAAGAAGTATTGAAGACATTTGGCATGGAAGATGGTAAACCTATTGGAACACCAATGGCTACTAGATGTAAACTAACTAAAGATGATGGAACTATCGATGTAAACCAGACACTCTACCGATCCATGATTGGTAAGTTGATGTATGTAGTTCATAGTAGACCTGATATAGCACATGTTGTTGGGATAGTTGCTAGATTTTCTACAAATCCTAGGGAGTCACACATGGTTGCTCCAAAGAGAATCTTGAGATACCTAAAGAAAAGAGAGGAATATGGGTTATGGTATCCAAAGGAAGGTAAGTTTGAACTTAAAGTCTACACTAGTGCAGATTGGACTGGAAATATAGATGACATAAAGAGTACTATCAGAGGAGCATTTTTCTTTGGAGAAAGACTTGTTACATGGACAAGTAAGAAACAACCTTGTATTTCTCATTCAACTGTCGAAGCATAATATATTGTTGCTACTACAAACTATTCAAATATTGCATATATCAAGTAAGTGTTGGAAGGTATGAATGAGGTAATCACTGATCTGGAGATTATATATTGTGATAACACTATTGAAATTAATATTTCAAAGAATCTAGTGATGCACTCAAAGACAAAGCATATATCTATTAAATATCACTATTTAAGAGAACAAGTACAGGAGAAGCAAGTAAAGTTGGAGTATGTTACATCAAAAGAACAACTTGCTAACATTTTCACAAAGCCTCTAATGAAGGAAACATTTGAATACTTAAGGAATAGATTTGGGGTCTGACCCCTGTCTACCGGTCACTAAGGTGATATGGAGGTTGCATAAGCCTAATCTTATCAGAAGATCATACATGTTGATGTGGTATAGTTCACACTTTGGATTATGTCTAAGGTTGTGAAAGGTTTGAAGAGCTGGAATAGATTTGCACATCAGTATACAAAGATACATTTGATGCATACATTGTATACGAGCTGAACAACAATAAGCTAATTAGCTACTAAAGAGTTGTATCATTATATAGTTCTTTGGAATTTCTGTCAAATGGAGATAATATTCAATAAAATATATGTCAAAGGAAAAAAAACACATGAGAAATCTTATGAACCGAGATCATGAACTCAAAAAGAAAGGGAGAGCATTGAACATTTGTTGCTAAGAACATAGAGAACAAAAGGATCTGAAAGGATCAAATCTATAGAAGATTGTCTACATTTGTCAAGCTACTATAATGTAGTAATTAGACATATTCAATCTAAGCTAACAGAACTTTACCAAGTTACAAAAATTAATTGCATAGTTGTAGAATACATGTTTGGTATGTGTAGGCATATTTCATATTTCTTGTGTTTCCATCAGTGCCAAAGGGAGAGATTGATGAACTACAACTGATTTGAATAAACTACATGACTTGAAGATCTATCATTTGAGATCACCAAATTTGTTGATTAGATATGTAAGATGATTGAATCAATAATATGTTTTCATTGATATCAACTAGTTTGACAATACTTATCTTGTAAGTTACTATACCCAAACGTCTATGGAAAGGAGGAAAAGAGATGAAGAATAGATATATCTACATGAGGAAGATGGATATAATAGATGAGGATAAGGAATAATTGGGTAACTTATTGATGAGTCTATGACCTTATGTTATTGACTTTATTATGTTGCATTCATCTATGATGAAGAAAAGAGCAAAAATGTACAAGGTAGTGTGGCCGGTTAAAGAAGCATTTAAGTATACACCAAGTAGTTTAGTGTATACCAAGTGACATTAATTATCAAGCTTGTTTGCACTGATGGATTTCTTTGTTAACCGAGAAGGAAGAAAGGACTCAAAGATCAGTTTAGCTGATAAGGATTGATGAGCTGGAAAGTGTATCAGTTCGAGGTTGAAGATAAAGTTTTTTATGAAGATCTACAACTAGAAAAATTCAAAGAAGATCTAAGGGATTGAAATAAAACATGTTACTGACACATCAGCTAAAGGTTTAAGAAAAAAAATCAATGAAGGAGAACAAGCAGCAAAATCTAATGAATGGAAAGAAAATAGTTTATTTGTCTATTTAAGAGACTAGGGTTTCAGTATGAAAATTATGCTGAAAAGAAGATAACTGTAGAGATATCACGTGAAAAAGATTCATGCATGCCTGATCAGACTGGTTAAAGGAGAACTGAACTCCGGGGATAACCGAGCGTTAGAAAGGTATAACAGAGAGACAGCAAGTTACTGAAGTTGTTGAAACAAAATTGATATATTGATTAGAGGATTTGAATGAGCTTAATATAGATCTGAACATCTATAATAGGAGTTGTATTGTAATCAGATCATCTACTATTACATTTTAACCATTGTAAACAATTAAATCTCTTAACTAAGTGGACTAGGAAAGTCTTGTATGTCATTCATAGAATGTACATTGTTATCCTTACAACCCCATAGTGAATGCTAGTTGGACGATAATGGTTGGTCTTAAATCCTCTAAGAAGGTCACACCTTATAGTGTGCTTTGTAATATTTAACAAGGTTGGGTCTTCATCGACCTCAGTGCTTTAGAAGAGTGAACAATATTTTGGGTTGCCGGTCCCAGGTGGTTTTTCCCTTTACAGGGTTTCCACATTAAATATTTTGTGTTATGTGTTGATTTTGATGATTATTTGTTATCATACTTTGCATGTTGCATATTTTATTTGATCGATGAATATACTAAGGTTTTAACTGGTAATCGGTAAAAGCACAGACATAATAGTATTTTATGTTACCAAGTTGTAGAAGTTTAAGTAAATTGTTTTTGGTTATACATTTTGTATTTGGGACTCTAGATAACCTATTCATCCCCCTCGTAGTTATTGTAACAACTTTAGGCTCTAATACCCTGTTAGGATAGATTATCCTATACCTAGGAGCTAGTCTATAGACATCCTCCAAAATAGAGAATCAATGCAAGAAACTATATTGAAGTGAGCTAATGAGATATTGAGGTGTGTACAAAGGTATAGAGACTCTTCTTAAATAGGCAAGAGTAGATAGGTAGAGTGGATAAGGTTGAGATAAGTATCTCAACCTAGATGATAGAACTCTACAATATCATCTTAGATGAGTTAGAGTCCAAATAGGACTCAATGATAACTATCTACCTAATAAATGTATTAACCTACACAAACTTAGTTAAAGAGTAAATAGTAACAACTATTTAATCCAACAGATATTAATACAATACTAAAATATCAACAAGCATTTTTCTCTCCAACATAGATATGGCAATGAAGACTCCTTTGCTAGAGGAAACTATTTGAAAAAAAAATCAATTCAACCAACTTTAATTTAATATTTATTTACCAAGTAAACAAACATATTTTATTAGACTAAATAAATTGATTAAATAGGGCGTCATATTTATTACAATGTGCCAAGCAAATATTTTAAACTAACTAGTAATACTAGCAAGACGCATCCCTAATACAACATTGAATTGGGGGATTCTAAACCTTGTGACCTTGACACTCAGTCAAGAATCAAGTTGAAAATACAAAAATAATCTATAATTATATTGTTGGTTAATGATTAGAGGAGTATTACCAATTTATTTCTTTGGATCATTACTTATTGAGTACTAGAAACTTAGAGAAATTAATGTCATCCACCTCAGGAGAAGCTAGCAAATTTTCTAGATAAATGCTACTTGTAATATAGTGTACCTTAAATGAATCTATTAAAGACGTGGAAATTGGCTAAAATTAAATCCCTGATGTTATAGATATTCCACATTGAATTTCAACAAAGAAAATATAATATCATGTGTTTCAACAATATTGGTTATGAGTAGCAATGATGTATGATGTAAAAAAAATGTGAAACTAAATATGATACTTATCAAGCACTAAAAAAACTATAATACATGCCTCTCACAAGTCTTCTCTTATATTTTCACTTTTCAAAGAGAAAAATGAGTTTTGGCATAGTTTTCTAGTCCAATAGACAACAACCAAAGGCCAACATACCTTTACCATGTGTAATGTGATGGACCATGACATCCATAGAGATTGAATCAAATTGTATTTCTGATTCGACTTATTCTGACTACACAAATACTGCGATGATTTATGTTTGGTGAATAAGAAAAACTCCTTAAGCTTCAAATATTACCTCTATTTCTTAAAATCTTGAATAATAGCATAAAATTCCTACACGTAGACTGAATACTTCATTTTAGCATCTTTCAATTTCTCACTATAAAAGGCAATAGTCTTACCTTCTTGACTCAATACCGCTCCTATTGTACTTATACTTGCATCAAAATCAACTTGAAATACTTTTGACAAATCACATAAAGCTATTACTCTTAATTCATGTACCTTTTCTTCTAGGTCTCAAAACTTTTGTCAACTCTACGTGTTCATTTAAAATCCTTCTTGTCTCCTCTCATTGTCTCAGTCATAGAATGACTATGATAACTTAAATTCCTTATGAACTTCAGGTAGAAACTTGCCAATCTGTCAAAAGATTTGAATTCACTAGTATTCATAGGTGTAGGCTATTTAAAAATTACTTCAAATTTCTCAAGACCCATCTTCAAATATTCACTTGAAATCGCAAAACCCAAGTATACTATCTCTTCTTTCATGAAAGAACATTTCTTCAAGTTAACAAATTTTCCTCTTTCAATATCTGCATTATTTGTCTCAAATACAACAAATGATCTTTTCTATTCTTACTAAATACCAAAATGTCATGCAAGTAAAAAATCACAAACTTACCCAATAATTTTTTCAAAACATCATTCATCAACCTCATAAAAGTACTAGGTGCATTAGTAAAACCAAAAGGCATAACCAACAACTCATATAAACCTTCTATTGTCTTAAAAGTAGTCTTCCATTCATCTCATTCTTTGATTCTAATTTTATGATAGTCACTTGTCAATTCAATCTTGATAAAGTATTTTTATGCACTCAAATTATCCATGATATCATCCATCCTAGGCAATGGACACTGATATCTCACTGTGATCCTATTTATATTTCTTTAATCCATACATATTCTCCATTTTTTATTCTTCTTAGATGCCAACAAAACTAGTAGTGCACATGGACTCTCAAAATTTCTCTGATCAAACCCTTTTTCAATAATTCTTTAATGTGTATATTAAAATATTTATTTTATGTAAGTTTCATATGGCGAGGTGCCTTATTAGATAAGCTATCTCTTAGTATCATCTCCATGTAATGAATGATGCCTTTAACATGAGGTAACCCATCAAGTACATTGTGTGAAATAATCTCTTGAAATTCTTTCAAGAATGTTTTAACCTCAAATGGTGATTCATCTTCTATCTTCACAGCCGGTCTATTAGGAGCCAAGGTATAGCACACATCATTCTTCTTCAAAACCTTTATGATCTATTTTCCTTCAAGGAATAAAATTTTAATAGTGGTACAATTCTCACTCCAAAATTATTTCACTAGAGGTGACAAACCTTTTTTTTCCTATTATCCACAATAGTATAATAATACAGGAGCATCTCAGCCATTGAGCAATCTTGCATCAACCAAAAAAAACATTTCCTATTTTCTATTGTTTTCTTTTTAATCATTTAATTTTTTGATTTCATGGTATGTGAAGCTTACATTATTTTGAGGACCTATTTTTGAACCTTCACCTAAGATCTGATAAGGATTGGATGGACTATTTCAAAGTTACAGTAGTTTTACTTGTCATCAGAATAGTATTTTCCTACAATTTTAGAGCTGATTATGGGATGTGGTGCCAATGATAATTAATGATTCATAATTTTATCCCTTATGGAATTAAAGAGGACCTAAATTAATATCATTTCCCAAGGTCACAAATCCTAATTCTTTATGAGTTAAAAGTTATGACCATTTTTCTCGGGGACCTATTTTCTGCTAGTGTTCCCACCAGAGCTGTTTCTGCAGTTTTGGTGCTGATTGCACATAGTGGTGATGTTGATACTTAATGAATAAACCTTTTATATATTAGAGACTTTAATAGGAGCTAAATTAATACCATTTCAAAAGAGCACAAGTTCTAATTCATTATGAGTAAACATTTATGCTTGTTTTGCTTGGGGACCTATTTTCTACCATTTTTCAAGCAAAACATGGAGTGTTTCTTCTTGCACAATTCCGTGTGATCAAATGGGGCCTTGCATAGCTAAAGGAATTTTCTTGGGTCATGTGAGGACCTTAATCCAAAGGTGCATCAAGTGATGATCACTCTTTAATTAGTTTTGATATAAATCTTCCAGACTGGACCTATATTGTAATTAAAGCTTGACTGGCCGACTTGTGGCTTAGCTAGCTATATATTGAGAGCTTGGGTAGATGTTTAGGAGTAAGTGGGATGGTATATGGGTAGTGGTATGAGATTAGAAGCATAATTGGATGCTACAAGTTCTTGTAGACCAGATGTTTTTTCTAATATTGTAACAACAGAGCTAGTGGTTTGCATACTTGGAGGAAAGGAGTTTGTTTGGAGGCTTGCAAGCTCAAGTTTAGATCTACCTTAGTGTTTCCATCAGTTTTTGATGTGTTTCAAAGCTAGAATAGCTAGGAGATTGATGTGATACTTTTTTATTTCATTGTAATAGTCCAAAACTTGGAAGGCCTTACAGCCAGGCATGTTGAATGAAATTATATTTTGAACCATTATATTGTTGTATTCCGCTACAATTGTTGTTGTTATAATTGGTAGTGTAGGTTTTGACCATCCAATATTGGATCCAAAATCCCTACCCTACGTCAAGTGGTATTAAAGCTTGAAGATCTTGAGTGTGTGGATAGATCATTTAGGTTGAGGTAGTCTACACTAGGACCTTGTATTGAAGATGCCTCTGAGAAGAGCTCGTGGGATGTTGGAGGAAGAACCTGCTAGAGAATTAGTTTTGATGATTTCAGGGCTTTGTAGAAACAAGTGCAGGATCTGCAAGAGGAATTGAAAATAAATAAGAAGCCTACCTTGAAAGAAGATAGTGATGATGAATCTAAGGAAGATCAATTTGAAGAAGCCATAGAAGAAGATAGAGATCCAGAAGAAAGTAGAATCCTGAAAGATATGTCTAAAATTGGAAAGAGACCTAAGATTGAAGTTTCTACATTTGTTGGAAGCCTTAGGCCAAAGGAGTTGATTGATTGGATTAATGAGATAGATGAATACTTTGAGTATGAGGAAATAGAAGATCCTGATAGAGTTCAATTTGTAAAGACTAAGTTGAAAGGTCATGCAAATATTTGGTGGAAAGAAGTTCAATCGGAAAGAAGTAGAAGAGGAAAAGAAAAGATCACTAGATGGAACCGAATGGTTGACAAGTTGAAGAAGAAATTCATTCTGGTGGATTATGAATTGGAGATGTTTAAGAAGATGCAAGCTTTGAAGCAGACAAACAAATCAATGCAAGAGTATACTAAAGAGTTTTATAGACTCTTGATTAGGACTGGTCATTATGAAGCTGATAAAGAGAAGGTTGCTAGGTATGTTATGGCTTGAGACCTAGTATCCAAAAAGAGTTGCTTACTATTCGGATGGTAGCTATAGGAGATGCTCATCAGATGGCATTGAAGATTGGGGAGAATTTGAACAAGAGGTTTGAAGGAAGACAAAATAATAGGAACAAAAGTGGAAAGACTGATGAAATAGTTTCTGGAGGAAATCTTAAGAAGACTGATGAAGGATCTACCAGTGGTCAAGTTGCTAATAACTACAATGTTGGACAGAGAGGGAGAAGGAGAAATGAGTTCACTTTTACTTGTTATAACTATTGTGAGAAAGGTCATAGAAGTTTTAAATGTCCTAAGAAAAGAGTTGCATTAACTATTGAAGAAAACATTGAGAATGCTGCAGAACGATATGAATTTCTTCTCACTAGGAGGTTGGCTACATGTGTTCAGGAACCAGTACACAAAAGAAATTTATTCAGAACCAGATGTAAGTGCAAGGATAAGGTATGTAATGTTATAGTTGATGGTGGTAGTTCTAAAAACTTTGTTTCAGAAGAGATGGTTAGTAAGTTGAATTTGGAAAGGAGGAAACATCCTAATCCTTATCAGATTAGTTGGATACAAGATGTGTCTAAGGTTAGGATTGAAGAACAATGCTTGGTTAATTTTCAGATTGGATCTTATCATGATGAGATATTATGTGATATATTGCCTATGGATGCTTGCCATCTATTTCTTGGGAGACCTTGGCAATTTGATAGACATGTTATGTTTGATGGTCGTGCAAATATATATGTGGTAATGCATGGTGGATCTAGGCATAAGTTATTACCTTTGGAGGAAGTTGGAGCTAAGGGATGTGGAGTTATCAAGTGTTGTCCTTATGAAAAACATCAGGATTAGAGATTTGATGAACCTATCCCTGTGAATGAAAGGAAGTTGAATTTGAAAGAAAAAGAGCATGACATAGTTGAGGAATTTATAGAGATTAAGAGGCAGATGGACTTTCTGAAAAAGATAGTGCAGAAAATGATGGCACTAGTGACAGGGAGGACTATAGATGATGTTGAGATAATTAGTAAGTCTAGAGAAGATGTGATTCACTGAAGTGCTAGTGTTATCAATAGAGGAAAAGATGGTTAGAATTAGTTTCAGTTAGTAGCAGAAAGGAAAACTGAGAAAGGTGTAGGACAAGTTGATTTGCTAAGTGTGATAGTGGATAAAGTAAAGACAACATGGAATGAAGGATAGGAGGAGATATGGGTTAAGATTATATATGGAATACCTATTCTAATTCCCTTCAAAATTTCATGAGAACTTTCTTTTATTTACTTGGGGTGTTTGATGTAGGAGCATCTCTGGCTTTGAGCAATCTTGCATCAACCAAAAAAAACATTTCCTATTTTATGTTGTTTTCTTTGTAATCATTTCATTTGTTTATTTCATGGTGTGAGAATATTATGTGATGTTGAGGAACTATTTTGGAACCTTCACCTAAGATCTCATAAGGATTGGATGGACTATTTCAAAGTTATAGCTGTTTTACTTGTCGTCAGAATAGTATTTTCCTATAGTTTTGGAGCTGATTACGGGATGTGGAACCAATGATACTTAATGATTCAGTCTTTACTCCTTGAGAGGACTTAAACATGACCTAAATTAATATCATTTCCAAAGGGTGCATCTCCTAATTCTTTATGAGTAAAAATTTATGACTACTTTTCTCCGGGACCTATTTTCTACCAGTGTTCCCGCCGAAGCCGTTCCTATAGTTTTGGTGCTGATTGCACATAGTGGAGATTTTTATCCTTAATGAATCAGACTTTAAACTCTTAATGCCTTTAATAGGACCCAAATTAATACAATTTCCCAAGAGAACAAGTCCTAATTCATTATGAGTAAAAATTTATGCCCATTTTTCTCAAGGACCTATTTTCTGCCAGTTTTCATGTCAAATGTGGAGTGTTTCTTCTTGCATGGTTCTATGTGATCAAATGGGGCCTTGAGTAGTTAAAGGAATGATTTTGGGTCATGTGAGGACCTAAATAAAAAGGCACATAAATTGGTGATCACTCTTTCATTAGTTTTAGATTTAAATCTTCCAGACTAGACGTATATTGTAATTAAAGTCTGACTAGTCAACTTGTGGCTTAGCTGGCTATATATTGAGAGCTTGGGTAGATTTTTAGGAGTTAGTGGGATGGTATATGGGTAGTGGCATGAGATTAGAATCATAATTGGATCCTATGAGATCTTTTAGATTAGATGTTTTGTCTGATATTGTAATACCAGAGCTAGTGGTTTGCATACTTGGAGACAAGGAGATTGCTTGGAGGCTTGCGAGCTCAAGTTTAGATCTACCTTAGTGTTTCCATCAGTTGCTGATGTGTTTCAGAGCTAGAATAGCTAGGAGATTGATGCAATACTTTGGTATTTAATTGTAATAGGCTGAAACTCGGAAGGCCTTACAGTCGGGCATGTTGAATGAAATTCTATTTTGAACCATTATATTGTTGTATTCCAGTGCAATTGTTGTTGTTATAATTGGTAGTGTAGGTTTGGACCATCCAATATTGGATCCTCCATCCCTTCCATGTGCCATATACCTATTCAATCTACCATCATTTATAGCTTGTTTATCATAGCAGCATGGTCTATCCAATAAGATATGACAATAGTCCATCAGCATAATTTATCACAAAGAACTTCATCAAGATAGATTCTAATCTTAAATTTCACAAGACATTGTTCACTTACCTAAAGTTTGCGCTCATCCTTTATCCAAGAAATTTGATAAGGCTTAGGGTGCTTCATCCTCAGTAACTACAAAGTTTTGTAACCAATTATTTTGATGCCAGATTATGTTAACTCCCACTTTCAATGATCAACTTGCAATACTTTCCAAGAAATTTATACCTTGTTTTGAAGAAGCCTTTCCTAAGAGAGTCTTCATTAGTTCCTTCATTCCACAAAGTTCTCCTAACCATCCAACTCTGAATTCCTTTCATTTGGTTCAATGAATCAGGTGAATCTTCCTCCACAAGTACATTTTTACAACTGCTACAAGTCTTCTTATATTCAAATTTTCTATGTCCTTCACCACACTTGAAACAAGTGCCCTTAAACTAGGTTTTGTCTTCTATTGTGATGATTATTACCTCTAGGGTAACTACAACTTGAATAACCTCCTCTTCCTCTGTATGAACTTTCTCCTTTCCACACTAACTTTTCTTTATCTTGATTTTTCTAGTATTCTGATTAGATCTACTACTTTCTTCATAAGATCTACCTCTCCCTCTAAAAAATCTATCACCTCTTCCTCTATGCCTTTTCTCATGGCTCTTGTTTAGGTTCTCCTCAACCTTCAAAGATAATTGATAGGAATCTTCAATGCTATTTATCTTCACCAAACTGATTTCATCTTGTATAGAAGTTCTCAACCCATTCAGGTATGTTGCAATAATTTTAACTTCATCATCCATATGTCGAGATCTGATATCCAATTTGTAGAGTTCTTTAGTGTATTCTTCCTAGAAGTGTCCTTTTGATTCAAATTTTGCATTCTCCTCAACAAACTAACTTGATAATCACATGGTAAGAATTTACCTTTCAATTTTTTTTCCATCTTATCAAATACCTTTATCATTTCTTTCCATCTTCTTTTTTGATTAAGCTACAAATTTTCCCACCACAAGGATGCATTTCCTTTCAACTTTGTACCTACAAAAGTCACTTATCCATTGTTGTACCTTCATATTCAAAATATTTTTTGGTCTAAAAGATCTAGTCCAAAAATCATCTGAATCTAACTTGCCACTATATTCAGGAGGAATGACGTGTGGTTTCAAGTTCATACTTGTCAAATCTCTCAAGAATATCTCCTCACCTTAATCAAGAACAAGGACTTATCCTACTCATTCTGCCTCTTTAGCTTCATTTTTTGGCAATTTGGGTGAGTTGGTTACATAGATGTTTTCATTATGGAAACATATGATCTACATGAAGATCTCATAGGTCAGAGAGCTAGTATGTCAGAGCGCAATGCAAATTGTCTAAGTATGAGACAGTGTGTTTTTACCAGTGAACCAACAAATAGTTTTGATTGGCGATGTTGACTAGAGTAAGTTCAATGCTTGTGTACTTGAACATAGAGTCTATGGTGACTATTCAAGACTCACCTCAGAGTGAAAGTTAGTACAGCATGTACGGAAGGAGTTATGACAGTTTTTCTAAAGACAGTGTCAAGCCGACAAGATAGAATATGAAGACAAAATTGATAAAGAGTTAAGGGATTATTTTGTTTATCAAAATAATGACTTAACCCTATAAAGGGATGACATCCTCGACATTAACCCTTGGGTAAAGTTATTTTTTAATATGGTAGATGACTGGAAAAGTTATTATCCTTAATAACTTGTATAAATGTAATTGTAAATTGTAAGAAGGATAATAGTGATATGATGTGAGATATATGATGTATATGTAATAGCGACAGTGAAAGAGCAGTGAAGAGATATTGATGCAAGTAGTATAAGGTTATGTACCTTGACCTAATTTTGTAATCAGTGAATATTATATATTACTTGTTTAGGCAGTGGGCTCATCTGGTAATCACATTTTGTATTACCAACTCCTAACAGGGTTGAGGCTTCTAACAAGGCCTATAGTACCTTAATTAGGACTGAGACACTATATGCTTATACTAGACTCCTAACAGGGTCAACATCCTTAACAAGATACTTTTGATTAGTGGATCTTTGTGGGTACCATCCCCACTGGGCTTTTCCCTTGGCCAAGGTTTCCTCAAGAACAAATAATGTGTTATGAGTTCTTTTGTTTTATTGCTATGCACATTGTTTAGCTTTCTATGTTATGCATTCATTAATATTATCTATTATATCCATAATTGGGCAAAAGTAAAAGTTTACAGAATACTGATTCACCTTCCCCTCTCAATATTCCCTATTTCTAACAATTGGTATCAAAGCCTAGTTACTCGGAAAAGAATCATTCAAGGAAAACCTAGCAGCTTAAGTAAGATCTCTATGGATATGGATCAACTACAAAAGAATCTTGAAGAAGCTCTTGAACAGATTGATATGCTTATTGATGAAAGAGACACCCTAAAATTAAAATATGATGATGCAAAGAACCTCACTGAGAAACTGAAAAAAAAGTTGGAAGATCTAAAATCTGAAAAGGAATCTGAAGTTCTTATTGAAGATTGTGTTGACAATTTAGAAAAAGAAAATGAGATCCTTAAGCATGAACTGAAGATAGCAAATCTGAAGCTAAGTCTGAAAGATGGAAATGGAAAGAATGAAGCAAATCTGAAATCTGAGAATGAAAGTCTAAAGACTGAAAATGAAGGACTAAAATCTAAACTTGGTAAAGTAACATTTGAACTTGAGAAAGTCAATTTGCAGTATGCTAAACTTGAGAAATACAATATAATTGTGAAAGGTGAACTGACTCAATCCAAACAAAAACTTGAAAGGCTATATTCAACTAGTGAGAAGATTGATTAACAAATATCTTATCAAAAACCATTCAATGATAAAACTGGTCTTGGATTCAATACATCCAGAATAGATGAAGAAAGAAAGGAACCAGATCTGAAAATATCTGAAAGTATAGATGAGAAGAAGTCTGATAAGACTAACAAATCTGAAAATACACCTAAGAAGGAAGAACCACCTAAGCAAGAGGAATCACCCAAAGTTATGTGGAGAGAATTCAAAGGTAGATGTTTTACTTGGAATACTATTGGTCATATGAAGAGAGATTGCACAGGTAAGAAATTCAAACCCCTTAATGGTTATTGTTATAATTGTCATGGTTTCGGACATAGAGCTATTGAATGTAGAAAACCTAAATTTGTTGAGAATAACAATAGTAGTAGAATGTTTAGGAATACTAACAATCCAGATAAGAAACCTACTAAAGATATGAATAGAAGAAATGGAGTAATATGCTATAGATGCAACAAGGTTGGACACATTGCTAGAAATTGTAGATCACAGATCAATCAACCTAGACCAAGATATGGAAACAATGAAATTGTTTGTCAGATATGCAAAAAGATTGGACATACAACAAGGTTTTGCAAAATGAACAATAGAGTTTTTCATCCTAACCCTGACCCTAACCCTAGAAATCATGCAAGAAGAAATGAAGATGCAAGTAGCATTCAGAAAGGATGTTGTAGTAATTCAGATGAAGTGAAGTTTATCAAAAGGAAAAATCAAGGAGACATTTTCAACATTGAAGGTAATCAGGAAGGTGAAGTATTAAAAGGTAAGAATGAAACTTTACCTGACCCATCTCAGAGCACTTAATTTATGAAAATTATAGTAGAATAGGAACTTAGATTAGTGTAGAAGGAGATATATGATGAATTGAGTCTTGCACAGTTAATGCAAGGTATTATATGATGTTCTAATGCTATGGTTAAGAGTGCAAATAAAAATATTATGTTTTGCGAGATCGCAAGAAGTTTTAAGTTTTGCAGGTTAACGGAATCAACTTTTTGGAAAGAATCGGCAAAAGAATTGAATGTGATGTTAGATCTAAGTGAGATTAAAGTAACAAAAGGTCATGATCAGTATTATTTGATCATAAAAGTGAATACAAGTGTTAAGAAGATCAAAGAGAAGTGATTGGAAGTGTTTTGCAGGGATTTGGTGAAGGATTTGTGTGTCAAATCTACACAAGCCCTAAAATCATGAAATCAAGGTATTTTACTTGGCAAATCTTTGAATCAGTTAAAGAATTAGAAGTAATCATGGATGTTTCTTTGATTCATAATGTCAAAGATAAGAATAGACCTAAGATGAAAAGGGAACTAGTAGAACCCTTGGAAGATGATCCTAGGTTAGCTTTATCATCTGTACCAGATGGATTTTTACATCTAGAGAATGTTATAATTTATCTTGGATGCAAACTAGAGACTATTAGTGATAGTGATTTCACCAAGGAATATTAGAAGATCTACAATCATGACATGTCATTTAGAGAAGGATTTGAATATTTGAAAGATAATGAGATCATTAAGTATGCATTACAGTATGAATTTTATAATGAAGAATGTACTAAGATAATTCTAAGAAGAATTCATAATGGGAAGTTTTGGTTAGAAGATAGAGTGATAGAAATCACAACTGATTTGATTCATGAAGTTACTGGACTGTCTAAAACTAGAGCCATTCCTTTAAATGAGAAGAACATGAGGAAAATAGTCATAGATAACACAAATTCATCCTATAATGGTAGAGGAATTATGATTAGTAAGATTCAACAAGATGATGTCAGATACTTGTGCAATATCCTAACCACTAAGTTTTGTGCAAACTCAAGAGAGGATGACATGGAAGCTAGAATGATACATGCATCTTATCTGATGTGTGTTGATAAAGTACAAGTTGATATGTGTGAGATTCTGAGAATTCAACTGTTTGAGAATTTGGAAAAGATTAAGAAGACTAAGTATGCATCACAGTTTAGATTCTCATCGTTAATCACTTATATATTTTTTCATTTATTGAAAAGATTTCCTTACACCATTGGAAATGACTAGAATGATGCCCTAACTACAATGGAAAGGATTAACAAAGTGTATATGAGACATGTTATTGATAAAGTGAATGAGAGTGCAGCGTTGGTAAATAAGACATTTTAGAATTTAGTAACAAGCAGATCAAGGATCTCAAAGTCTCTTGTGGAGAAGTATAAAAATGAGATATGTTTCATGGTTGATACTGACTTTTCTTACATTAAAGCAGTAGAACCTAGAGTAGAGTTCATAGACCCTCTTGGCTATGAAATATCTGAGATTGAGACTGAAGAGTATGTGACTAGGTTACTTAAGTGCAAGATTGATGTTCACAGTAACAGGTTTGGAACCTTTGAGGAGAACTTTAGCTCCACAAAGACCTTACTTAAAGAGAAACAATCAAAGAAAAGAGTTAAGAGTACAATTAAGATAATTCTAAAAGATATAGGGATGACAGAGTAGGAATTCTTGGTAGCCAAGTAGACAGTAGAAGCAGTTAGAGAAATTAGACTTAAAGAAATTTTGTCTATACCACCTTTATCATCAATTGCAGAAGAGCAAGGAGAAACACAAGTCAAGGTGAAAGTGGAAGAAACAGAGAAGGCACAAGAAGAAAGAAAACCCACTAGGTCAACCTCCTCCACACCTAGCAAAAGAGTAAAAGAAATTGCTACTAGACTGGGTAAGAGGTAGAAATTATTGGTGCCACCAGTTCCAAGGAAAATTGCAGAAATCAAAGATGATGAAGACACTTCTATTAAGAAGAAAACCTCGAAACCTAGAATTGAAAAGGATTAATGAACAAATTATTCAAGATGGAGATTTTTCTAAGATGAGCAAATATTATGACCTCTATGATTATGCAAAAAAATTAAATCTAGAAAATGCAGTGGTGAAGAATATGATTCTATTTGATAAGAAGTTTGATACAATTCAAGGTAAGATACCTGATGACTTATACAAGAAGGTTGTGAATAGGAAGAAGAGAGCATCAGAGGAAGACACGTCTATTAGAGAAAATCTTGTGAGGAAACATTGTGATGTGAGAGATGATAAACATCTGAAGTAGATCATGAAGGCTCTAAACACCCATTTGAGGACAAAAAGGAGAACTATTCAAATTATGGGAGGAAAATATGAAGAAGTTAAAGTAGAAACAAAGCAAGCAATCAAGGTTATGACAGAGAATGTTGGAGAACCATCAGTTGCAACAGATCAAGCAGGTGAAGTAGAACAAGAGAACATTCCCTCTCCACCAGCCATACATATTGAGGATGAAGCTATGAATGTTGAAGGAACTAAGATCACCTTGGATCCTGATGATAATGTATTCAAGAATCTGGAAAACATTGTTGAGAATTAGAATTTTGAAGAACCGGATAAAACTAAAGAAGAAGAGAAGGCACAAACCCAAATTGAAGAACCCAAAGTGACAGAGATGCAAGCACCTATCCCCACTAAAGAAGAAATCAGTCTTACAGCTAAGACTAGAAAGAAGAATCAAATTGGATCTATGATTAAGGATTTGGGAAAGGAAGCAGATGATGATGATCAAATGGAATTGATCACATCCTTGAACAAAATCATTGGAAAGAACAAGAAAGTAAAAAGTCTTGAAGGATGTCTGAAGGAGCTTACTGAGAAGTTACAAGGTGTTGTAACTACACAAGTTGCAGGAGCTGACCCTATTGAGAAAGCAAGGAAGGTAATGAACACTTTTGATAGTGAATTCACAAATTTATCTGATATAGAAAAAGTGAAAGCTCAAGCAACCTATGAGGCCAAAACACTTTTGAACATTAGCCAAAATATTAGGAATGATATCAACAATCTTGGTATCTGTATAAAGGACTTGAGGAAGAATTTAGAAAGAGGTGAATCCTTGTACATTTAGTGTACAAAATCAAAGACCTTGGTAGTAGAAGAAGATCATAAGATGAAGATGAAGGAAGTAGAAATTCAGAATGAAACAAACCTTCTTTCAAGCCCCAATATGAAGGTATCTGATGTTGAGAAGAAAATTCATTAGATATATGATGAGATTAGAATTTTGCAAGATGAAAAGGATAGGAAAATGAAAAGATTCACTCTTTTAAGAGAGTGCACTTCTATGAAGTTAAGTATTATTGAAGGGCAATTCGAAGAAGGTCTTTTAGCTAAGACATCTTTTCAAAATTTTAGCTTTGAGAATCTCCAAGCATGTGAGATAGCATCTTATGGATTATATGCACTACTCAGTGTGGTAGATTCAATTAAGAAATCATGGGAGAAAGAGTTAGAGGAAATAAAGATTGATTTTTCATATTGTGTTGCAAGCCTACCAGCTTTGCAATATTGAATCAAGGTATAAATCTTTTTGAACACAGTTTTGTAACCCTCACCTTTATTTTGTCATTGTTGTCAAAGGGGGAGAGATATATAGCATAAAATTGATACGGATTGATACTCTTAGGGGGAGTACTATATAAGAGATAATATTTTTGGATTCATAAGGATAGTATATATATATTTTATACTATGGCCACAATTTTGAAGTTTTTGAGTCTAGGACTTAGCCAATTTTCTCATATGTTGCCACCAATGACAAAGGGGGAGATCATTGGCAATTTGGTTGAGTTGGTTACATAAATTTTTTCATTATGGAAACATATGATCTACATGAAGATCGCACAGGTTAGAGAGCTCGTATGTCAGAGCACAATGCAAACTGTCTAAGTATGTGATAGTGTGTTTTTACCAGTGAACTAGTAGACAATTTTGATTGGAGATGTCAATTAGAGTAGGTTTAGTGCTTTCTCACTTGAACATAGACTCTATGGTGACTATTGAAGACTCACCTTAGAGCACAAGTCATTACACATGTACGGAAGGAGTTATGACAATTTTTCTAAAGACAGTGTCAAGCCGATAGCACAAAATATGAGGATAGAATTGATAAAGAGTTAAGGGATTATTTTGTTTATCAAAATAATGACTTAACAATATAAAGGGATGACATCCTAGATTTTAGCCCTTGGTTAAAGTTATTTTGTAATATGGTAGCTGACTGGAAAATTTATTAGCCTTAATAATTTGTATAAATGTAATTGTAAATTGTAAGAAGGCTAATAGTGATATGACGTGAAATATATGATGTATATGTAATAGAGATAGTGAAAGAGTAGTGAAGAGATATTGATGCAAGTAGTATAAGGTTATGTACCTTGACCTACTTTTATAATTAGTGAATATTATATATTACTTGTTTGGGTAGTGGGCTCATCTGTTAATCACATTTTGTACTGCCAACTCCTAATAGGGTTGAGGCTTCTAACAAGGCCTATAGTCCTTTAATCAGGATTGAGACACTATATGCTTGTAATAGACTCCTAACAAGGTCAACATCCTTAACAAGATACTTTTGATTAGTGGATCTTTGTGGGCACCATCCCCACTGGGGTTTTCCCTTGATGAGGGTTTCCTCGAGAACAAATAATGTGTTATGAGTTCTTTTGTTTTATTGCTATGCACATTGTTTAGCTTTCTATGTTACACATGCATTAAGATTATCTATTATATCCATAATTGGGCAAAAGTAAAAGTTTGCAGAATACTGATTCACCCCTCGCCCTCTCAGTTTTCCCTATTTCTAACATCATCTTCACTAACATCTTCAATAGGTATTCATCTTCTTTAGGCTATTTCAATAGCTTCAAGCCTAGCATAGATTTATCTTAACATATCCAACACAATAGGATTAAAATATCTCCTTCATCAAACCATCTTTGCAACCCTCTACAATTGTAGTTGAGAGTGCAATCTGCCACCCTAAAACCATTTCAACAAGGTCTTGCTAGAATAAAATCTACTTTGGTACCACTTGACATAGACCAAAGACCACTTAATATCAAAAGGAGATGTTTGATCATGGAAACAGAGTACACAAAAAGAAAATAACATAAATATAGAGAGAGAATACATGATCCAATGTATTATCTAGAGATCAAACAAACTACATGTCTCATTCTCAGGCCCTCCCAATTTTAGCCATATATTGTAGAGAAATAAATTTCAAATCCTATTAAAAAATTTAAAATTCTTAAATCTCACTTTCTTTTATTAACTATCTATGTCGCAAATCTGGGTATGTGCAAGATCATGAGGGGCCAAAAAGTGGTGATGTCAGTTCAAAACTTTGACAATGTAGCTGATGACTTTTTTTTCACCCTAATTTGATAAAACAAAAAGGGTATCTTACGGAGATTATCAGCTTTCTATTGATATAATTGTTGTCAAATTTTGAATTTGGTAAGTAATTATTAGTTATTTTCTAATTGAGCTACCTCTAAAGTGTTGATTTATATACTGATTGAAAATGACTATAACTTTCAGATGGTATAACATTTTTGAAATCTGACAAAGGCATCACATTCTATGCTTCGCCTACTATAAGGAAAAAAATAAAAAACTTGAATTTTATAAAGTTTTGAATGAGTTAAGGTGGTCAGACATGGGAGTTTTTTTATTCTAAAAGTGTTGTAGCAGAAAAATCATAATTAATTATTTTGGGGAATAAAATTACAAAAAAATATGCATCACATCCGAGTATGAGTCTACTACTTATATATAAAATCTTATAATAAAATATTATCATTTGATTATGATTAAGGTGGCCAGACATACACCTACTTCTTATTTTTTTCCTGAAATTTTTGTATTGCTGCATTGAAATCTATACTTTTCACCAATCATACTAACTTTTTCTCAGAAAAGGCCTAGTAGTTTAGAAACTAAATTCAATTTTCTATAGATTATATTATTACAACTTTTGATATTAGGTTCATAGCTAGTTGAATTTTTCACGTCAAGTTGACTAACCCTAATTTGCTACTTTTTCATTGCCACTTAAGGGCATAGTTTGGCCGCTCATGATCTTGCACATACCCATCTCCCTCTAAAGATACATCGATTTATTACATATAGGCAACACCACAGAAGTTTGATCAAGAAAGAACAACATTCCCCCAATGAAAGGAAACATGTACAACAAATATGTCCAACCCAAAAAGCAACAAATATTCAGGCAAAGGTATCCAAAAGGAGCACAATAATAGGAACTAATCAGCAAGACATCCACAAATCACACACTATGATCGCAATGGTAAAAAATCAAAGACAAGCAACCACACATAAAATCTCTAAATAGGTCCAAGCAAGTAACTACAATATTTCTCAAGGATAGGAAATGGATCAGATCTTGAACATCAATGAACATCAAGAGGTGCGATCACATGAGGATGATCCTAGAAAGGTCTCAACCAATAGTGTATGATTGCACACTCTAACTTGAATAAATGAATGATTGTTAGCATAATATCTCAAACCAATAAACTAGAAAAAACTACAAAGAACTAGTTTTGGTTGATGCAAGATTGTGCAAACCCAAGATGCTCTTGCATGAAGATGTTGAAACTTTGTGTAATGGACCATGAAAGTATGACATTATATTATTATTTTTGCATTTTGATAGCCTCCCATCAATATTTTTAGGAGTTTTATTGCTTAACATCTCTCACTAAAAGAAGCTACAAGAAGGAATTTGATTCCTACAAAATACAATAATAGATAAAAAGAGGGAAAATAAAATAGATAAATTATCTTGTAATAATACATGTGATGTAAACAATAACAAACAAAAATAGAAAAAAATAAGTCCTAATATCTAACTTTCAAGAAAATTATGAAATCGAAATGGAAATCAGTAGAAACTCAAAATGGAGAACACTAACATAAATCTAATAACCTTTGTCACTTCCGATTAATTTTTTGCAATGAAAAGATTCATTGATAACTCAACATGTAAAGAATTACTAGATAACTTGTATCAATAGCCTTTGGAAATGAAGACCAATATGAACAAGGTGTAAACTATAAAATCTCATCTTCTCAAGTATTTATTTCACACAAAATTTGGTGAATTGTGTGCCATTCTAAAATTGAGAGATAAAAAATTAGCAAATTTGGGTGGGAATGTGATGGTGCAACTATAATTTTGAAGAAAAATATGGAGTTAGTATTACTATACAATAGTAGTGGGAATGAATTTGATCTGTCATAAACAATAAAAAAATTAATGGTTTGGCAAATATGGCCCCTCAAAATTTTAAAAATTATGTGTCGATATAGGCAAATGCCCGTATTTTTATTGGTGGTTTCTTGCATGCATCCAAAATCATCAACAAAATTAATACTATGATATATTCAAATTGTATAAGAGATGGTGATCGAAAAATACCCTTGTAATATGATCTTTTCAACTAAAAAGTGGTGAATAAATTGGCCATGAGAAAAATATTGTGTAAAAAATAAGGATATTTGACCACTTTGCATAATAATACTATTAGCCAATTTTTGGATGCATCAGACCCTACATTATACAAGTCAGATAATATTCACCACTAATAAAACCATTGAAAATATCACTAGTGGTTAACGATACATCTACATTTAAAAGAAGCATAGAGTACTTATAGAGTCATCGGAAAACTATTTTTGGTGAATGACTCTTGGTTGGTGATGAATTTTGTATTTATATCTATTCATGCCATAGGAAAATAGTTGATACAAAGTGTAATTTGTAGAGGAAAACATAGTGAAATGTATCATAGTTTAGTGATTCAGTAACATGCATACTGATTATGTGTTGAAAGAAAGGATATCATAAGATCTTTAGTGATAGACGATCTTTTTTATAGATATTCATTCAAAATAAAAGATGCAATGTTTTTTATTAAAGAAGCAGCAAAAAAGGGTGTTGACCCATAGAACAAAAACAAACTAAGGTATTTACAAATAGTTAATCACCAAAGAGTGCAGCAAATAGTTGACAACATGAAGTAAGAGTTCTACCTTGATCAAAAACATAGAAATAGGAAAATAAGCTCCACCACATAACGAGAGTATTAAAATAGTTTAGATTTAACCAAGCAAGGTGCCACGCAAGGCTAAAAACCCAAATCAGAATGTAGAGTAGACTAAAATAAACATAGTAAAACAAAAATAGAGGCAAGGAATCAATAGCATTCTCCAACCTCCTACTCATAGGGCTCCAGCACATTATTTTCCAGTCCATAAGTGCTTTGACAGCAGAGTATCGGTCCACTCCTCATTGAGGAAATTGAAGAGCTCATGGTTGCTTTTGACAGCTTCCATATCCTCCATGGCCTTTTCATTGAGAAGATAAAGTGTAGTTGCAAAGGCATGCATAACTTTAAGAGAAAATTTACTCACATCTTTTAACCGCTTCTTCGTGGCTTCCAGGTCCTTGGTGAGATTCGAGACCGTGCTTTCCATGGTATCAACCTAGAATTTAATTTTTCCCATAAACCTACTAGCAAAGTGCCTTTTGTTCTCATTCAGGTCCTTTTCGTTCATCTCTTTCATAGCCACATTAGTTTGAGTAGCTCCCACTACCTTGACATCCTCCATAACAATAACATTGACCGGGCTCTCTTTGCCAAGGGAGCCAACAGAACCTTCATCCTAGGCAGAGACCTCCTCCTTAGACATGAGCTCTCTAATGGCCCTTTTACTTTGTTCTTTAGCAAGGTGAGTAGACTAGTAGGTGGAAGTAATCTAGGGCTCAAAAGCATGACCACAATCCAGATTAATCACAATCTTTTTGTTCTTTTTGGAAGGAGGTAGGGGGTCATCACCAAGGTTAACAACATGCTTTAGAGAGCTATTAGTGGGTTGAGTTTTAACAGACATAGGGCTAGAAGCTCGGATCGCCTCATCCTTAGACTTTGTGGGAGTGGGAATACCCTGATTAAGGGACACCAAGGGTGATGTGGGGTGAAGGGAGGTTTGTGAAACCTATGGAGGAAGAGTAGGGAAAAGGGCCCAATGAAAATTATAAAGGAAAAGGATGAGACCTTGGTGCAGATAAACTAGGTTTTTTCCGAGGGAGATAGCCTCATTAACTGCTTTCACATTAGCTTCTAAAGAATGCAGTAGGAAGAAGGGAAAATAAATTAACAGCTTGTGGCTGAAATGATTTAGGAAGGGGAGGTGATAGTTGTAAAACATAGTGAATCTTCCCTCCAAAGTAAAGTACTTCATCACCAGTCTACACATTTTGGGCTAGAAATCTGACAACTCAAACATGGTGTAACCACCATTTATCAGCATCAGCGTGGGGTCATCCTTGAAGAATTGCATGAAATCCATCCTTTCCTAGCTCTTCACCATCTTTTCCCACTTCCTCCTAGTCGTAGGCATGCTCGTGGCCTACCCAATGACATCTTCATTAACTTCGAAAGTGATGCCATTGATAGTAACCTACCTATCATTCCAGGTCTTGGCGACCTATCTGGAAACCATCTCATCATGGCCTTGGAGGCGCTCCATAAATGACATAATACCTCCCTCCTAGAAGAAGTACATGACCATGGGATGCTTTGCAAACTTGTCCTCAATCCGGTCAGGTTTAATTCTTTTTCTCTCCCCTCCCATGATCTTCGAAGAAAGTTGTTTGTAGAGAAAACTAGGGTAAACTCTCTCCCCAGCTTCAGCTCTTGGAAGAAACTCATAGCACAAATTGCAAAGGAAAAAATGAAAGCCAAATAGAGGTTTTGGAGTCATGTCAATAAGCTAGAAGCAATTAATGCCTTGATTGTCTTGGATTTTGTAAATCTTAGCCACCATGGTTGAAACATGAGAAGTACACGTTAACCCACACTTAAAGTAATAATTACCCTGTGAAAAATCCGTATTGAACCCATTTGATGTAATGATAATTTTTATAAGCCTAGTTCATGGCCAGCAACCACGTCAACCAAATCATGCCAATATCATGCTTAGGATTACACCACCAGTAGTCCATGTGGTAGAGAAAATAATCCTTGAAAGTTGTCATAAGAATGTTCTGGCACCTAGTCACATCCTGAGGAGTCACGCCCAAGCTTTCATTTTTAAAAATCATTAGTTTGAAAATTTGTTTCTCTCATTTCCTTCCTTAGTACTTGAGTGTTCTAAAGAAGCCAACGTGCAGCTCTCCAACATCTGAGCCCTTCTAACTGCAGACCCACAGCTGCCATGGCATCAGCCATAGTGTTTCCTTCCCTATAGATGTGAGTGATGGTAACCCTTTGCAAGCTATCCATAATGCCCCTGATATCTCTCAAGATGCTGTCAACTTTCCATCCAACTTTACTAATTCCCCCGACAGCATCAATAATGACTTTGGAGTCCCCTTCCACCTCAATATTGATGCAGCCCATGGACAAAGCCAATTTCAATCCCTAGAGGAGAGAAATGCCTTCCTCTTGATTGACAATGTGGTTTTTAAGAGGACCCGCATAGGCCACAACTAAGCAACCATTGTGATCATGGATCACCCCCCCACCCGCTTGCAGTAGATCAATGTTCACTGTGTACTTTCAAAATTGATTGTGACAAGATATAAGAAAGGTGATCAATGTCAAGTGTTGTCATGTTTTGCAGCTAAATGAACTTGATTAGTGTTCTATATTATAAAGATTATAATTGTAGATGATGGGCAATGAGAATGATTTCTAAATTGAAACATAGTAACTCTCTAAATCTATATTGTTTCCTTTTGTGATTTATATAAGGGAGTTGGTGCTCCTTGGTTGGTGTCTTGAATGTAACCAATTAGGTTTTGATCAGTGATATCTTTGTAAGGGAGGTGGTTCTAGTAGGGTTGATGACATGAATGCATCTAGTAAGACTTGTGTGGTGAGTGAGGCATATTTGTACCCACTAATATTTTACTAGCCATTAAGGCTTAATGAAGCTTACTAGATTCTAGTTTTTTACCCTTCAAGGGTTTTCCACTCAAACCCTAGTGCTATGTGTATCGTCTTAAAATGGAAGCACTTCCATGGTAAGAGTGTTTAGCCCTTTGAGTAAGTGGTTTGGGGTCATGTTGAAGGCCTTGAATGGGTATTCAACTTGGATTTGGCTTGTTCCCTTGTTCTGCCCTATTTTTCACTTCTTCCTGGCATTCTAGATTGTGAAACTGAGATTTTTGACCTCAGGGTCAAGGTCGACCTTGACCCTAACCTAGGTCAAGGATGATCTCAACCATGACCTAGGTCAAGGTCGACCTCATCCTTGACCCTAGGGTCCGGGATCCTCATGGTTAGCTTTTAGTTTTGGGATTTCATTAAAATCTTATCTTTTCCCTCTTCGGGGCCACTATTTCTTGGATTAAGTTTCGAATTCTCAAATTAATATTTGAGGTGGACCTTTCTCAATATTTGTATAGGATTCCTAATTTATTATTTGAGATTAGACTTTCTTGAGTTTTGTGCCTAATGCTCAAATTAACTTTGGGGTTGGCCTTACCTCAAATTTTCTAACAAGGCTCTTAAATAATTATTTTATTTCTATATTAAGGGTCATCCCCTCCTAGAGTTTTGTGTCAAGAGTTTAATTTAATTTCCTCTCCATGTGCACCTCTCTAGAGTTTTGTGCCATGGGCCCTTAATTATTGTTTTCTACGAGGCCCCTCTTGTGCCCTAGATCACTATAAAAGGGAGCCTTCGTCTCTCATTTTCTCCATGTCTCTCAATCAAGTTTCTCAATCTCTTAATCTCTCAAGAAAGAAGATTAAGCATTCAAGCCTTCAAGTATTCAATCATTCAATTCATCAAGGAGATCCATTAGAAACCATTGAAGGATTCAAGCTCTATGGAGCTCTCTTGTTGAACATTCCTCCATTTCCATTCAAGCCTCTTCCTAATTCAAGATCCATTCAAGATTGGTGTTGAAAATATAACAACAATTGATTAGAGACATCCTACATTTGATTCTGCATTCATCCATTCTTATGGATTCAAGGATTCGAATCTTCCACAAGGGTTTCAACTTACGAAAGGTGAATTGTTCCATTTACTTTGTTTACTACAGCAATTTCAATTCAATTTCAAGGTTAATTCCTAATTTGGTGTTTGACTGAGGCAAATAAACCCCTCCCCCCCAACAAACAAAACCATTTTTCTTGTAGGTATAGGTGCGGAATTTCAGATCTGAGATCGGATTTGGATACCTTTTCGGTGAACTTCTGAGATCTGTGAACAAAGTCAAAATCGACCTTCAGAAAAAAAAAATGTAGCCTCTGAACTTTTATGAGGGTCAAATTCGACCTAACGTAATCTGAGAAAAATATTTATGGGTTTTGTAGATCTTGCAGTTTCAGTTTAGAGGTGTTAAAATCAATATTTTTTGAGATCATTTGATAGGGTTTTCAGCCAATTCTTTTTCAGAGGTAAGTACATTTATTTCTTAATTTTAATATTAATCATCTACATTGGCTTTCCATATCAATACAATTTCATGTAAATGTAAAATATTGGCTTTGGGGTCTCTTTTATGTGCAAACCATTGTTCTAGGACCCCATCCCATTTTTACCATTTTTATTTTGGTGAACCTGACAACCTTACCTTCCTTTCTTTTGTGGATTTAGATGATCTATTGTGTTAGATCTTCCTTTGTATTCCCTTGTGTGTTCACCTTCATTATACATTGTGGTGAACCTGACATACTTACCCCTTTCTTTTGTGGAATTAGATGCCCTATTGTGTCTGTGGTGTTCGATTTCCTTTTCATGTTTATGCATTTGGATATATCTAGATCTATTTTCTATGCATTTCCTTATTTGTTATTATGTGGCATAAGTTGTTTCAAGTGTTTTTCAAGTGCTTAATGGATAGGGATGATAATACTCCTATTTGGGATGAACCTTTGGATTTGAATGTTGATTAGTCTCTTCCTCATGAAACTATTGTGAATGAATCTACTTTTTGGCATGATCCCTTGGACAAAGAGATTGATTTATCCCCTCCTCTTGAAGAATATTTGATACATGAGGGTGATTTATTAATACATGATGGTGACTCTTTTCCTAAAACACACTCCCTTTATGTGGAGATTTTAGTGAAAGAAGATGACATTATAGATGTTTTACCTCCATTTGAGATTCCTTCTAGTGATGAGGCATTAGTGGATAATGATATGAATTCCCTTAATGATATCTCTATTAGTGATGATCCTATGGAGAATCAAGATCTTACCTCATCTCCTCCTAGGATGTGATCTTTTCTCCCTTCTTGTGAATCTATTTGTAGTGTTGAGACAACTAAAATGGTTTATCCTAAACCCTTGTTGACTATCAAAGGTTGTCCTTGCATTACTATCAAAGGTAAACCTATGGAGTCTTTCAATGATCAAGATTCTATAGCTCACACATATCGTACAAGGAATAACCCTCAACATAGTCCAGTGGTTTCTACTTCTTTACCACCTTCTCAACCTATTCTTCCTCCTCCACCCCGTCTTCCTAGCAAGGAGTATGATTTAATAAACCAATTGCAAAATACTCCTGCCAAGATTTCTTTATGGGAGCTTCTTCAAAATTCACCTACCTACTACGAAGCCTTGCAAAAATCTCTAGCAACTCTTCCTACTCCACCTCCTAATCAAGAGAATATCAATAACTTCTTACAATGCATACATGCTACACCAGGTCCTCTTGACATTGTATTTACTCAAAAGGATTTACCCTCTAAAGAAGTTCAAAATTAGTATGATGCTCTTATGTTTTCTATTTCTATCAATAAAAGTATCATTCATAGGACCTTGATTGATAATGGATCTGGACTTAATGTTTGTAGCATGGACATGCTCAAAGAAATTAACGCCGATCTTTCAACTATTCACCTTGACAATGTTCCTATACATGGCATTGATAACATTGCTAAGAACACTTTAGGCATTATTACCTTACCTATCAAAGTATGACCGATCATCCTCAATACACCTATTCATGTTATGCTTGGACCTCTCAAATATAACCTTCTTTTGGGTAGACCTTGGTTGCATGAGATGCATGTCGTTCCTTCGACCCTTCATCATAAAGTCAAGTTTATACATAATAACAAGATGTATTCACTTCATGCAGATGATGCACCTAATCCTTGTTTGAATTTTCAAACCCACACTACTCCTATTCCTAATAGTAATCCTTCTTCCTCTAATGCTCTTCTTGACGATGATTGAGGAACCTTGGATTTTACTCCTACCTTTATTGGAGACTATAAGGTTAACGATCTTGATTTTATGAAGAAACAAAGAGAGTTTGAACAACAAGTTTTTACATCTAAACCCATTTGTAATAACTTTGACGCTGCTTCTACCCACAATGAACTTGTCAAACCTACTAATGATGATATAGTGACTACTGAAGTTCCATTGACTCCTTTTGATATGGCTTCTTGTTATGGTCCTGGTTATCATTTCCTAGTTAAACAAGGATTTAATGCTCAAGGGTGTGATAAGCATAAATAGGGAATTCAAATGCCCTTACACACTAGAGGGCATGAGCATTCTTATGGATTGGAATTTAATCCTCAACAACAAATCAATGTTAACAACATCTCCAATAACACTTCAAAACATGATGAAACTATGAAAGAATTTGACCAAGAAGTTCTTTTTCGTAAACTCCTTCGTGCTAAGATGATTACTAGACCTAAACACAAAAGGAAATGTAGTTTGCACATGAAGAATCTTTCTTTTTATTTATATCATATATTTCATGATCACTCTACTAATGAATTTCAAGCTTTACATTATAAGATTAGGAAGCTTATTGATAGTAAGGTTATTTATATACCATGTGGCAATGAGTTGTATTTCAATACTATTTTCTCTAAATAACATTTATGTTCCTATTATGGAGCTCCACATTATGTAAACAATGTTATCCTAATCCTTGGGGGCTTGTTATCTTGCATAGTGTTGTAAGCAATATAATAGGTCCCCTTCCATCTTTGTTCCTACACTTGGGGGCACGGATGTTATCTCCTTCTTTTTTGTCTTTTCAAGATTCACCTCTTTCCTTGGTTAAACCATGGAAACCCAATGTCAAACAATGAAATCAGTTGTGATCAATGAAAAGGATCTTCAATGCAAACCAAAATGTTCATGTATAATATATCTCTCACCTTGAAAATTGAACAATGTGCTATCCCTCACAAGGGTTTCTTTTTCACTTCTTGCATGATATCTCTTTGCATTCATCCCTTCCATGGCCTCATAGCAGTTGTGACCTTCTTGGCTTGGACTGGGTGTTGTCTATGGATATTGTGTTGATGTTGAAGAGGGATTTATCCTTATTACTTTATTTCCTTAACATGTCAAAATAGTATGTTTTTTCCATGTTAGGAGGGGGGCATATATATGGCCTCCCTCATTCTATATTATGTATTTTTGTTCTAACCTTTTGTTTTGCAGCATGCTAAATCTCAGAAGGTAACACACATAAGTTGGTAAATCCTAAAGGGACACACATTTCAAATATGCTAAATCTTAGAAGGTAATACACATAAGTTGCTAAATCCTGAAAAGACATGCATCTATATGATAAATCTTTTGAAGGTAATGCACACAAGTTGCTAAATCCTGAGGAGACATGCATTTTGTATTCCATGGTGATACAAGAAAGTGGATCCATGGGTACTTTATAAAGCCATTAGAAGATGCACTACATACATGCACAACACCGCCAGAAGGCCCACAACATTATGGGGTGACTATCAAGTGTTTCTTGGTGGGCCATCCTATCCTTTTTGTGGTTCACAGTGAGATATACACATCTTACTAGGCGAGCTACCCACTCCTATCTCTCTGTTTCTCTCTTTTCTTTAGTGATGTCTCTCTTATTGCAATCTTGGAGTAAACAAAGACTCGAGTCCCTTTGGGCTTGAGAATTCCTTTGTCCCTTTAATTTCAATAAGATTATCTTTTTCTTTGTGATCTCCTTTACCAAGAGTTTGCATCGAGTCCATACTCTTGCTAAAGTGGGGGCTTAATGTATCGTCTTAAAATATAAGCACTTTCATGGTAAGAGCGTTTATCCCTCTGAGTAAGTGGTTTAGGGTCATGTTGAATGCCTTGAATGGGTATTCCACTTGGATCTGGCTTGTTCCCCTATTCTGCCCCATTTTCCACTTCTTCTTGGTATTTTCCTGGCATTCTAGATTGTGAAATTGAGATTCTTGACCTCATGGTCAAGGTCAACCTCGACCCTGACCTAGGTCAGGGATGACCTTGACACTTACCTACGTCAAGGTCAAGCTCATCCTTGACCCTAGGGTCTAGGATCCTCAGGGTTAGCTTTTAGTTTTGGGATTTCATTAACATCTTGTCTTTTCCCTCTTCGGGGCCATTATTTCTTGGATTAAGTGTCAAATTCTCAAATTAATCTTTGAGGTGGACCTTTCTTGATATTTGTATAGGATTCCTAATTTATTATTGGAGATTATCCTTTCTCAAGTTTTTTGCCTAATGCTCAAATTAACTTTGGGGTTGGCCTTACCTCAAATTTTGTAACAAAACTCTTAAATAATTATTTTATTTCTATATTAAGAGTCATCCCCTCCTAGATTTTTGTGTCAAGACTTTAATTTAATTTTGTCTCCATGTGCACCTCTCTAGAGTTTTGTGCCATGGGCCCTTAATTATTGTTTTCTATGAGGCCCCTCTTGTGCCCTAGATCACTATAAAAGGGAGCCTTCCTCTCTCATTTTCTCCATCTCTCAATCAATTTTCTCAATCTCTCAAGTAACAAGATCAAGCATTCAAGCCTTCAAGCCTTCAAGCATTCAATTCATCAAGGAGATCCATTAGAACCCATTGAAGGATTCAAGCTCTATGGAGCTCTCTTGTTGAACATTCCTCCATTTCCATTCAAGCCTCTTCCTAATTCAAGATCCATTCAAGATTGGTGTTGAAGATCTAAAGACAAGTGATTGGAGACATCCTACATTTGATTCTACATTCATCCATTCTTGTAGATTCAAGGATCCGAATCCTCCACAAGGGTTTCAACTTAAGCAAGGTGAATTGTTCCATTTACTTAGTTTACTATAATAATTTCAAGTCAATTTCAAGGTTAATTCCTAAATTGGGGTTTGACTGAGGCAAACCCCTCCCCCCAACAAACAAAACCATTTTTCTTGTAGGCACATGTGCGAAATTTCAGATCTGAGATCAGATTTGGATACCCTTTTTGGCAAACTACCGGGATCTATGAACAAAGTCAAAATCAACCTTAAGAATAAAAATGTAGCCTTTGACCTTTTATGAGGGTCAAAGTCGACCTAATCTAATCTGAGAAAAAGATTTCTTGGTTTTGTAGATCTCACAGTTTCGGTTCAGAATTACGAAAATCAACAGTTTTTTAGATCATTTGACAGGGTTTTCAACTGATTCTTTTTCAGAGGTAAGTACCTTTATTTCTTAATTTCAATATCAATCATCTACATTGGCTTTCCATATCAATACAATTTCATGTAAATGTAAAATATTGGCTTTGGGGTCTCTTTTATGTGCAAACCATTATTCTAGGACCCCATCCCATTTTTACCCTTTACATTATGTAATGTGCATATATGATTCAATTGTCTTGTATTTTAAAATATTTATTTATGATGATGTTTTGTATTGATAGTCTAATATATATTGTTTTACATTTGTTTAAGTACTTACATATTTAATCAATGATTATTTCATACCATTGATTTTCCACTACTTTAAGTCAGTTAGGATAGCCCAACATTGAAGAGGTATAAAATAAATTATACCTCCCTCATTTTAGTAAGAATACTTGAAGCAAGGGAATTAACATCAAGCGAGATCAATTCAAGACACTAAGGAAACATTTTGATATTTATTAAAGCATCAAGTAGGGAAGACAAGGATTAAATTCTAGCTCCAATTATTAGTGAAGGAATCAATGGTCTTCCTATCCTTGATCCAAGTTTAAGATAAAAATTGCAATAATCTTCATGAGTAGCTCACCACTTTTGAAGGCATATCTTCTTATCAATTCAACAGTTGTGTTAGTATTGTTAGAATATATATATAGATTGACTAAAAGATTGGTGTCATAAATTCTATGGTGAAGGATATGCAAACATAGCTACAAATGTTATTAAGATGATGTGAAATATAGATTAAATCTTATTCATGATAAGATATAAAATATGTGGACTATGGAAACCTAAGTTACAAATAGAACAAAGAAATTAATATTATAATCTGTCATAGTCGTACACATCAAAATTCGTTCCCCTTCTATAATTTTCAATCCAAGACATAGTGGGAGCATGCAAGTCCTATTTATCAGGTGTTCTCACTGAAATACTAGGAAATGGATACTCACTAGCATGATCTCGTGTTATTCTACTTGCATCAAACAGAGACACAAAATTCAATATTGGAGTACTAATAATTTATTCTAAGCTCAAAATACGAATAAAATATTTTATTGAGCTATAAGAGATAAGACACAAATTTCGAAGATAAAATTTCTTAAATAAAATATATATTTGTAGATGAAATTAGCTTCCTTAGGGACAGGTTACTTCAAAACATAGACTCTCTTCTTTGAAAAATGTTCCCTAGATGTATTCATAAAAGTCTTGGAAGTATATTTACTATTTAAATTCCTCAAACTAAGAAATGTAAAACACAACACACCTTTGCCATCAATATTATAATACTAATTTTACAATACATATATTTTAATCAACTATATATGATGAAGGGTGCTCCCCTTAATACCACAAACACATAACAGAAATAGAGAAACAACAACAATAATATGCAAGAACAGAAAATTGGCTTCTTATTATCTCCACAAATGTGGAATTACAAATTTTCAAAATTACAATATGCAAAGCCACATGGGCATTCCCTTACAATATTTTTTAGGACAAAGCCTCGAATCAATACCCAGATCTACTACCCAAAACTGCCCTAAACAACACTACGGGCCTTCTTTATATAGGCAATTTCCACCGCCTAAGAAGGTTCTAGAAATTTAGCCCTTAGGGCCGACCAAACTTAGAATTATTTTATTTTACAATTTATTACATCAAAGTCAGCTCAAAATGAGTTTTGAAACCCAAACAGAAATTTTGAAGAAAAATTATTTTTCGCCATTTCAGGTGGCCCGACTTTCGGAGACCATAAGTCATCACCAGTTGACCCGATTGACTATTATAACCCCATTTCAGAAATGTCACGAAGCACTCTATAGGCTTGACCCACACAAAGCGCCCATCACCCAAATTTTCAACCTCATCCGGGGCCTCTAAAGCCTTCAAAACTGAGTTTGAAGTTTCTGTACCCTGCTGCCAATACCAAAAATCTCTTCAATATCTTCAAAACTACACCTGATCTAGCCATGAAACTTTGCTGGCAGGCTGATATGATTGAGATGAACCTCCATATGTAAAATTAGACATTCCGAGATCGTAAGACCAACTTACTAAAAATAGCAAGTTTCCATAAATAGCAACTCTGCACAAGGTAGCCCTTATTGAATACAAAAATAGAAATATTTTTGGGTGATGCAAAATTGCTCTTACACCCAAGATGCTCCTGCATCAGACACCCGAGGTAATTTGAGAAGTGACCCTGTCACGACTCAGGTGTGCAGAGGAAAACCAAGACGGTTAACCTCCTCCTTTGTTAGTCATGATGAATCTTCAATAGGTCATCCTTTCCATTTGACCAAATACTCTTCATATGTCCTATTCCTTGTGCTTCGACCAACACGACTATCCAGTATGTCTTCAATTTCCTTGATATCTGAATTGGTTGCTAGAATACTCCACTGTGCTACTGCAACCTCATCTTCAACACCTCCTTCATGATACTCTGTCAAATCTAAAATGTTAAACACTGGTGAAATATTCAGCTCAGTAGGCAATTCTACCTCATATTCATTTCTTGAATCATGCTTCTTCAGTATCTTACATGGCCCAAACTTCTTCATTTTCAACTTGTTATATGTACCAACTGGAAATCGCTCCTTCCTCAAATGAACCATGACTTCATCTCTAACCTGAAATTCCTTATGCCTCCTTTTCTGATCTGCCTTAGCCTTATACTACGCATTCATCTTGGTAATATGCTTCCTCACCTCCTCATGGATGTTCTTCAAGTGTTCTACAAAATCCTCAGCTTCAACACTACTTATTTCTCCTTTATCTATCTTTCTCAATTCAGATGCATTTCTTGGACTACTTCCATATACAATCTGGAATGGTGATTTACCAGTGCTCCTATTGACAGAATTATTGTATGCAAATTCTGCCTGTGGTAAAATCAAATCCCATCCCATTGGCTTATCTCCAACCAAACACCTCAGCAAATTTTCCAAAATCCTATTCACCACCTCCGTCTGTCCATCAGTCAGTGGGTGATGTGATGAACTAAACTTCAAATCTATCTTCAACTTCTTCCATAATGTCCGCCAGAAATATCCAACAAACTTAGTATCTCGATCTGAAACTATGGTCTTTGGCAAACCATGTAGTCTCACCACTTCTCTGAAAAATGATTCTGCTACATGAACAGCATCATTAGTCTTCTTGCAGGGAATGAAATGTGCCATCTTTGAAAATCTGTCAACTACTACAAAAATTGAGTCATGTCCCCGCTGTGTCCTCAGTAAACCAAGAACAAAGTCCATACTGATATCCTGCCAAGGCTTCTCTGGTACAGGTAATGGTTGATACAACCCTATATTTTGCTTCACTCCTTTTGCCATCTGACATACTCTGCAACTCTATACAAACTTCTTCACATCTTGCTGCAATTGTGGCCAATAATAATTCTCACCAACCAAAGCAAGGGTTTTATCATGACCAAAATGTCCAGCCAATCCTCCACTATGCTTCTCCTTGATGAGATTCTCCCTCATAGAACTTTGTGGAATGCACAACTGACTCCCTCTGAATAGCATATCATCTTGGATGATAAAATCTAGCCATTTCATCTTGTCTAGAGTAACAGGTTCTATACAAGCTTTCCAAGCTTGACCAAAATTAGGATCCCCTGGATACAAATTCTTGAGTTCCTTGAACCCAACCACTTCAATCTGCATCTCTGTCACCAATAGTTGCCTTCTGCTAAGGGCATCCGCAACCCTATTAGACTTTCCACTCCTGTGTTTCAAAATAAATGTATAACTCTGGAAAAACTCAACCCATTTCAAATGCCTCTGATTCAACTTTCCTTGACTATTCAAATATTGCAAAGCTTGATGATCAGTATACAAGACAAACTCTTTAGGAAGCAGATAATGTCTCCACTTCTTTAATGCCTGAACTATAGCATAAAATTCATGATCATAAACAAAACATTTCCTCTTGGCATCATTTAACTTCTCACTGAAATAAGCAACAGGTTTACCTTCTTGGCTCATAACAGCTCCTATTGTAGTACCACTAGCATCACAATCTACTTGAAACACCTTATTAAAATCTGGAAGTGCTAAAATAGGTTGTTCTGTAACTTTTTGTTTCAACAATTGAAAACTCTTTTCTGCCCCATTAGTCCACTTAAACTCTTTTCTATCCCCTCTCATTGTTTCAATCAAGGGTCCACAAATACTGCTAAAATTTCTGATAAACTTTCTGTAAAAGTTAGCCAAACCATGAAAAGATCTTACCTCAGTAGCACTCCTTAGAGTAGGCCATTCAAGGATAGCCTATACCTTCTCTGGGTCCATTTTTAGACCTTCTACTGAAACTACAAACCCCAAATACACTAACTCTTTCTTAACAAAACTGCACTTCTTCAAATTAATCAACAATTTCTCATCTCTCAACTTCTCAAACAACATATGAATATGCATCATATGTTCCTCTAATGTCTTGCTAAAAATCAAAATATCATCTAGGTAAACAATGACAAACTTACCCAGAAATTCTTTTAGAACCTCGTTCATGAGTCGCATGAAAGTGCTCGGTGCATTGGTTAGCCCAAAAGGCATGACTAGCCACTCATATAGTCCTTCCTTTGTCTTGAAGGCAGTTTTCCATTCATCTCCTTCTTTGATCCGAATCTGGTGATATCCACTCTTCAGATCTATCTTTGAGAAATACACAGCTCCACTCAAACAATCCATAATATCATCCATTCGTGGCAATGGAAACCTATACTTGATTGTGATCTTGTTTATTGCTCTGGAATCTGTACACATCCTCCATTCTCCATTCTTCTTTGGTGCTAATACCGCTGGTATAGCACAGGGACTCAGACTCTCTCAGATCAACCCCTTCTGCAATAACTCGTGTACTTGTCTGTTCAAATCTTCACTTTCTGCTGGTCTCATTCTGTGTGCTGCCTTGTTTGGCAAACTGGCTCCTGGAATCAAATCCATCTGATGACTGATCTTCCTTACCGGTGGTAATCCATCAGGTACATTATCAGATACAATATCTTGAAACTCATTCAACAAATCTGCAACCTCTACAGATACATCTTCTACTTCTTCTTTACTAGCTTTTGGAATTAAAGCAAAACACACATGCTCATGCCTCATACCATCTAAGAATTTTTTTTCATCAACAAAAGTTATTCTTGCATTACCACATACCTTTTCTTCGGTCTCCTTCAATGGCTTTAGCTTATGCCGCACTCCATCCTTTGTTAGGGAATATGTATTCGCACGACCATTATGTACAGCACATCTGTCAAACTGCCACGGTCTACCCAACAACATATGACATGCATCCATAGATATTATATCACATAGTACCTCATCTTGGTACCCGCCGATCTTGAACTTTACCAGGCACTGTTCACTGACCATGACCTTGTGGTCATCCTGCACCCAGGGAATCCGATATGGATGTGGGTTTTTTTGTCTCTTGAGCTTCAACTTTGTCACCATCTCTTCTGACACCAAATTGTCAGTGCTTCCACTATCAATAATCACATCACAGCATTTATCCTCACACTTGCATCTAGTGTGAAATAGGCTCCTCCTTTGTTTAGGTTCATTCTCACCACTCAGCAAGACTCTTCTGTTAATTAGTGTTTCTCCTCTTTCAGCATCTTCAGAATTTGAGGATCTAGCATCTTCATCTACATGTGCAACTCTAGCCTAGCCTTCATTTCTTCTGTCTGTTATGCCTTGGCACTGAGGACATTCAAATGCCCTATGACCTTCTTCTCCACAGTGAAAACACGTTCCACGGAAGCCTCCTCTTCCTGAACCTTGTCCTCTTCCTCTTCCTCTCTGATCTCTATTATTCTGATCTTGGAAATGATTAGAATTGTTTCCTCTCTGATTCTGGTTGCTGCTGGCCTCCTCCTTCTTTTTCGGATCTTCATTTCGGCCACCATATGACCATCCACCAGATCTTCCACCATGACCTCTTCCATTTTCTCTGCTCTCAAATTTCTTGTTCAACTTTTCCTCTACTTTTAGGGAAAACTGATATGCCTCCTTAATACTGTTCATTCAAACCAGATTCAACTCTTCCTGAATGCTTGGCCTTAACCCATTAAGGTATCGAGCAACTTTCTCCTTATCAGCTTCTACATGGCCTGTTCTGATGAGGAGTCGATAGAACTCCTCTGTATACTCCTGAACAGATCTTCCTACTTGCTTCAAACTTTGCATTTTCTTTAGTAGGTCAAGCTCATAATCAACAAGAATGAACTGTCGCTTCAATTTATCCACCATCCGATCCCATCTTGTGATTTTATCTTTCCCTCTTCTATTTCACTCCAATTGAATCTCTTGCCACCAAATCTTCGCATGACCTTTCAGTCTGGCTTTCGCAAATTTGACCCTATCAGGATCCTCAACATCTTCATACTCAAAATATTCTTCACATTCATTGATCCAGTCGATCAATTCCTTTGGGTTAAGATTTCCAAAAAATGTAGGAACCTCAACCTTAGGTCTTTTCCCAATCTTGGAAATCGCTTGAAAAAGTCTTTCTTCCTCCTGGTTCACAACTTCGGCTTCTCCTTCTTGATATTCTTCTTCGGCTTCATCCTCGCTTTTGTCTCTGACATTAAGATTCATTCCTCTGTGAATCTCTTCTTGCAATTCTTGCACTTGTCTCTGCAGCTCTCTAACCTCAGGTGTCACAGCACCAGCTCTTCCGCCACGTTCTCTTCGTGGAGGCATTTTCGCGATGCGCACTGAAACCCTAACCACGGTCCTGGTGCAAACTGCCTCACAGTAGGCGATCGGTTTACACACTCAAGAAAACCTACTCTAATACCACTTGATGAAGGGTGCTCCCCTTAATACCACAAACACATAACAGAAATAGAGAAACAACAACAATAATATGCAAGAACAGAAAATTGGCTTCTTATTATCTCCACAAATGTAGAATTACAAACTTTCAGAATTACAATATGCAAAGCCACATGGGCATTCCCTTACAATATTCTGTAGGACAAAGCCTCGAATCAATACCCAGATCTACTACCCAGAACTGCCCTAAACAACACTACGGGCCTTCTTTATATAGGCAATTTCCACCGCCCGAGAAGGTTCTAGAAATTTAGCCCTTAGGGCCAACCAAACTTAGAATTATTTTATTTTACAATTTATTACATCAAATTTAGCTCAAAATGAGTTTTGAAACCCAAACAGAAATTTTGAAGAAAAATTATTTTTCACCATTTTAGGTGGCCCGACTTCCGGAGACCATAAGTCATCACCAATTGACCCGATTGACTATTATAACCTTATTTCAGAAATGCCACGAAGCACTCTATAGGCTTGACCCACGCAAAGCGCCCGTCACCCAAATTTTCAACCTCATCCAGGGCCTCTAAAGCCTTCAAAATTGAGTTCGAAGTTTCTGTACCCTACTACCAATACCGAAAATCTCTTCAATATCTTCAAAACTACACTTGATCTAGCCATGAAACTTTGCTGGCAGGCTGATATGACTGAGATGAACCTCCATATGTAAAATCAGACATTCCGAGATCGTAAGACCAACTTACTAAAAATAGCAAGTTTCCATAAATAGCAACTCTGCACAAGGTAGCCCTTATTGAATACAAAAATAGAAATATTTTTGGGTGATGCAAGATTGCTCTTACACCCAGGATGCTCCTGCATCAATATATATGATATAGGTTGGAGATTTAGCACAACTCCCTCTAGTATGACAAACCACCATACAAAGTAGAAGGTGTGTAAATTTTCTATGGGAATAATTTCAAATAATATTTACTTTAGGTCATATCTTTAGACAAGATGGACAAAGCTTTGAGAAAGAAATATTTTTCCTTCTTCTATCAAATATAAGAAATACAAATCCTACAATATATTATTGGATGTAACTCATGTAAAGATCCAATACCATTATAGGACTACAAAAAAGGAATAGTTTAAAAATCATCTTTATTTATTCTAAAAATAATAATATGCATAACTACAAGAGGGAAAAAATTACATTCACTTTCAAACCATGTTGTACAATGCATTATTGTAAAAATAACATTAGTTACACCCATAGAAATAGATACAAATATTGAGCTTGATGTGGAATTACTACTAAGGAAAAATGCAAGGATAATGGTAACTTTGAATTTAAGGATAGAAGTAGGTCTTGTCATTGGAGCACTTGGATATACATGTAAAGAATTGTACGTACACCTATAACTACACCACATTAACCATAACCATATGTACATATAGATTTTGATAGTTAGAAATTATGCTCAACAATTGTAATTCCTAAAGAGTTCCTATTCTAGAACTTGATAGAGCTAATAAAAAATAAATACAATTCAGACTGACTTTGACTTTAATGATCCACAAGTCACAAGGGCTAATGGTTCAATTTATTTTCTTAATTTACACCCCACCCAAAAACTTGGTCTTATATTTATCATAATACAATAAACCGAATCTCTATAAGGACCAAGAATAATGCCTCCCTTCATGTATGAAAAATATGAAAAAGTGAAAAAGGGTAAACAAGTTGCTAGAAGAAAGGCTAAAAGGAATTGACTAAAAGCCTTGAAAATGATCTGATGGAACAAATATTGATAACACAACAATGCAATTTCTACATATATAAATAATAAATGTTACTCCTAATTCACTTCAATGGTCAAAAAAATCGCTACATTTGGCACAATTAAAATGGGCTAAAACGAATCCTCCAATGTATTGATTTCCAATAATTCACATAAATTGATTTTATAATTTACTTATAGTTATATTTTTTAATATAATATAATATAAGCTATACCATAACATAAATATTAAAAGTAAACCTTAATGAATTACAATTATAATAAATTATAAGTATTTTAAACATTATGATTAAGAAAATATTATATGGAAAGCTAACCAACTCTCATCAAAACCAAGTGATAAAAAAAAAGTCTTACATTATGACAATTGAAGAAGACTAAATCCTTACCATGAACTAAATCCAATCTTTATCCTAATAGTAAACAAAATTCCAACAATAAACATTTCTTTTTTAATAATTTTTCTATACAAAAGATAATAGATAAATATCACCTCCATCTATATTAATATATCAAAATATTTCAATTTATATGTATCTAGTATATATGAAATATGTCGTTCAATCACAAATACAAATATAAATGTGTCATTCAATTATAAATATGAAATATGTGACATATGACAATGTAAACAAAATAACACATATGACAATTATTCATTTATTTCATTTATGGATATATTTAGTATATGAAAATCAAATATTCTTTTATGTCTTACACCACTCACTACTACTAGCATATATATCTTATATTAAATTTAATCTCTATAATATATGCCAAATATATGGAGACATTTTACTTTTCCAATACATATTATAATTCTATTATTATCATAATATGAATTATGAATTTGCAAAAATTAAACACTTTATATATTTTATAGATTATAATTAATTTAAGTTATATATGCTAATTTAAGATTAAAACAGAAAATAAAATAATAAATAAAATAAAATATTTTTAAAAAAAACTCTATAAATATTTTATTATATATCACATTATAAATTTGAAAATATTAATTAACGCAGTATATCATGAAATCAAAAATCAAAAATATTTTTTAATTGTACACAAAAGATGCTCTATTCCAATATTTAAATGGAAACTTGTTCAATATTATGAAAAAGAAATAAAGCTTGTGCATTTGATCAGAGTAAAGACAAGCTCGCGCTTTCACGCTTACACTTATAAAGTCTATATTTATTCAATCGTAGTAACTCTAGTCTGCCTCTTCTCCACTAGAATTGGGGTAATATCAAACTGAATCAATGCTGGTTACTGACTCTGTGGTATTTGCAGCAGGCGGAGGTAGATATCCAATCTCACAATGCAGACGAAACTTTTGGAAAGATTGAATGCTCTCCATGGTAACATCGTATTTAATCAATGTCTGAATTAAAAACTGCCATTTATCCTTTTCCTTATCTTCCACATTTCTATCAACGCAATGCTCAGCAATGATTTTGAGTGAGGGGTCCTCATCGTTTGGAGTGCCACTCTTTAGAGACAGTGTAAGCTCCTTCCAATGCTGCAAGATACACGAGGCATATAAGGAGATCTTCAAGAATTCAATTCTATAAAACACAAACGAGAATAAAAATACAGCTAAGTAAACCACCTCTATGATAAGGTTCATATAGTGTTTCCATTGCCAACAACAAAATATCCACACAATTAGTTGGACTTGCCATCCTGGCAAGTGATTTACTTTCTTGAGTCGGAAAAGGATATTCCATGCTAGACGATGGTATGTGAGAAATCTTTTCCAGTCACGAGGAATTTGTGGTCCCTGAATTGCTTGTGTGGTAAGAAAAGTAATCGCTTCCCGCTCTTGATCGCTGTAGCTTGGCAGTATCAACTGGCTATTGATTAGCGTTCTTTTCAGTTTCGAGCTTCCTCTATGATGGCCTGATTAAATATCAAATACCGCTATTATGATCACTCAGTCACATCGAATACATACACAAATAGAGTTACCTTTCAAACTCTTGGAGCAAGTATTTCTAATGGCTGTACCTGAACAACATCCGAAAAGCCAAGGAACCAATGATGTGAGACGGTTAATTATTATGGAAATTATTGGCCAGCTTTCTAGGAAGCTTTGTGGAGGGTTTTCTCTATTGCCAGTTTCAACATCTGCATCAATCAGAAATTGTTACCCTTCTATTTTTTTATTAAAGTTAAAAAGGTAAAAAGACGTTTCTAATGGCAATACCTGAACAACATCTGGAAAGCCGACTGCTCAATGCTATGAAACAGTTACATAATTTGGAAATTATTGGCAAGCTCTCTTGGAAGCTTTGTGGGCGGTTTTCTCTAATGCCTGATATAGGATCTGTATCAATCAGAAAGTGTCGCCATTTTATTATAAAAACAAATTGAAATGAAAAGGCGCTGTCATCTGTGAGGTAGAGTGTAATGTGCGAACCTGGTGAAGTCTCTGAGCCTCTTTGCTGAATGCTTTCAGTATTGTTAAGTAAGACGATTAAATGAGATAATATTGTTATCTAAGGGATAGATTGTAATTTATTTGGAACATAGCGCAGGTTTCAATTTACTCGCTGCATCGTCGCCACTTTGCCTGAACTCCTCTCCCAACTGCTGATTCAGAAACTGTATTCTTTCATTATTGCTGGAATCTGGTAATGCCAAGGGCAGCTGAACTATTTTGCTCAAATACTTCTCCGCTAAATCTACAGCATCCACCATATTTAAGATATTATTCTCTCGGTATTGCTGTTGGTATCTATTTGCTATTGCTCTTGCAATCATTTTCTTGTCCATTCCAAGAATCACATTAATCTCACAAACTGCCAAGACCAAATTAACTGCCGAGAGTACCTGATTATCCCATTTAGCAAAAGGTTAACATTTTAGTCGTATATACCGTTGCTTACTGACATATTAAACACTCAAAGAACAAAACTGATTCAATTTATCAGACGAGAAATACCTGCAAAATAACGGTCTCTTCGCACCTATCCAAATCGTCAACAAAGACAATTATGCGTATTTCATCCGTGGAAGGCGGAGATGTCTTTGGAATAGATGTACCTTCAACAATGTCAAGATAGCGGCCAACCATTCTCCATAACCAATTGCCAGCAATAAATTTCCAAAACAAAGATGGCTTATCTTGAATTTCTTTCTTCAGAAAGCTGATGTCAGATATCACTTGATGCTGATAACCCAGATTTGTGCTATGGTCAGGTAGGCGAAGATAACCCATTACTCGCACACTAACCGGTTTAAAAACAGAATACAATTGTCTCATTATAGTCCAGAAAACTACAACTAGAGTTATAGGTATAGATCCATATCTTAAGTCTTGCAGTTCGCTTTTCTTCGATCTGCTTAACAACATCCAGACCGCCCAAGTAAGCCAGCCTGAAAGAAAAAGGGCGAGGAGACACGGCAAAAGAAATTGGAAACCTATTTCGCCTCCTCGTTCTTTCCATGTGTATCTCCAGCAAGATCTGATTCTTTGGGACTTAGTCATTGTTTCTTCCATCGCCTTTGTTATTGTAACAGCCAAGCCTGCCCAGGCTTCTATGTCATTTTGGTAATGCCACGCGTTATAGCGAACAGTCAGAATAGTAGGAATCTTTCCCAGGTTGCTGCTTGAATCTGATTGTTTGCCGCTCACCCGAAACTGAGACATACAAAACAACGAGCCCGTAAATAATAAGATGTTCACAAATTATTAGAATACTTGTTAGAAAATTAACAGAGCTACACTATCTAGGGCAATAAACTCACGATCTCACCGCGGTCCATGAGTGCTAATGATTTGTAGACTTGAGGATGTTTGTCTTGATAGTTGTCGAGAAAATACACCAGTGGATCATCCATCTGATGGGCAGGGGACGAATCTTTAGGTGACTAATGAGAGTTGAAGTTCTACAATTGTACTTTCACTAGATTTGATTTTACGCATGGTTTTACATCATGTACTTACGATAGTTTCTTGAGAGTCTTGCAATAAAGTTTTCATTCCATCCTTCATTTTGTTGTATTTTCTTTGACCTTTTCGAGTAAGCTCGAACAGTGTGGATTCAGGAAAATCCTGGAAAGGTAGAATATTTGGAAACGCTAACTGAGCTCTCGCTTGCAACAAAATCATTTCCGTCTGCCATTTGTCCAAATTGTCAATGATTCAGGATTCTAAACATCATTGGATCTTGAAAACAGTATGTGAATTAACTTTGAAGAGATCATTAATACAGTACCTGCAACATTAAGCTGGACTTGCCCATTCCCCACTCTCCTGAAATGCCCACGGTAACAGGAGACTTAACGTACGGGTTTAAGAAAAGGGCAGCAAGACCTTCTGCAAAAGCCCTTCTTCCTGGTCCATTGCAAATCAAATTAAATGCATTAATACGGCAAAAAGTAAAAAAACATTCTTCTATAGGCCAAGAGTATAAAACTGTTTTTCAGTTAGAACCTAGTTGACCATATAAACATCTGGCATGACACCGATTGTTTCGGTGAGACCTGATCAATAACATAAACATCTGCCAGGCAATAATGTATTTCTAGATGCTTCTGACAAATGACGGCAACACTTGTTACATACCTAGGCTATCGTGAATGGTTGGTTGATCTCGGCCTCCTTCCGGCAATTTGTCAAGAACTGTCACGTTTCGAAGTATCTCGTAAGTGTAAGTTCATTGTAGTGCTTAACGACGTATTGATTTAGAAAACTTGGGAAAAAACAGAGCACATGGAAACACATATACTCAACAGCAAAGAAGATTTTTTAAAACGAACGCACAATGAATCTTTCTTCAATTTGCAAACCAAGAGATTACAGAACGCCTCAATATAGAGGTCTTTTTGAAGATTGACCAATGCAATCATATTGGAGCTAAATCTAATTTCTTCCATGTCATTTGAAGACACTTTCGGAAAATCTGATCTATCTTTAACCTGACATGTCTGACAAAAGAAAAATATAATTTGTATCTATCTAAAAAACATCTGATATTAACTTGCCTTGTGTTGCAAGCTTTATAGTTGCCAGCGAAGATCTACTTCAGACAAATCAGATTTATATTTTGTTTTATCCTCCAGTCAATATGATTTGGAAACCTGATTTAGAAAATCAGATTATGTCTTAACTTGCCGTGTCTTGCAAGTTAACTTGACCAACTACTATAGAATTCTTTTCTCTAAATACTATTGTAATATGCAAGTCTGGATGAGGTTTTTATGAAACAGGGCATGCAGATTTTTGAGAACTCAGAAGAGTTCAATTCTTTGTTTTAATTATTGTCCATTAATAAAATTGTTGTTTGTATGCTGTAGCATACGAAATCTATATCTGCAGTTTTATTTTGATCAATAATACTGATTTATATGTTGTTATTTATATGCTTTGTTCTATTGTTTCAACACCATGTTTCTTGTAGTTCCTCTGTTTCCTTCAAATTGGTATCAAAGTCAGATTGAGGATTTTAAGGGTGAAGAGTGTTTATCAAAGTTGAAAATTACTGCCTCAAGAAGTTGTACGTACTACCAAACAGCTGAAGATTATAGCCATTTAAAATCTGAACTAAGATGGCTTCAAATAGTTTGCCCCAGTCTCAGGTTCCTATTTTAACTAAGAAAAACTATGATTCATGGTCTACTAGAATGAGAACATTGCTTCGTGCTGGTGGTCTTTGGGGCTTCGTGCTGATGGTCTTTAGGGATTCGTGACCGATGGATATCCAGAGCCTCCTAATCAAGTAGCAGAGTTGGCTCTATCAAATGCTGATCGAAATCTATTGAAGGAGAATCGAAAAAAGGGTAATAAAACTCTTGGCCTTATTCACCAAGGCTTAAATGAGACTATATTTCCAAAGGTGTCTAGTGTAGAGTTTGCAAAGAAGGCTTGGGACACGCTTGAAACTTATTACCAAGGTATATCCAACGTAAAGAATGTTAAGTTGCAAAACCTAAGGAGAGATTTTGAGAACTTGAAGATGAAAGACAATGAGATTGTGGGTGGTTTCATGACACAGGTCATGAATATTGTCAATCAATTAAGACAATACAGTGATGACCTCTCAGATAAGAGAGTGATTGAGAAAGTTCTTAGATGTTTACCAAAGAATTTTGAGACTGTAGTTGTGCCCATAGAAGAGTTTAATGACATAAGTAAAATGCATATCAATGAACTGACTGGTTCATTGATTGCACATGAATCAAGGATGACAAGGTATGATGATAATCCATTGGAGAATACTTTCAAAACTCAATTAAAAATTACCAGAGATAGAGACAGGGGCCGAGGAAGATTTAGTAACAATGGAAGAGCAGGCACAGCTATTATTCAAAGAGACAATAGAACTAATTCAAAATCTGAAGAGAAATTTCAAAGGAGCCCTTCTAACTTGAGGGGGAGTAATAGTATAAACTAGCAACAAGGAAACCAAAGGTATGATAAGTCAAAAGTACAATGTTTTTACTACAAAAAATATGGTCATTTTTCTAATAAGTGTTGGAAGAAAAAAGTAGATGCCAATAAGCAATCTGCATATATTACAAAAGAATATGAAGATAATCAGAAACCTGTGTTTTTGACCTGTAATGTAACCCAAGAAAGTTCAAATGATGTTTGATTTTTGGACAGTGGCTGTAGCAATCATATGACTGAAAACAAAGAGTTGTTTTCCACTTTTGACACCAGTATTCAGTTTGAGGTAAAATTGGGAAATGATAACAAGGTGAGTGTTAATTGTAAAGGAGTGATTTCTGTGTATACCAAGAGTGGTGAAAGAAGAACAATAGATGATGTGTACTATGTACCTAGCTTAAAATGCAATTTGTTGAGCATTGGACAACTAATAGAGAAAAGGTATAAAATATTCTTCAAAAATGAGATATGTACAATCATTGATAAGTATCCAAGCAAGCAGCTAATAGCAAGAGTAGAGATGACTAAGAATAGAATGTTTCCACTCACTATAAGAAATGAACTTTCTAACTTCTTGAATGCTTATAAAGTTAAGAGTTTAGATGAATCGTGGTTATGGCATTTAAGATATGGCCATTTACACTTTGGTGGTCTAGATTTGTTGTAGAAAAAGAAAATGGTGAAAGGGTTGCCTAGTATTAAGCAACTAGCAAACTCTTGTGAAAGTTGCATACTTGTAAAACATCACAGAGAGAAATTTGTTTCAGGAGTTTCATATAGAGCAAAAGCTCCATTAGAGATTGTACACATAGATTTGTGTGGACCAATGCAAACACCATCTTTGACTAGTATGAGTTATTTTTTAACCTTTATAGATGATTATAGTTGAAAGACTTGGGTTTATCTTTTTAAGAAAAAGTCTGAAGTTTTGAGTATATTCAAAAGGTTTAAAGTTATGGTTGAAAATGAGAGTGAAAAATATATTAAGGTTCTAAGATGGGATAGAGAAGGTGAATATATGCTAAATGATTTCATTGAGTTTTGTTAGAATCATGGAATCAAGAGACAACTTACTACTCACTTTACTCCGCAATAGAATGGAGTAGCTGAAATGAAGAAACAAACCATTATGAACATGGCTGGAAGTATGCTGAAGGAGAAGCATCTATCAAATGAATACATGGGAGCAGCAGTTATTTGTTCAATCTATATCCTAAATAGGAGTCCGACTAAGAGTGTGAAGAACCATGTTCCTCAAGAAGCTTGGAGTGGTAAGTATTGCAGCATATCTCATTTGAGAATTTTTGGGTGTGTGGCTTATGCACATGTACCCAAAGAGATGAGAAGGAAGTTAGATGATAGGAGTGAGAAGTGTATTTTTATTGGATACAGTGAAGAGTCTAAGGCATATAGACTCTATAATCCCATCACCAAGAAGTCTATTATCAGTAGAGATGTGGAGTTCATGGAAAAAGAGTTTTAGGATGGAAGCATAGATAAATCTATTGCAGAAGGAGTTGTTTTATCTCATAGAGATGATGATGCAAATGAACAGGTCATAGAAGATTAACCAATAATTCCACAAGCACATACACCTCTAGTAAGTACTCTAGAAAGACAATCTCCAACTGCTGTCCTATTGCAGTTTAGAACGCCCAGAACTCAAGAGCATGGTGAGCCATCCAGTCGTGATGGACAACAAATAACAGAATTAGAGGTTAGTAATGAATCAAATCCCACATTAGCTTCATTACGAAATAGAATCAAAGGTCAAAAGACTAGAAGTTTAAGAGAGCTATATGATCAGAGTGGTGAATTAGATCAAGTTTATAATTTTGTATTGATTGCATATGATCCTATCAACTTTGATGAAGCTGTAAAAGAAGAGGTTTGGGTAAAATCCATGAATGAAGAGATTGATGCCATAGAGAGAAATTGGTATTTTTATATGTCAAACTAAGTATGCTAAATATGTTTTGAGAAGGTTTAAGATGTTGAACTGTAAGCCAGCTACAACACCAATGGTAACTGGTACAAAACTTAGTAAGAATGATCAGGGGTCAAATGTTGATCCAACTTTATATAAGACATTGGTTGGAAGTCTCATGTATTTGACAACATCAAGGCCTGATATAATGTTTTCTATAAGTTTAATATCCACATTTATGGAGTCTCCTATGAGTACTCACTGGCAGGCTGGAAAAAGAATCTTAAGATATACTGTTGGAACAAAAAAATTTGGTATTTTGTATACATCAGTTTCAGATTTTAAACTAACTGGATATTCTGATAGTGATTTTTCAAGTAGTGTTGATGACATGAAAAGCACATTTGGATATGTGTTTTTTTTTGGATCGGGTGAAGTAGCATGGACATCAAAGAAGCAGCCTATTGTGACTTTATCATCGGCTAAGGCAAAATATGTCGCCATGACAGCAATAGCTTGTCAGACTGTTTGGGTGAGAAGGATTTTGACAGAGTTACTACATGAACAAGAAGATCTAACTTAGATTTATTGTGAAAACAAATCTGCAATTGCATTAGCAAATAATTGCGTTTTTCATAAGAAAAGTAAGCATATTGATACAATATTTCATTTCATTTGAGAATTGGTAAATGGAAATCAAATTTGTCTGGAGTTTTGTAGAACAGAAGATCAATTTGCAGATATATTTACAGAGCCCTTGGCAAAGGAGCTGTTTGAAATTCACACAGAAAATATTGGAGTTCATATGATGTTACAATAGTTTTACTAAAGAATATGTAGACGAAATTAAAGGGGAGTATTGGAACTAAATCTAATTTCTTCCACGTCATTTAAAGACACTTTCAGAAAATCTGATCTATCTTTATCCTGACATGCCTGACAAAGGAAAAATATAATTTGTATCTATCTACAAAACATCTGATATTAACTTGTCTTGTGTTTCAAGCTTTATAGTTGCCAGCGAAGATCTACTTCAGACAAATCAGATTTATATTTTGTTTTATCCTCCAGTCAATATGATTTTGAAATCTGATTTAGAAAATCAGATTATGTCTTAACTTGCCATGTCTTGCAAGTTAACTTGACCAACTACTATAGAATTTTTTTCTATAAATACTATTGTGATATGCAAGTCTGAATGAGGTTTTTACAGGATAGGACATGCAGATTTTTGAGAACTCAGAAGAGTTCAATTCTCTGTTTTAATTATTGTCCATTAATAAAATTGTTGTTTGTATGTTGTAGCATACAAAATCTATATCTGCAGTTTTTTTTATCAATAATACTGATTTATATGCTATTATTTATATGCTTTGTTCTATTGTTTCAACACTCTGTTTCTTGTACTTCCCTTGTTTCCTTCAAATCAGGCTTACCCACTCTGCTTTAAATAGCATGAAGATGATTCTTTATAAAGAATGCATTCTCTAAATATAGACCATAACATAAAGTTTATTTTTCCCTTCATGCGTTTGGCATACAAAATCAGCACATGCATCTACAAGCTGTCAACTGAAACTAAACAAGGTGAACAACATGTGTAATTGAGCGAGGACCTCCCAATGCTATGACAAAACTGGAGTGAACAGTGTGCATGTCAGTCGACAATTAACAGGCCGCCAGGTACGGAATAAAAAAAGTTGAAAACAAGGCAATGAAAATAAGCAAAATTGTCTATATTGCATATTAAATTACTTTTCATAGAAAAGACGTTAGTGTATCATTTATTGCAAGTTGAAGGCTACTGTTCAATAGCTACTTAGCATGTCTAAAACTGTTGAAAGGATAACTTGTCACATGAGGTGGATTGAACAACATAGACATTAAATTTTGATGGGTTTATTTTAGATGCACATTTGAAACGCTTTCAATTTTAAGAGTAATCAGTGGTAATTTTAAGAAAACACAGCAATGAATAATTTCAATTTTAATCCTAGTCCATAGAGAACCATGTATTTTCTAAACAGTTTTTAACTACGACCATATCTAATTTCTTAACTCGGATATAGTAAATTTCTAAAGAAATGTATGAATATTTTCAAATCAGATTAATAACGATCAGATTGTGGGTTTAATAATTCCTTATACACGTGCTAATAGATTTAGAGTTCCTCAGTAGGCAAATATTTGTCATTCATATTTTGGCGCATAACTTTAAAGCACGTGAACGAAACAGTAACCCCACTAAAAATGAATCTTAAAACTGATCGAAAAGAAAGAGGTGTATAGAAAGCATACAGTTCTTTATTTGATTTGTAGCTCCACCTCTATTGATAATTTCCGATGCCAAGGTCTTATACCCGAATTTAATCGCGATAGCAAACAAGTCATTTGAGCTTCCAGCAATGTCTTCTCTATGCTTCTTCAGATGAGTCTGAAGTTGTGGTGAAGATTCAGCACTTTGTTCTGCTGTTTCCAGACCTGTAGCCGACACCGACAGCAGATGCAACTTGTCTTCACTAGATGTGTAATGATCCAACAGAATCTCAGCCATCTCTATGGCCGCTTGTTCGTCTGCGATCTGCACAGAATAGTGTAATGCAGTCTTGCCTTCTGAGTTGCGTTCAAAGATAGGCCTCGACCCCTTTTCCAAAAGATACTTAACGGCTTCTTGGTGACCTTGACTTACAGCTTCCATAAGCGCCGTTTGCCCGAACAAATCGGCCCGGCGAATATATTCTTCCACATTTATTCCAGGCTTTAGTAGAATATTGATAATATCTGTCTTCCCGTTCGCAGCTGCTTTATGCAACGGGGTCTTCCCCTTAGAGTCCTGCGAGTCAACTAGACTCTTCACCTCCTTTATTTGAATTAAACTCTTGACTATATCTACTTTATTGCTGTTTACAGCATTATGCAGTAGATTTTCACCGTTTCGATCCTTCTCATCAGCTTTCAACCCACAAACCTCCATTAGAAATGTGCAGAGGTCGATGTGGCCGTTTAGAGCCGCATAGTGAAGAGCAGTCCTCCCGGATTTATCAGCATATTTTATCAACTCTTTTCCATATTCAAAATTGTTTAAAACAAAGCGTGCAACGAACATTGCATGCTCTCCATTGTAGGACTGATCAGCCGCGTAATGCACTACCGTTCTATGGTTTTTAAAAGTCTTCTTCAGGCTTTCCGTCAAGCGATCTAACTCTGCTTGACGTTTCTCACGCGTATCAAAGCTATCTACTATGCTCTGCAAAACAAAGCAAATTACTTCTGTAAATTTATCCTCACAGGAGAACAATAGAGCGGCTTCTCTTCCTTCATTTGTCAGCTTCACCTCGTCGTACAGCTCTTTAGAGAATGAACCATCTGCGCAGAGTAAAATTTCAGAGTTAGCCTTCTGCAATTCTTCAAGATACAAAAGAATAACAGATGAAACGGTAAAATACATCACACTAAACAGTAAATGACTTACTAACTGATCTGGGTTCTGGTGTTCTAACTAGCAACATGTGTGACATGGCGGGTTTGTACGCATTCTTAACCGTATATCTGTAGCCGGGTCCATCCACCCAACCATCTAAAAGGCGTGCAATATCCCACGATTCGAGGACTTTATTTTGCTTAATCGTTTCCATATTCGATGTTACTTCATCAAAAGACGCCAAACGCCACTCAAGCCACTCGTCTGACAAAAAGAGCACCTCATGTCTCCTCGCCTTTCTAAATTCCATGTTAACAGCTTTGGAAATATATTGCAACGAAATCTGAAACACAAGCGCAACTCACTGTTGTTTTGTGAGCCTTATCATTACTTCGAACGAATTTAAATAGATTAATGTAATCGATAAGAGCCCATTGTTTAACAAGCAAAACTTCTCAAAATAAACAGTGGATCCACGATGTTGCTAGGAACGTCGAAATCGGATTCCTCCACACATGTTTGAATGTCTCCTGAAAGCGTTATACTTGCATTATCTTTTAAAAATTCCTTTTAGTTGGCGAATCGGCGATACACTGGATCCACGACGCTGCAAGGAACGCGCACAACACATTCCTCAACGCGGTTTAACTGTACTCTGAAAGTTCCTTGACGTTGGCAATACAGTGGATCCACGATGCAACAAGGAAAGCCCAAAGCACTTTACTTAACTCGATGTCCGATACGAAGATCCTTTCAGGAAAAAATAATTTTTTTGTCCTTTCCGTAGACTTAGATTTATTCTAATCTTAGTTTTCTGTTAATTAGAAACGTTTATGTAATGGTCAATACATCCCAGTTCCCACTAGGTCATATTATTAGGTGTTTGTAACAAGTGTATTATCCAATAAGTAGTGTGTAGTTAGGGAAGGATATTGCACGACAAAGTCAATTATCTTCAGTTCGGACGTCCCGTCAGCGGGAAGAGTCGTTGGCGCGTTGATTAATTTTGGAGCATAAAAATTAACGATGAAAAGATTAAAATATCAATTCCATTCCGTGTTGGTGACTTTTCATCAGGCAAGTCGATCACACAAGAAAAATGAGGCACAAACCGTGTAATCTTCCACTTTGTTAGGCTGGTCAAAGTCCGCTAAAACATTTTAAAGTCCTCTTAGAGTTGTTGGCTCGCTTATTATTGTAATGAGATTTTATTAATGAAAATTAAAAATATTTGTTTCTATTAATTAAAATAAATTATTTTCATATTTTATTAGTTTCGTTTATATAGGTGGAGATTTCTGTTTTCGATAGAATTATAGCTATTAGTTTGTCTTGAAAACTGTGCATTATAAAAAAAATTAAACATGATTTCTAATGTTTGGCAGTTGTTTAATTTTTATTTTTATTTTTTGAACAATATTTATTTTTTCTCATTGGCTGTTCAAATTTTTCTTGGGGGTTTAATTATTTTCTTATTCAGAAATTCAAATAAATTGTCCAATCAACAGTTCAAAGCAACATAAATGTAATGCAGTGCTCTTAAAATTTGAAGCACTTAAATGTTCCTCCAAATACTAGAAAAAAACCACTTGAGCAGTCAAAAAAATCAAAATTTTGAACAGAAAATACTTTACAGCATTCAAATTTCACCGGATTTCCAAATTTTAAGCAAAACGAAATCGAACTTCTTGAAAAATAATGTATCAACATGTTATTCAACTTGATGTTGACTAACCACTGCCGACGAAAACTTTCCTAAGATAATGATGACTTTGTCACTGTGGAGCGAAAAACTCTGTTGCTGTGTTGGCAGATTAGTAAGAGAGTGACTCTTACTATTCGTAAGTAAGATTAAAAAAATCCAGTTTGTTGAATAGAAGATTCACAAACCTTGGTAAAAATCGATGCTACAGGCATGAAAAATCTCCACTTCACATCGCGAGAGGAATATTGAAGCTCGGAAATCGGTCTGTGTTGGCAGATTAGTAAGAGAGTGACTCTTACTATTCGTAATTAAGATTAAAAAAATCCAGTTTGTTGAATAGAAGATTCACAAACCTTGGTAAAAATTGATGCTACAGGCATGAAAAATCTCCACTTCACATCGCGAGAGGAATATTGAAGCTCGAAAATCGGTCTGTGTTGGCAGATTAGTAAGAGAGTGACTCTTACTATTCGTAAGTAAGATTAAAAAAATCCAGTTTGTTGAATAGAAGATTCACAAACCTTGGTAAAAGTCGATGCTACAGGCATGAAAAATCTCCACTTCACATCACGAGAGGAATATTGAAGCTCGGAAATCGGTCTTTAGTTTTTGTTCGCATCTGCCCGCCCGCAAATCATTATCAAACGTAAGCTTCTTTGGCGGCATTAGCCTTATTTTGTCAAAAGGAAAGACATCTCAAAAACTTTTTCCTAAAAATCTAAACACACCATTGCATCTAAATACTAAAGACGTGACTAGCAAGCTTGAATCAAAATTTGACTTCAAGTGAAATGAATAGGATGAGAGTTAAATATTAATTAGTAACAAGTCATCATAATAATCCTAAGCTACCTGGTTTTAGGTACCCTGAGTTATTTTGCCCCACAAACTGTAATCCACCAATTCAACAACGTGTTTCAAATTTATAGTTTGGTCGCAACGTTTGCCTCCTCAGCATCAAACCCCTTCACTCAGCATCAAGCTCCTGCTCCCTCAACACTATAAATGGTCTCCCAATTTGTCAAATGGCAATGTCGTATCTAAAAATACAAACATTTAAACCCTGGCTTCACTGGGATGCATTTGAACCCTACCCAATAAAGAAAATATCTCTCCAAAAATCGCAGTGGACTTGGAAATTAAACAACTTTAGCTGGTCTAAGCTAATATGAATCAACATATACCTACAGTTGCTATAAAAAATAGATGTGAAATTGTCAGAGAACAGAAGCTCAAATACAAACTACTTGTTTGATACACTAGAAGAGCGCCCATGTTTGTGGTAATAAAATGACACAGGTTGATACCCATGTTACAATAACATGGACAAAGGCCACATCTAATTCTATGCACAGAACTCCCCACGGCTTGCCATGACAAGCACAACTACCACCAGTTGTCACTACTCTCCAATTTTATGCAGAATTTTGTGTGCAAAAAATTAAAAAGATCACCTCGGAAAATGGGCTAAGCCAATGATATAAGAGGAATTTTTGGAGAGAGAAATACATTTTAATAGGCATAAATCTAACAACCATAGGATATAGCGGAAGTTGGACGATTTTCACAGTTACTGAGAGTCTAAGTATTGCTAAAAAGAGACCAGGGAACTTTTAATATAGTTGAATGATTTTTTTAAAAATAAATAAATTAAAAGAATATAATATGGTGATTTGTATTTTAAATAAGTGTATTTTTCATATAATTATTTTAAAGAATTATTTGTATATATTTTAAAATTTTGAAGTGAATTTTTATTTTACAATATTTAATTTTTTAATGAATATCATTTACGAGCATTTCAATCTATTATTTAATACCATATTAAATGTGCAAATGTAATTGTCTATCCTTTTCATTTGAAGGGTAACTATACTATCAAATTCATTTAAACATTGTGAGAACCTCACTGGTAATGAATTAGGTCATTGTACTCCATGGTACTTGATTTTGGATGAGTTGTTTTCTTGAATTTCAACATGGGTCTCTATTATCACATGACACAAAAATCTAACTATGTAATATAAAAATTTATTTGGGTTGTGAAAATAATGTTTTCCTTTCCAAGGTCATGTTGATGTCATCATTAGGTTTAAATCAGTTTGTACTAGAATTATCCTCATTGTTAATTAATTAAATGCTAAGATATGATGTTGGATAATAAATGACGAGTTAATTATTTTTTATTCTTATTTTTGTTGCAACTAGTTAATTATGATTTTTTATAGTTTAGTTGAATAATCACATCTCTTCATTTTAAACAAACTTAATTATGGACATCAATCGTACAGATCTTCTCACTCAACCTCCACCATAGATCTCTCCAATAAATCTCAACTTTTGATCATCCTAACAAAAAAATACAATGAAGCTTCTAAGATCCTCCAAAACATCCACCATTTTCTATACTTTTTATTTTGGAAAAATGTATTTATATTAATAAATAAATAATTTACAAAGTAGATGACCATTTTTTATACATTTTACATAGATTTGATACAAATTACTTGACCAACTATACTACAATTAATTAGTTTTTTAATTGTTCACCTTCACAATAAATGGAATTTTATTTAATAGCAATTGTATTGTTCCAACCTTGAAAAAAAAAGTTCAACTTTGAAACTTACAAGCTATTTTGTATTGGGAATTTGAATTTATATTTATTTTATTTACCTCAAATTAAATGTGACAAACTCAACTTGTCTATTTAATATGAAATAATTCATTCTAAGAAAGTTAATACAATACGTAAATAGAAAAATCAAAAAAATCATTGTACTATAAAATGCATGACAAAGATTTGAAAGAAAATAAATATCCTTATAAACATAATTTAAACATAAAAATAATCTAGCCTTATAAATATTATTAAAAATATTTAAATCACATATATCTACAAAAAATAACCTCATTTATTGTTATCTTAAATCAAATATTAAAAACCACCTAAATAGAAATTAATGTTCCTTCAAGAAAAAAATGCAGAGGTTCAGGAGTCGACATATCTAAGAGACTTGATTGGTCTCATCAGTTGTAAGATGACAAGGCTTCTCTAGCTTTGAATATATCCTTCATTGATAGTGATCGATGGTTGGATTTACAAAAATCTAATGTTACACAGTTTAGAAAATAATAGTAAATGATCAAATTTTCCAAAAACTAGATATCATAAAGCCACTACTTTTTGTTATGAAAATGGCTCAACTATTATAAATTTGATTTGTTGTGGAAAATTTCTCCTACTTATCATAAAACCATCCTTCCACCAAATGGTAGATTGTGCTTTCACAACCCTAACACAAAGGGAAGAGTGGGGAATGTAAACTTGTATAGTTTTAGGAACAATCTCAAGGCTACATTAAATATATGTTTCTATATTATTATTATTTTTTAATTGAAATGATTAATGTAATTACAAGAATGAAGCTATTAGTAGGTAGCTAGAAGAAATTTGAAACTAACTAATATAGATAATAGTCAATAATTTTTTTTTGACAAATTAGTTCACAACCTTCCAAATCCTTGGACCTTGATTCTCAATGAGAACATACAACCTATATTTTACCACAACAGCACCAACTTCGAACGTTTGACACTGAGTAAAACAAACACATTTATTTACAGGGTATAGCCCAAAAAACCATAAAACAACCATTATTGCTTGGCCATAACTTAATTGTTATCTTTAATATCTGATTGTAATTAGACCTTTTAAAAGTAAAATGGGGAACTTGCTAAAATATAAAAATCATTAAGTCGTAGTTCTTAATATAATCCCTATTTTATTACATGGCTAAAGGTCGACATAAATTCTTCATGCTAGTAATCAATGTCCCCTCTTTTAATTTTCTAAACTATTTAATCTATGATGCAAAGACCTATATACACCAAATATTTTCTCAAAGCTTTCAAACTTGATTTCCTCTCAATCTTAGTTCTTTTTTGCATTAGGTGGGATTCCTGTTGTTGCATAGCTCTTGTTATAAATTTATTATTTTCTATTGTATAAATACATATTTGTTATGTTTATAAATTAATGAACAGTTAGACTTTTAAATAAGAAACACTATGTCTATACAATTTTTAAAGAAATTTTTTGATCATGGTCCAATAACATTGCCTAACATTTATGCATTGGTGTGTGAATTGCCACCGTTAATTATTTTAAACACTAAAATGAAATCCTTCTTACAATACTATATGAAATATGTCATTGTTGTACGAATCACATTGACCTTATGTTGACCCATTCAATCTTTGCTGCTATAATCGATGAGAATTCCCCTAACATATCGGTGGTTCTCTTGGGAAAATTGGGCACCTTTCTTTTGGGGGAACATGGTTTAAATTTAACAGAACATGCACAACACTACTCATAGCCTCTCCAATAGACTTTCTTCATATTGTCTCAAACATTGATTATCTTATGAAATTAATTTTTTGGAGTGTGAACTGTATTTTTAGATTGAAGGAATACTATATGTATAACTATTATATATTTTAAAATATTTTTTTGTTAGAATTAAGATTTATATATAATATATAAATAATTATTATCCTACAAAATATACAAGAAGTTGGGTGTTTGTAGGTGGGCAATGAATAGTCAATAGGTTTTATATACATGAAGGAGTGTCAACAATTATGGTAAAAATAATTAAATACCGGCTTTTATAAGTTATCAGACTCAAAGTTTAGAAATGTGATTCAGGATCCAATAGCTATTTTGGAACAAAGCTATATTTTTTACCCTTACCAAGTGTTAGTTTTTTCTAATTTTGACGCCATGACATTTCCTTTGTTGATTAATTGGCATACCATAATTGTCACAATACGTCAGACATTAACACTCTGACGAATCCAAACAAGATGCTCTATTTAATTTGAAGTTTGACAATACTCTTAAAGTCATTAGTATTACCAACACATTCCTCTAGCCATGACAAAATATCGTTCACCTCTTAAGAGCTAATTCAAACTACAAGGCTAAAAAATCTCCCTTTTCATGGAGCTCTCTAAAATCTTGAGAGAATTTTATAGGGAAAAAAGCCTCAATACATCCTTGTGAGCATCAAATTCAAGTTGGAAAAATGACTAAATTTTAGATTCTGTCAAATTTAGGTTTTCTTGATCCCTCTGAGGCTGAATTACTTGGACAATATGGTAGATTCGAGAGCTTTTAACTAAATTTACATATAATTTCTAAATATATAAGATCTTGATTCATTCAAGAGATTTTGGAGTGGATATGTATCATTAATTGATTCCTACAATTAGAAAACTAGAAACATCAAATGATTCCTACAATTCTTCAATTTACTATAACAAAATTCTACATGGATTAGAACTAGTCGGGTTAGCACCCAATATTTGACCAGAGTTGGGGATTCTTGGTTGTTCATGAACAACTTTCACAACTCAACAAAAAATCAGATTCCAAAATTATGAAACACACCTTAACTTGCTAGGTGGGTCAACTCTATTTTTTGGCATTTCTTTGTCAGAAAGGTTAATTTTATTATCAAGTACACATTGTCGGAATAGACATAGGACCCCACACATTGACCAACCACCCGACATAGTTTGCAGCTACCATATTTTTCATATTTTTTTTGTGGTACAATTTCTTATTTGTATTTTTTCATTTCTCTTTTGTTCTGTTATACATTTATATAAGTTGGCATATGATTAATTTTTTTATTATAGAAAAGAAAATATTTTTTTATTAAATATATAAATAAGATATATTATAAATACAACATCTTGTCTAGCAAATTATTTTATATAATAATTAAAATGTGTTATAATAATACACTTCTATATTTGGTATAAGCAATCGTCATAGCCACATTTCTTTATTAGTAATGTACGTATTTTGTAGAACCACACACAATTTGAAAACCCAATTAGAAACATTGATGCAAAAAGCATTAAACACAATCAGATCTAGAAACTCTTGCAGAAGATTATCATGGATTGTGGAGATCTCTTCACTTTAACCCGAGTACTTTGTAGAATCAATTGCTTCACCAATCCTGGTAATATATCAAGATGCAAAGTCACTTCCAAGAAAAAGGTAAAAGGACAAAGTAGAAAAGGCGCTAAATGCGTAACCTCATATGTATACCTTCATCTCCAATAGCTTATTGCAATGACTCCTTTAGGAACAAAGAAACTAAGCCCAAGAGATTTCAAAGCAACTAAAATTTGAAAATATAGTAAACACAACTGGTTAGGGAGTTGGTAGTATGGAAACAACATAGATAACAATTACCGACTTAACATTTGTTTATATTTAGCATGAACAAACATTACATATTTGTACATGTGTAATCTATTTTCATATAGTATGATTTATTGTTATTTTAAAATTTCAAATTATTTGACAAAAGTTTAAACAACCAAACCAACATTTTGACAGGAACTTAGCTGCTCTGCAACCTTTTTATATTTATAATACTTCTTTAGAAAATTTAGTATTTTACTATTATTATATTATTAGATAAACAACATTAAATCATAACATTATAATATTGTGATTAAAATTAAATCATATGCATGTAACAATAAAAATCTTTAATAATTGAAGACATTGTGATTCACTCATCATGGGCTACTTTGTTCTGGTCATAATTTCTTGTCAAGTTATACATTAGTTTAATTTCTTAAGAAGCAATGATTTGTATTTGTGAATTCTAATTGATATATCTATTTTATATCAGTTCTTCAACAACATTACTTACAATCGACTCAAACAGACATATGTCTCATAATTAATTGTCCTCCTACATAAAATTAAAAATATTCAAAATTTATCCAAAATTTATCCAGTCTTTAATATATTAAAATATATCTTCCTACTAGTCTAATCATCGTACCTTATTAAAGTGCAATTGACATATTTAGTGCGCTCCGAAATCTCCAAAAAAGTCTTGTGTCCACATGAGAATGTTGTTCAGGGTAAGATGTATGTTTTCAGATTACTTAATTTATTAAAATCCTCTTGACCGGGCTGTAACTGAAAGCGCCATAAAATTGACGGAACATAATCGTTTCAAAAGAGATCGGGTTCTTCGATGTCTCCGCCTTCAACTTCTTTTTCAGCCCGCGTGGAGGCTGAGGAAATATGTTTTTTTAGGTGGAAGCGTTTCCACGAATAAGCCAAGACAAAACACATAATACTAGCACCTGTATCCAAAAGCCGTGCAATGGTTTACTGGTTCGTTAAATATATTGTATTCTCATAATTGAAGCACTTGTATCCAAAAGCCGTGCAATCGTTTCAAAAGAGAATGGGTTATTTAATATCTCCACCTTTACCTACTTTTTCTGGCATCACCATTTATTAAAGTGTATTTAGAAGGAATATTTTTCTAGGTGAAGTTACGGATAAGGGAAAAAAAAGACAATATTACTAGTACTTGTATCTAAAAGCTATGCAATGATTATGTTGATAGGAAGATATAATCAAGCAATATATTTAAGGGAAAAAAGAAAATTTTATGATTTTAATCTTACATAAGATGACAATTAACTTAAATTTTATGAAAAGTGTGAACTATTGGTCTGGTACACTAGTCATGTACAATACATTTGTTGGGGTTCCTTGTCTTTGAGACCCAAAGAATAATAGGAAAGTAGTGTCTTCATATTGTTCAGTCAGTGCAAGCTCTGTTGTTGATCAATATGCATACTAGATTCCTAAAATTGACTTACAAGTCATTATGCCTTCTTAAATATTTTAGTATATAATTTCCTTAATATAAATACATGAACCAAAAAGTGTTCCTTTTGTACACTTTATTAATTATATCATAAGAAAAAAAACTTAATTAACTTGATTCAAACTATTAAATCAATTATTCAATTATAATGTATCTAAATAATAAGTTTTCTTTCTATATACCCATCTCAATCTATTTAAAAATAAATAAACTATAAATAAATATTTAAAAAAAAATTAACTTCATGACATGTAAACTAAGATGGTCTCTTTCTCTTACTTGCTCCACCTAAGTCCTTGTATATGGGACCAAAATTTGCAGGTACTATCATATAAAAGCCAAACAAAACTAAATTAGAAGAGTAAATAAGTTTTAAAAGAATAGACATGTTAAAAGATTAATTCTTCAAAGATTTCACTCTCCCTAAATTTAGTACTAGCACACTCTTTGTTGTTTATTTAGTTTTGATCACATGACATTTCCTTTGTTGATTAATTGACAGAGCATAATTGTCACAATATGTCAGGCATTAATGTTATGATGAATCCAAACAAGATAGTCTATGCAATTTGAAGTTTGACAATACTCTGAAATTCATTAGTATCACCAGCACAATCCTTCAACCACAACAAAATATCGTTCGCCTCTAAGAGCTAACTCAAACTACAAGGCTAAAAAATTGACCTTTTCATGGAACCCTCTAAAATCTTGAGATAATTTCATAGGAAAAAAAAGCCTCAATACATCCTTATGAGCGTCAAATTCAAGCTCGAAAAATGACCAAATTTTAGATCGGGAAGGGTCTGCCGCAATCAATATTCTTTACAATCTATATATGCATTCATACACACAACATTCTCACTCTTTTTTCGTTTTCCCTCTTGTTCTTACACATCATACATATCTGAACCATGAGCTAGTCAATCAACAAGAAATTACAAAAACACACTCTACTCTCTTAGTTGCCTTCAATTATTTCTTATTCTATAATCAAGCAAATCTAGACTTTGTTGATTTTTCACTTTCCATATACACTGATGTTGGACATTGAGAGAAAGGTCTTTTAATAACAATACAATCACATGTCAGTCAGATGTAATGCTATGTGATCAAAATGTCACCATTTCATCGAGTATGTGTGTGCAAATTTCAGCTTTTGTACTTCTGAAAATACTCAAGTAGTTTCTTTGAGCACAAGACTTTCTTTAAACATTTAACGTTTAAAATATTTAGTTTTGAGACTTGAATAAGGCACCAAGAAGTATTCTTATGGTTAATATACTCTCTATTTGATTATTCTACGTTTTGGTAATGAATCAACTCCAAATAGTGTGTGTGTTTGTGTTTGTCTCTTGTCACTATAGTGTTATGACAAAAACTCTCACAAATTACTCAATTTAATTCACGTTTCCTTGTAGGGAATTTCAGTGCATCATACAAATAAGTGATGAATAAAATCAATTATCACCATAGTTAACACTTATCACTCAAATGTACACACACAATTGATATTTCATAGGGATGTTTTTTCCTTTCATACATGGTTATCTAGTCATCTCTATGCATATGATCAATGTGAACTTTAAGGGTATGTGCAAGATCATGAGGGGCCAAAAAGTGGCAATGTCAGTTCAAAACTTTGACAATGTAGCTGACGACTTTTTTTTCACCCGAATTTGATAAAATGAAAAGGGTCTTAAGGAGATTATCAGCTTTCTATCAATATAATTGCTGTCAAATTTTGAATTTGGTAAGTAATTATTAGTTATTTTCTAATTGAGCTACCTCTAAAGTGCTGATTTATATACTGATTGAAAAATGACTATAACTTTCAGACGGTATAACATTTTTGAAATCTGAAAAATGCATCACATTCTATGCTTCGCCTACTATAAGGAAAAAAAATAAAAAATTGAATTTTATAAATTTTTGAATGAGTTAAGGTGGTCAAACACGGGATTTTTTTTATTCTGAAAACATTGTAGCAAAAAATTCATAATTAATTATTTTTTTAGAATAAAATTATAAAAAAATATGCATCACATCCGGGCATGAGTCTACTACTTATAAATAAAATCTTATAATAAAATATTATCATTTGATTATGATTAAGGTGGTCAGACATACACCTACTTCTTATTTTTTCCCTAAAATTTTTGTACTGCTGCATTGAAATCTATACTTTTCACCGATCATACTAACTTTTTCTCAAAAAAGGCCTAGTAGTTTAGAAACTACATTCAATTTTTTATAGATTCTATTCTTACAACTTTTTGATATTAGGTTCATAACTAGTTGAAATTTTCACGCCAAGTTCACTAACCCTGATTTACTGATTTTTCATTGCCACTTAAGGGCATAGTTTGGCCCCTCATGATCTTGCACATACCCTTATAGTTATATTTATGTGTTATTCTTGCCTCCCTTAGCCTTTTTCCACATTGAGGAGCCTTAAACTTCTTCTTGTTAAACATCTCCAATGAAATAAAGGCTACCAAAAACTATCTACTTTATTAAGAATCTATAATAGACTATGATTCTTTGGCCATAACACCTACAATCTAGATGTTTGAGGTCTCCTAACTTAATACAAATGAACTAAAATTACTAACAGACTGAGATGAATAATTTTATAACATTTTAATAAAATGGTTATTTATCTTTAGATTCTTAGTGAATAGTACTAATAATTGTTATCACCTAAAATTTGTCTAATAGAACCTAAGCCCCTATTTTTGATCAAATTGCCTCAAATAAAATCCTAAATCTCAAAGGCATATTTACTAGACATAATTGTGCAAAATAACCCCAAAAATCCCCTTTGCATAATTAAAATAAAAAATCTTATATCAATCTTATACTATGGTCTTATTTCTAGAGGTTAAATATTTATTTAATTGTTATAACATTTTTTTTAATATAAAGTTTCTACACTTTTATTAAAATAACACATTCACATGTGTGTACATCCTTAATCCCGATTAATTAGCAATTAAAGGGGATTTATGCTTTCAAAATTGTTATTTTGTCCTATCTCCGCTTTATGAGAGATTGCATTATCTATTGCTCTTGCATATTGTACATGGGTACCTAACATGGCCTAGTAGCTCGGACCCATCTTGCACTGTGAGCTTAAGTGCATCCTCCTAAGTTGCACTTAAGGGGGGGTGTTGGTGTAATTAAATATTACTAATTACACTTTACTTAAGTTTACTTAGGATAATGCATTTTCATATTAGTTGTCATTGTGACACTTAGGAGTTTGCATTTTATTTTAGCACATGGTTAGGAGAATTTTCACTTTAGGTGTGATAGTTGTCATCACATACCTCTTTGTGTATGAGATCCACCTTTAGTGCTCTTATCACATTATCATCCTCTCATTGTTGCACATGTCGCACATACTTTGATGTACAATGGAGGATGATCCACTTTTGGTGGACATGTGATTCGACCATGTCTAGTTGATAGCTTATCACTTGCATATCTTCTAGTTATCATGCATTGCCTATATAGTCAAACACATCTACATTCTATAAATCAATTAATCAATCAATCTATTATTCATTATTTGATCATTGGATCATATCATATTTTTCCTCTCGTGCTATCTCTTGAGCTTCTAGATCTTGGCATTCATTCTTTGCCTTAGGAAAATTCTTACATGGTATCAAAGCTATAGGAGTCTTTATTGCATAGCCATTGGAGAGAGATTGATTGCTTCAACTTTTAGAGGGCCACAAACCAAATCTGAGATTAGCATTTTGTGGAAACATTTTGAGCAAGATCGGACTTGACCATTGTATTCGAGTGGTTGTTTCCATAAATTTTGACTATAAATTTGCCTACCTTAGGCAAAAGTCAAATTTGAGGCAATTTTTTTTTGTAAATTAGACCTCTAAGGTCCGATCTACAAATTGGGTAATATTTGTTCAATTTTTAATTTTAGATCTAATTTTATGTCCATTTCTATCATTTATTTTTCAGATCTGCATTTATTGTAAATTTTTTTGGGATCTGGGAATATTCTTCTATTTTTGGAATAGATGTTGTGGCAAAAATTTTGCCCTTTTTGGCCTATGTTTTAGATAGAAAATACAAGTCAAGAGAGTTTTAACAGACCAAATAGCGAACTAGCATATTGAGTGCAAATCACTGACATAAGTCAGCTCACCTACTGTCCACAGAACCAGGAGTGCTGGTCATGTGAACGGGTCATGGAGTTTAGCTCGTTTACTACGTATATAGGCATTGAGGGTTATAAAAACCAAAAAGTCTCATATCAGCATGAATGTGGCCCTCAGTTAGCCCTCCACCATAATGCCCCCTCCGCTCGGCATCCCAAATCTGCCTCTGTGCCAAGTGCCACCATCAAGTACTTGCCTGCATGGGAAGCCCATTGGCCACCGCACTGCCAGTGCCCACTCAACACCTCCACATAGTGCCCGCTCAACACCATCACGTGGCCGCTGGCCACCTCAGCACTACCACGCAGTCCCCTGGCCACCTGCGCATAGCCCACCTAACACTTGTGCAATCAACCTGACGACCAACTGTCACAACACATCCACTCCATGCATCAACACCACATAGGCAACCCAGGCTGCCAATTAAAAGCCAACACATGGTGGCACAGAATAAACTAGTATTTAAAAAAAAACTTGCATTTTTCACAATTTTTCATTGTGCTAAATTTGACGCCCATCTAGACGTCATGAAGGCTATTTTTTCTTCTTCTGTGATGGTCACCAAGACGTCAAATTTGAAGTCATGGTCGCATTAGCATTTTGTTAGGTATAATTTGACAGCTATATGATGATTTTACACTATCACGACGGTCATTTGATCATCAAATTTTAGACCGTAAATGATGCACGAGCATCCTGGGTGTAAGAGCAATCTTGCATCACCCAAAAATATTTATGTTTTTGTATTCAATAAGGGCTATCATGTGTAGAGCTGCTATTTATGGAAACTTGCTATTTTTAGTAAGTTGGTCATAAATCTCAGAATGTTCTGGTTTCACATGTGGAGGTTCATCTTAGTCATATCAGCCTACCAGTAAAGTTTCATTGACAGATCAAGTCTAGGTTTGGAGATATTGAAGATTTTCGGTATTGGCAGCAGGGTACAAAAACTTTGAACTCAGTTTTGAAGTCTATAGAGGTCCCGGATGACGTCAAAAATTTGGGTGACAAGTGCTTACACAAGTCAGGCTTGTAGAGTGCTTTGTGGTCTTTTCAGAATGGGGTCATAATAGTTTATCAGGTCAACTGGCGATGACTTATGTTCTTCAGAAGTTGGGTCACCTGAAATGGTAGAAAATAATTTTCCTTCAAAATTTATGTTCGGGTTTCAAAAGTTATTTTGAGCTGACTTTGATGTAATAAATTGTAAAATAAAATAATTCTAAGTTTGGTTGGCCCTATGGGCGAAAATTTTGGAACCTTCTTGGGCGATGGAAATTGTCTATGTAAAGAAGGTCCGTAGTGTTGTCTTAGGCAATTCGGGGCAGTTCTGGGAGATTTGGGTAATGATTCGAGGCTTTTTCCTAAAAAATATTGTAAAGGAAATGCCCATGTGGCTTTGCATATTGTAATTCTGAAATTTAGAATTCCACACTTGTGGAGATAATAAGAAGCCCATTTTCTGTTCTTGCAAATTGTTGTTGTTTCTCTGTTTCTATTATGTGTTTGAGGTATTAAGGGGAGTACCCTTCATCAGTAAATTGGTGACTTCAGTAGATTTCAAATTTTTTTCCCATCCCTCACCATATGCAGTTTTGATTTTACAGTCTGACTTTGGGAGGCTATAACTTGGTCATCCGGTCTCCAAATTGAGTGTAATTTTTTTTTTATTTTGGCTAAATTTTTCTGAACTTTTCAGTGGTGGTGTTCTTTTCTAGGTTTGGATCATAGATTTTGTAGAAATTGTAGTTTTTGGTGACTATACCTGTCTAATCCCTATTTTTTGTAACTTCAGAGGTTTCGTTCGGGCTCATATGGACACATTTTGATGTGCATTTTTTTTTGAAAGTGCATGATTTTTTGTCTACTTTTCAGATCTGGTATGAGTTTGGAGAAATATTAAGTGGACATAGTACTTTCAGAATATGGCCTATTTTGGCACTTGTAATTCATTAGATCTTTGAGGGATCTTGTGTCTTATATTCTTGAGTTTTCTATAGCTTTATATTTTTTGTTGTAAACATCAAAATTAGAAGTCCACTTTGATCCATTTTGACAAGTGACAATTGTACACGCACTATCTATAAAGTGCTAAAATCATCATTTTGGGGGGGCTCTTTGATTGAGTGAATTGGGGGGGGGGGGGGGGGGGTGTGTCCTATGTGTTGGTGTCTCTCTTTTTCTTGTGCTCTTTTCATTTTGCATCATGGGTTCTATTGCAAAATTAACTCCACATAACTATGCTACATGGAAAGATAATGTATGGGGCAAGTTAATGGTTAAAGGTTTAAATCCTTATGTGGATAGCACAATTAAAAAACTTGTTGATGATGATGCTATTGCAGTATGTAATTGGTCATGCAAAAATTTTAAAGCTTTAGGAGTCTTGAGAGAGAATATTTCTGAGGCTGTCATGTATCACATCAAAACCATAAATGATGCTAGAGATGCTTGGGATAAACTTGTAGAATTATTTGGTAAAGTGGATGAAAAAATAGGATTCATAATTGAGACTAGTCTCCTCAAATTAGAGCCTAGGAATTTTGACACAATCCAAGATTATCTCAACAAATTCAATGATTATAGATCACAACTTGGTGATTGTGGAAATCCCATAAAGGATGTGAAGTTGGTTAGTCACTTGTTGAAACATCTTCCTCCTGAATATGCAACTTTTGTTTCAAGTTACAATACTCACAAGTTGACCATGGGAAGTGCCTTCATTAAGCCTTCATTTGAGTCATTTTCACAAATGTTGGTCGTAGAACAAGAAAAATTTATGAGTTTGGGGATTCTCAAGGTTTCAACTTCCAAGGCATTAGTGGCTAATCATGAGACTCAAGGCAATCAAAGTCAAAAGAAGAAGAAGAATTGGAAGTCTAAGTCTCAACAAGAAGGTGCAAAATCAACTTCCAGACAACATGACACCTCTACATCACCTCAAAAGGGTGAATCTTGAAAGAAGGAGATGGTTTTGTGCATATTGCAAAAAGGATGGACATGAAGAACAATTTTGTTATAAGAAGGACATTGATGAATTGAAGAATCTTCTTGCCAAGAACAACATCAATTTTCCTTCTAGGATGTCTACCTCAACCTCTTCTTCACCAAATTCAAAAAAAGATAAAGGAAAGGGTCATGCATTTGTCACTCAAAAATGACAAGCTATATATGCTTCTTCAAGTTTTGATTCAGGTAGATGGCTTCTAGATTCAGGGGCTTCTCATCATATGGCTTCTTCATAGTCCATGTTTTCATCATTTGAGCCTTGAAAAGATCCACCTATTTTGATGGGAAATCACACTTACATGAATATGATTGGGAAAGGAAGTATTGATGTTAGGGAGGGACACTTCAATGATGTGTTGTGTGTTCCACACTTGACCAATAACCTTCTTTCTATCTATCAAATCACAAATGGTGCTACAAAGAAGACTGTGGAATTTACACTTGATTTAATTTTCATCAAGGACTTGGAGAGTGGAGCAGTTATTGCTACTGGGATAGTGGACCACTCTTCTCAGTTGTACTCCTTTTTAGATTTTGTTTCTCTTGATGATAGTGGTTCTTCAGATGGTGATTCTTCAGCATATGATCATGATTATAGTGATGATTCAGATTTTGAGGAGAGTTTTGGCTACTTGAACTTGGGTATTCTCACTCATGATCAAGCTCTTGAGCCTTTCATTTAATCTCCTCCTATTGAGACTACTTATACTCTTGCTCTTGATGATGCTTACATTCACATAGCCATGGATTCAGGTGATTCAGTGCAGCAAGATATTCATTATCTTCCAGACTTGGTTCCATGGGATGACTACTTGACAGACATTGCAAGTTTTCTTATGGATTCTTACATTTTAGATTTGGGAGATTTCATTGATGACATTCATCTCCTCTTTGGTGAAGATGATCCTTCTTCAGTTGTTGCAAGGGACCCTGCTAACCCTCATCTTCATTCTCTACTTGATCATTCTTTTGAGGGTGACATGATTGTAGATACTTTGATACAATGGTTGGACGAGGTCACTTTATCTTTAGAGGAGACACTTGGGTCTTTGGTACATGTTCAACACTCATCCTCAGTTGTTCCTAATTTGTCTTTTTCAGTAGAGTGGCTTAGTACACATGATTTTGAGGAGGTTCCTTTTAGCTTTGACATGGGGACACTTGAGCAAGTTTCAAAGATTCCATACACCTTGAGGTTTCTTCCTATTGATTGGGGAGGAGGCTTCATATATTCACCTTTGGTCTTGTTTCTTCCTAAGGGGATGAATTTTGTTCTACACTCATGGAGCAGTTTCTACATCAAGCCTGGAGCATCTACCATTGGTGTACATTCTACATTGAGGGGGGCTACTTTGTCTCTCTTCCACTTCTTCTCTCTTATGGGGGGGATATTTTCCTCACATGAGGTCTTCTCTCTCATATTCTATTATTGTATTCATCTCTCTTTTTAGGGGAGGGTTTTTCCCATGAGATTTCCCTCTTTCTCCGCTTTATGAGAGATTGCATTATCTATTGCTCTTGCATATTGTACATGGGTACCTAACATGGCCTAGTAGTCGGGACCCATCTTGCATTGTGAGCTTAAGTGCACCCCCCTAAGTTACACTTAAGGGGGGTGTTGGTGTAATTAAATATTACTAATTACACTTTACTTAAGTTTACCTAGGATAATGCATTTGCATACTAGTTGTCATTGTGACACTTACGAGTTTGTGTTTCATTTTGGCACATGGTTAGGAGAATTTCCACTTTAGGTGTGATATTTTTCATCACATACCTCTTTGTGTGTGAGATCCACTTTTAGTGATCTTATCACATTATCATCCTCTCATTGTTACACATACTTTGATGTACAATGGAGGATGATCCACCTTTGGTGGACATGTGATTCCACCATGTCTAGTTTATAGCTCATCACTTGCATATCTTCTAGTTATCATGCATTGCATCTTACAAGTAGTGGTTTCCATTGCACCAAAAAATCAACCTATTAATTCTCGATACAACCACTAGACTTATAGAAGACACATGAGACAGTTAAGCCATGTCATGAATCCCGAGGGGAGCACTGACTATTTTTCCAACAATCTCCCCCTCAATGTTACCTGAGGGGATTTGAACCTGTGACCAAGCTCTAATACCACTTGTTACAAGTAGTGGTTGTCGTTGCACCAAAAGATCAACCTGTTAATGTTTGATATAACGACTATACTTATAGAAGATATAACAGGTGGTTAAGCTATGTCATGAATCCTGAGGGGAGTGCTAACCATTTTGCCAACATTGCCTATATATTCAAGCACATCTACATTGTATAAATCAATCAATCAATATATTATTCATTATTTGATCATTGGATCATATCATATTTTGCCTCTCTTGTGCTATCTCTTGAGCTTCTAGATCTTGGTGTTCATTCTTTGCCTTAGGAAAATTCCTACAAATTTGAACAAGTTATAAATATTAAATAAAAAATATGTTACAAGAGAATCTGTAGAAAATTGAATTTATTTTCTAAGATACTAGGCCTTTTTTGAAAAAAAATTATTCTTTATGTTGAAAACTTTAAACTCAAATGTAGTAGTACAAAAATTTCAAGAAAAAATAAGTAGTTGTATGTCTGACCACCGTAAATACAATCAAATGATAATATTTTCTTAGAAGATTCAAGATATAAGTAGTAGACTCTGTTAGGAATGAATGAAAAATGAGTGCATGAAGAGTTTTTGATGCATTGCGATATTGTTTGGATATGTTTTGTGATCATTTTGTAGCAGTGGAGTGTTGCATTCATGACTGGATTGTCATTGATGTCAACACAGTGATATTTCAGTGAATTGATAGGGAAACAGAGGACTGTTTTGATCATAAATAATTTTATATTGAAGATTGGCTTATGCGGAGTTAATGGAAGCTATAAAATGATGATATTTATCTTTAGTTAACTACACAAGTCTTTATCTATTGTGGATTGAGAGATAAAGGTGATTTAGTGAAGTTCAGTGACAGACAGGCAGTGAGAGTACCTGATGGAAGATATTTTTGTAATTATTTATTCTGATGGAATCAAACTTTGTGGAATTGAATATATTATCGTTAGGATGTATTTTAGCTATGGCTAATAGCACATAAAGATTGGAGTTCATATGAATTAGTTACAAGCTTTTTGGTGAAGATAGTATATCAGAATAGTGTTCCTGAAGAGCAGTTTTGGTAAATTGACTATATCTTTTTACTGGGATGATATTTTAATTTACAGAGTTAGATGAAGCATCTAGACACCCTGAGGATACTTTGATTAAGAGTGCATAAAGTTTGGAGAAGCTTTGAGAAAGTTATAGCACCTGGAAGCTGACAGTTTTATGTAATTTTTTATGTAACGTGTGAGAGCTATTATTTTGTATTTGAGGACCGACTCATTTGTAATTATTTGAGTGTGGTATATAAGGAGGATTGTTTTTCATTATTTTATGTATGGATATGAGAAAGGATATATGATGATGAGCGAATCTGATGAGAAAGTTGCGGATCTAGGCATGAAGTGAAGAAAAGGGTCAGTATAGCAGTGTTTTGATGATTTGTGAGTGCAGAGATCAGAGTTTGAGGTATTATGATGTTGTGAGTGTAGTTTGGGCACAGTAAGTTGAAGGTACTTTGTTCCATATTATTTTGATGAATAATCTTAAGGTTTTTTGGACCGTGAGTTTAGAGATCTTGCCTTGAAGCTGTTTGGGCAATGGGTCCATCTGTCTTCTTTTTGTTCTTTAGACTCTTCACTGGGTCAGAATCTTTTAACAGAGATTCAAAATCTCCTAAAAGGGATTTATATGTACTAGATGTATTTCATAAGACTTCTAACAGGGTCCATCCTCTAACAAGGAACTTTCATATTAGTACATCATTTTGTGGGCATCATTCCCACAAGGGGTTTTCCCTTGATTGGGTTTCCTCGAGAACATATCTTGTGTCATTGTGCAAATTTTGTATGGTTGTTTTCATTATTGCATTGGTTATATTGTTAATTACTGAAAAAGGAATTAAATTGATTAAGTATCAGATAACTAATTCACCCCCCCCCCCCCTCTCAGTTATCTTGGGGATCTTTTCTTTCTAACAATTGGTATCAGAGCAGCAGGTCCTTGAAGGAAAAGTTTAACAACTTAAGGAGATCTATGGTGAATTTCAGGAAAGAAAGCCCTAAGTTTGATGGAATAAATTTTGATAGCTGGAAGCAGAAGATCAAGGTACATCTCTTGTGTTTAGGACCAGCTTATTGGTTGATTACAAGCAAAGAGAAGGAAGTCATTAGTGAAGAAAGACTTGAAAGTTGTTCAAATGAGGAAAGAGACATATTTATGTGTAACATACTTGCAAAGGAAGCACTTTTGTCAGCCCTACCAGAAAATGAATATGGTCAGGTAAAAGATCTACCTAAAGCTCATGATATTTGGAAAGCTTTACTTAATACTTTTGAAGGTGATGTACATGCAAAGCAAGCTAGATTACATAATTGGATTTGTGCATTTGAAGATATAAGATTGTTAGAAGCTATATGGGAAGAGTATCTGAGATTGTTACAAGAATTAAGTCTTGTGGATGAACAAAGATAGAGCATGAAGTGATATGGAAGATTTTGAGAACATTGACACCAGTATTCAAGTAGACAACACAAATGATTGAACAAGTGATACCTTGCACACTGAACTTTTCAAAAGAAACCCTTCTTGGAAGATTGGAAGCAGAAGAAATGAGTTTGAAAATGTCAGGAGAATTACCTAGAATGGAGACAACATTCAGTGCTCTGAGTATCAGACCTACATTGTCAAGAAGTACAAGCATGAACAGAGATTATGCAAGCAACAACAGAATCAGATTTGAAGAAGATAAGAAGATTGAAGAAGGTATTGCACTACTCATGAAAAGAGAACCGGAAGGTAAGAAAATATTTAAATGTTGGACTTGTCAAGAATATGGTCATTATGCATCTAAATTTCCTAAGAGAGTTAAGAAATACAGAAACAAATTTATAAGACCTGATAAATGTTACTATGTTAATGATGAAGAAATTGAAGTAGGAATTGAAAGACATTTAAGTGACAGTGATAATGATAGTGATGACATAGGATTTGTGGCTATAAAGGAAGAAACTACTGAATCAAAAGTTGTAGAAGAAAAAGCCCTAGTTTCACAAGTAGAAAAGAGATCAGATTGGATTATAGACAATGGATGTTCACATCACATGACAAGTGACAAAGGAAAATTCATAAAATATAGCAATTATGATGGAGGAGTAGTCAGAGCTAGTAATAATGAACCTTGCTTAATCAAAGGTATATGATCTATTACTCTTGATGGAAAGACTAACACTGATGATGTTTACTTTTTTGATGGATTAAAACACAATTTGTTGAGTGTTGGATAGCTAGTTGATAAAGGTTATCAAGTTTCTTTTACTGAAAGCTCTTGTGTGATTAAAGATAAGGATGGAAATCTGATTGGAAAAGGATCTAGAACCAGAGGTAATGTATTTCAGTTGAATCCTACTAAAATAACATGTTTGATGACTAAAATTGATGACAGTTGGTTATGGCATAGAAGGTTTTGTCATATAAATTTTGATAACATTGTGAAGGTGAGTACTACATTTGCAGTGAGAGATTTACCAAAGATTATGAAGCCTACTAACATGATTTGCAAAGAATGTGTGATGGAAAAATAGAAAATAAGTTCATTTCCAAGCAAGAAGTTTGCATCTACTGAGAAGTTGGAGATCATTCATACAGATTTGAGTGGACCTACAAGAACTAGAGGATTTCATAGTGAAAGGTATTTTATGATTTTTGTTGATGACTTTACAAGAATGATGTGGGTTGCATTTTTGAAAGAAAAGTCTGAGGCATTTGATAAGTTTAAGATTGTTAAGAATAAACTTGAGACTGAATCAGAAATGAAAATTAAATGTTTGAGATCAGATAGAGGAGGTGAATTTACATCTAAAGAATTTGATAATTTTTGTGAGATGAATGGCATTAAAAGATAGTATTCAGCACCTAGAACACCTAAACAAAATGGAATTGCAGAAAGAAGGAACAGATCAGTAACTGAAGCAGCAAGAGCAATATTGTTTGAAAGTGATTTGGCCAAGATATTTTGGAGAGAAGCAGTGAGTACAGTAGTTTACACAATGAACAGAGTACAGATCAGATTAGGGATAGAAAAGACACCTTATGAATTATGGTTTGGGCATACACCAACAGTTAAGTATTTCAAAATTTTTGGTAGCAGATGTTATATTAAAAGAGATGATGATATAGGAAAGTTTGATCCTAGAAGTGATGAAGGAATATTTCTCGGTTATTCTTTGAAAAGTAAAGCATATAGATGTTACAACAAGAGAACTAAGTCTATTATTGAAAGTGAAAATGTTAGAGTTGATGAGAAATTTAGAATTCAGGAAAGAATGCTTGATTATGAACCTGATGGAGAAACTTTTACTCAGTCTAACAATGAAATTTTTGAACATTTTTTTGAGACTAACAGTGAATTGACAAATGAAAATATTGAAGACGGCAGTGGTCAGAGCAGAAAAGAATCTACGAATGAGACAAGAGGAGAAACTACAAGAGTTGAAACTACAAGAGGAGAAACTACAAGAGGAGAAACTACAAGAGGAGAGACTATGACACCTAATAGGTACACAACAAAGAATCATCCACCTAAACAGATAATTGGAAGCTTAGACAGAGGAGTTCTTACTCGGAATAAGGTACTTTTATGTTTGATTTCACAAGTTGAACCTAAAACTACAAATGAATCATGTGAAGATGAATGTTGGATGAAAGCTATGAAAGAAGAATTAGATCAGATTGAGAAGAACAAAACATGGGAATTGGTTCCTAGACCTAAGGACAAGAATATGATTGGAACTAAATGGGTATTCAGAAATAAGGTAAATGAACAAGGAGAAGTGATCAGAAACAAAGCAAGATTAGTATGTAAGGGATATTCACAACAAGAAGGAATAGATTATGAAGAAACTTTTGCTCCTATGGCCAGACTTGAAGTAGTAAGAATGTTTTTGGCTTATGCAGCATATAAGAAATTCAGAGTATATCAAATGGATGTTAAGTCAACATTTTTGAATGGTGAGTTGGAAGAAGAAGTCTACATTGAGAAACCTGATGGTTTTCCTTTAACTCATGAAGGAGACATGGTATGTAAACTTAAGAAAGCATTGTATGGTTTAAAGCAAGCACCTAGAACTTGGTATGCAAGATTGGACAAGTATTTACTGAAATTGGAATTTGTGAAAGGGACAGGAGATAGTAACTTGTACATAAAAGAAATTGAGAATGGATTATTGATTGTGGAAATATTTGTTGATGATATTATCTTTGGAGGAGAAGATGAAGCCAGTGACAAATTTGCAGAAGAAATGAAAATAGAATTTGAGATTAGTATGATTGGAGAAATGAAATACTTTTTGGGATTGCAGATAACACAAAGCATAGATGGTATATTTATCAGTCAAGCTAAGTATCTAAATGATTTGTTGAAAAAATTTGGAATGGAAGATTGTAAACTAGTTGGAACACCTATGGTGACCGGACTTAAATTATCTAGCAAAGATGAGTCAGTGGAAGTTGAACATAAGAAGTATAGATCTATGATTGGAGGATTACAGTACTTGACACATACTAGACCAGATATAGCACATTCAGTTGGGATAGTAGCAAGATTTCAAGAAGCACCTAAAGAAATACACTTTGCAACAGCTAAGAGAATTTTGAGATATTTGAGAGGAACAATGAATTATGGACTGTGGTATGACAATTCTAATGATTTTACATTATGTGCATACACTGATGCAGATTGGGGAGGTAGTGTTGATGATAAGAAAAGCACCAGTGGTGGGGCATTTTTTCTTGGAGGAATATTGGTTTCATGGCTAAGTAAAAAGTAGAACTATATTTCACAAAGCACAGCAGAGGCAGAGTATGTTGTAGCAGAAAACAATTGTAATCAGATTATTTGGATGAAGCAGATGTTGAAGGACATTGGGATAAAGTTTGAAGAACCTATTACCATACATTGTGATAATACAAGTAGAGTCAGTTTGTCGAAGAATCCAGTATTACATTCAAAGACAAAACACATAGAGATCAAGTATCATGTTGTGAGAGAAAAAGCTAAGAAGAAAGAAATCAGACTTGAGTACATTAGTACCCATGAGCAGATAGCAGACATATTTACTAAACCATTTCCGAAGGATACTTTTGAGTATTTGAGAGGTATGCTTGGGGTCATTCCCCAACCTTCTATTGAGTAGAAGATGCAGAGAATTGCATCCGTCCAGTGGTTTATGTATCTATCTTTTTCTGGACCGGATGATGGTACTTTCTGAATGGGGGAGTATTTTTGTTTGAGCTGAGTCATTGAGGACTCTAGTGCATTTATTTTTCAAAATAGTGTCTATTGACATTGAGCTATTGTTTGACATTGTCATTGATGTCAATGGGGGAGAGATTCATGAAAAACTTCATAGTAATGCAACATATGTTATGGGGGTGAGATTCATATTGTTTGATGTCTTTGAGGGAAAGTAAGCATTGTATATGTGAAAGATTAATAGGAAAACAAAGCAAGATTTGAGAAATTCAATTTATAAATCTTTGTTGGATTTTTGGAACATTGGATGTTTTTCATCCGTGTTGCCATCAATGCCAATGGGGGAGATTGTTAGGAATGAATGCAAAATGAGTGCATGAAGAGTTTTTGATGCATTGAGATATTTTTTGGATATGTTTTGTGATCATTCTGTAGCAGTGGAGTGTTGCATTTATGACTGGATTGTCATTGATGTCAACACAGTGATATTTCAGTGAATTGACAGGAAAATAGAGGACTGTTTTGATCATAAATAATTTTATATTGAAGATTGGCTTATGTGGAGTTAATGGAAGCTAGAACATGATGATATTTATCTTTAGTTAACTTCACAAGTCTTTATTTATTGTGGATTGAGAGATAAAGGTGATTTAGTGAAGTTCAGTGATAGACAGGTAGTGAGAGTACCTGATGGAAGATATTTTGTAATTATTTATTATGATGGAATAAGACTTTGTAGAATTGAATATATTATCTTTAGGATGTATTTGAGCTATGGATAATAGAACATAAAGATTGGAGTTCATATGAATTAGTTACAAGCTTTTTGGTGAAGATAGTATATCAGAATAGTGTTCCTAAAGAGCAATTTTGGTAAATTGACTATATCTTTTTACTGGGATGATATTTTCATTTGTGGAGTTAGATGAAGCATCTAGACACCATGAGGATACTTTGGTTAAGAGAACATAAAGTTTTGATAAGCTTTGAGAAAGTTATAGCACCTGGAAGCTGACAATTTTATGTAATTTTTGATGTAACATGTGAGAACTATTATTTTGTATTTGAGGACCGACTCATTTGTAATTATTTGAGTGTGGTATATAACGAGGATTTTTTTTCATTATTTTATGTATAGATATGAGAAAGGATATATGATGATGAGCGAATCTGATGAGAAAGTTGCGGATCTAGGCATGAAGTGAAGAAAAGGGTTAGTATAGCAGTGTTTTGATGATTTGTGAGTGCAGAGATCAAAGTTTGAGGTATTATGATGTTGTGAGTGTAGTTTGGGCATAGTAAGTTGAAGGTGCCTTGTTCCATATTATTTTGATGAATAATCTTAAGGTTTTTTGGACAGTGAGTTTAGAGATCTTGCTTTGAAGCTGTTTGGGCAGTGGGTCCATCTGTCTTCTTTTTGTTCTTTAGACTCTTAACTGGGTCAGAATCTTTTAATAGGGATTCAAAATCTCCTAACAGGGATTTATATGTACTGAATGTATTTCATAAGACTCCTAACAGGGTCCATCCTCTAACAAGGAACTTTCATATCAGTACATCATTTTGTGGGCATCATTCCCATACAGGGTTTTCCCTTGATTGGGTTTCCTCGAGAACATATCTTGTGTCATTGTGCAAATTGTGTATGGTTGTTTTCATTATTGCATTGGTTATATTGTTAATTACTAAAAAAGTAATTAAATTGATTAAGTATCAGATAACTGATTCACCCCCCCCCCCTCTCAATTATCTTGGGGATCTTTTCTTTCTAACAGACTCATGTGTGGATATTACACATAATTTTTTGTAATTTTATTCCAAGTAAATAATTAATGATGATTTTTCTTCTACAACTTTTATAGATTACAAAAACTTTCATGTCTGACTACATTAACTTAGTCTAAAATTTATCAAGTTGATTTTTCTTTTCTCATAGTAGGAAAAGCATAGAGTATGACACATGTTTTAGATTTGAAAAATGTTTTACAGTTTGAAAGTTATAGCTATTTTTCAATAAGTCTATCAATCAGAAATAGAAAGATAACAAGTAGGTGTATATGTGACCACATTAAACAAAATCAAATGATAATTTTTTTTATAAGATTCTAGATAAAAGTAGTAGACTCATGTCCGAATGTGACGTATATGTTTTTGTATTTTTTTCCATGTAAATAATTAATTATGATTTTTGTGCTACAAATTTTTTTGAATATAAAAATTCTCGTGTGTGACCACCTTAACTTACTCTAAACTTCATCAAATTGAAAGAATTATTTATTATCATTGTATTATATTAAACATAGAATGTGATGTATATTTTAGATTTAAAAAATGTTATATTGTTTGAAAGTTATAGTTGTTTTTCAACGAGTCTATCAATCAGGACTTCTTTTTCACATCACCACTTTTTGGCATACCATGATCCTACACATACCCTAATCCTCACTACTCATCTAGACCTAACCTTGTATCTCCTTCATTCTCCTTTTTCCTCTTCATCTCAATCAAACATTCCTTTGCCCCTTAATCACCACCCTCCATTCTTGAGCCAATTCATTTAAAAGGATGATCTTCCTTGGCTCAAGGGTCCACTCTCTTGCATTCTAAAGTTTCATCTTGGTTATTGTTGAAGTCCATTTCTCTGAAGCATTCTAAAGTTCCATCTTGCTATCTTGCAACTAGATTATCTTAGTCTTTTGCATATTTTTTTCTTGCATTCTTAGATTAGTCTTGTTATTTGAATTCCTAGATCTTAGTTTCTTTCATTTCCATGGTCAGAGCTCTCTTGCATTCTTAGTTTACTTAATTTCTTAGTGCAATCTTTCATTTTTAATCTAGATTTCTTTCATGCATTGTTTCATAGTAATCTCTTGCATTCTCATTATAGATCACTAGTTATTTTGTATTCATTCTATCTTAATCTCTCATCCTAGCTGAAATATTGCATTCTAGTTCATTTATAGTTTTTCATTTGTATTAGAATCTTCCATTTTAGAGTATTCAAGTCACTAATCCTTTATGCCAATTTGATGAGCATCATGAGAAGGATTAAACTCTCTAAAACTAGGAAGCAATAAGCCTCTTTTGCAAATTTGGCTGGTTCATTTGAAATGGCCTTGTATAGCTAAATTCTTGAGCTAATGGCTTATTGAGTATTTTTTTTCCTCAATTTGAGTACCAATATTTGACCACATATTTTTTGGCAGCCACCTTTGGGGCTATATTCTAGGGTTTAGCTCCATTCTTTGGATTTTCTTTCATTTTCATCATTTTTTTGTTGCAAGTATGTATCTCTATTTTGCAGGCTAGGATTATCATATGACATTACACATTATAGCAGGATGACACTTCATAATATGCTCAGATGATCTTTTCTAGTTTATGGAATATCACCTTTGTCCTCTCTGTTCTATCATCTATCTTCTAGTAGAATATCATCTATTTTCAGCAGGCTCTGTCACCCAGGCTTGAAATATCATCTAACATTTGGAGGTATATCATACAATTTTTTGATAGACTATGAAGTGTCATCCATATTTTATTTCTTGCATAGTATGAATATTTTAGCCTAATTTTCTTACACTTTTCTTGCATTTTGATCTTTTTGGTTTCCTAACAAAACCTAACAAGTGTTTTTGTAGGTTTATTGGTTTCATCTGCATACTTTTGTGCCCTAACTTGTTGTTTTATAGAAATCTCATGCCAAATATATCAACACTTGCTTGTTTCAAAACTACTAATGCATTTCTAATGTAGGACACTTGTCAAAGACTTATTTTGAGGCTACTAATTCATTTCTTTTGTAGGTTGCCTTGGAAATACAAATAAACATTATGATTTTATATGTTTGGTTTTTTAGGATCCTAGGTTAATTGGGAGATCTCTTTTCTTGTGATTAGTTGAGTAGTAGGAGAGTATTCTCTTCACCTCCTAGATGATGAATCAAAAATATTTACCTACCTGATTGGGTACTTGTAAAAGGAATATTGGGTGAATTAACATATGTTTGATGTGCTTGGAAGAAACTATGGAGTAGGAGAGTATGCTCTTTTCCTTATGAAAAATCAGAAATTTTGACCTATGTTAGCTATCCATCTTACTTTTCTTGAATTTACCTTTAGAGGGATTTCCAAGAGAGAAATATTTTGGGAATGACCCAAGTGGGAAACAAGAGAACCTGACTAACTCTATCCCACTATAATCAAAAGCTTCCTTCAATGTAAAGAAAGGAAAGAGTTGGCTATTTTCTACTGCCAATTCTTCTTCATGTGAAGGGCCTATTTGGCTCAATCTTACTAAGAAATGATACACTTGTTTAGGCGCTTGTAGGGCCATCTTGGTTTCAATATTCTTTACAAGACTACAAGGGGATTACATTCAACTTATATAGGGTTGAGTGTTCTCAATATTGGTTGTGAGACTATACATTTTGAGAGCTTGTAGGGCTGTAGGCCTCAAATTTTCTTGTGAAAGTACAAGGGGTAGTCATGAACATAGACCCTTACTAAACACCTGAGGATTTAGAGGCCAACCATTTCAGCCGTGTGACTTCTTTTGTGCAAGGATTGATCCAAGTAGATTTACCTGGATCACCCCTAGATTACTCACCATATGTATTCCCTTAGATGCTAAAGCTTAAATGTGGTAATTGTTATACACTAATTTTGTACCCTTGTTTCAAGCTCTCTTTCTCTTGATAACTTAGTATAACATGGGAATCATCTCCAGGTTGTGGAACCTATGCTAACTGAGATGAGACCTCCAGGTTCTAGGCTGGTTCCTCTGGGATAATCACCTTAACTTGCTTCTTGACATGAAAGTAAAGCTTGAAGGGAAAAGGGATAGAAGGAATGCTTGAAAAGGAAATGACTTGAAAGCAAACTACCTACTAGGTGATACATTGAAAATATGGTTTGAATCTCAGTATAAAGAATGAATTTAATGAACAAACTTAGGTCTAGGAGATCATAACTCACTGAATAGGCTTGCATAAGTATTTCATAGAAGGGTCTCCAATAGAAAGAGGCTATTCAGGGAAAGAAATAATTTCACAAATAATAGCATTCCTAAGGGGTTAGACACAATTTATGACCTACAAACAAACATTCACCTCTGTAACTCGGTATAGGAATGAGACAGATTGTCAGGGGGTTGAGGTATACCCACAAGAGCATTCAAATAAAATCACCCTCAAGAATACACATAAATTGCATAAAGAAAGAGGGATTAGAAACCCTAAGATATCACTAAAAGCATCATATACTTCAATTCAATAAGAGATAATTTAGACAAGGAAGCATAGGGATAGAAAAGATGTCACAAAATACCTCTGCAATATCTGAATAATCAATGGGAGATTTACAACTGTAGAAGCCAGAGGGAAAAAAAATTTGCCATAGATAACTCTTAAGAAAGATGAATTTCTTCTTACAATTGTCCAACTCTGAGCTCTAAAGCTCTTAAAAAATATTATATACATCTCCTATTTGCAGGTAGGCAAGAGTAAAAAACCTAACTAGGGTTACAAAGATTTTACAATAGAATAATCACTAACCCTAAGTCAAACAAGTCTGATCATAGGTGTATCTCTGTAACATCATGGGCGATCAGATATTTTGTTTGCGTGCCCATCCCTGTACTACATTGCTTGCAGACAAGCAACTTGGATTCATCAACCTTCCTACACAAAGTCTCACCATGAATGCTCAAAATAGTACTTATCAGGGACAAGAAATGACCCAAGACAGCCGCCCAGACCTTTTCATCATCCTCCTTAACTGCAAATGTCTTAAAGACATAAATTTTTTAGCTACCACTTTATATTCAACCTGCTGGATCAAAACTGACAAAAAAAAACCTCTGCAAAGATATTCAAATTTGAATTATAACGGCTAGCCTGGTCATTTTAAAATGTGACCGTAGATATTATTTATTTCCTGGAAAATGAACGGCCCAGATCAACTTTACAACAGTTGCGAACCCCCTTGAAAATTCAAAATCCACATCGGCATGCTTGGAACAATGAGAATTGAGCATATCAGCATGTCAGAATGTTTGGACCCACCTCGAGCCTTTCTTCCTTTAAGTCACAAAGAACTTATTTTAACCTTGGGCCCAGACTTGCCACTTGTCAAACTTCTATTCACACTGATCGCCCTATCAACAACACCTTGGAAAGTCTTTGACATCGGTCCCACTGAAGACAAGATTCCAATCCAATGGCGAGCGCATGATCTCATAGCCTTCGAATATTCCTTCAGAACATGTGCCAACCATAGATCCTTTTAGAACTAGGACCCCACTAACACAAGGGTCCACCTAAAAATCCTCGTCAGCACATGACAACCAATCATATTCAAGCAAGTCAGAAACACGCGGCACTGGCCCCACCTAACATTTACCTTTACTTTGGCCAATCATAAAATGATATGTCATCCTGACCTAGCACAGACCCACTTGATAGAACTTAAACACTTGGAAAATCTAACAGTCGGTGCATGATCACATACCCTCAAAAGATTCTTTTAGAACATGTGCTAGCCATTGATCTCTATCCTTCTAACATCCCTACAGATCCTCTAACATGGTCCCACTGACAAATTCTAGCTGTGTGCCCAACGACCAATCAAATGTGAGCACATCAGAAAGAAAGGACCCACCGAACGAAGCTCTGACAGTAAAAAAAGATCAATGGTCAGCGCATAATCTCACGGCTCTGACACAACCCATGAGATCACATGCCAGCCGTAGGATTAAAAGGAACACAGTCTGTCAGGCCAGCTCTGACATTCTTTACAAATCATCACCAACTGACCAATAGCAAGCTCCACATAGGACAATGTGGCAGTGGACCCACTAAAACTTTGAAGCGTTGTGTCACAAAGGAGAATCAATGGTTGTCTTATAATCACAAGCCTCTGACAAACCCTTCATGAACTTATGATGACCGTTGATCTTGCTGAACTAGGACCCCCACATAAATTAACCGCCAAACACTTAGCGATTAGGCGACTGAAGAGAAGGTAACGTTCGCTAGGTTACAAGATATTAAATGGTGACCGTGAAGCATTTAGCGAATGAGAATCACTACAGTCGCTGAATCATTGAAAGGAAAAGATGACCACTGGAGAAATAAGAGAACCTATGACCAGCCAATAGGATTAAAGCACACATGGGTATTTGAGGGTTTTAAGTGGCCCGAAAAAGGTAATGATGAAATAGAACCTAGCTAGGGTTTGCAAGGTTTTTTAAGCACAACAGCTACATTTTTGAATTTTTCAGACCTCCAGACCAGGGATTTAGAAAAATTGCAGAGGCCAGAAGACAAGTCACAAAGACATGAAAATTTTCAGGGAAGCTTGGCAAGGTAAAATAGAGACCATGGGATAGGAAAAGCCAAATTTGCATGCATAAGAAAATTTGGGTAACATTTTGGCGATTTCTACTGGATGTCAGCCTGCTAGACATGGAAAACCAGTGGCCTTGACATAATTCATTGGGCATGGGGTCATTCTCAGGAACACAAAACCTTTTGATAGAGACAAAACTAGAGTTGAGGAACAAAAATGTGCATGAGCACTTCTGAAAAGCAGGAAACAAACCTAGAAAATAGGGAAATAAAAACAAGAAACATATTTACAAGAATTTACAGAGAGGAGTTAACCTCAAAGTAGGGCTTCAAATGGAATCCATTCACTGAGATTGGCAAGACATCTCCTTAAAGAGTTGATAGCTGGAAAGAATTAGGCCCCTTGCATTCTATTATAAAAAATGGTCCACCCCAGAATGAGTCAAACTTTGTATGTCTGCCAGGCTTTGATCTAAATTCATCCCTCTTGAGGACTACATCTCCAATTTTGAAATTCCTGATCCTGGCTCTTTTATCAAAATTTCTCTTTGTCTGAATATGATGGAACTCCATATCTTTCATGGATTTGTCTCTGAGTTCCTCTAACTCCATGAGTTGAGCATATCTGATCTGCAAAGGATCTTCTTCTTCAAATAAGGCATATTGAGTAGCTAAGTCCAGAGTTGGCAATTCAGTTGAAATGGACAACTTAGATTCTCTGCCATATACTAACACATAAGGAGAATTTCCAATGATCTTCTTTGGGGTAATCCTATCTAACCACAAGGCAGACTTGAACTTAGTATGCCAATCCCTTTGGTTGTCCTGTAGGGTCTTCTTGATTATCCTAATCAAGTTCTTATTTGTTGATTCTGCTAAGCCATTTCCTTGAGGGTAATAATTAGACCTTTTATTTAGATAAATGCCATTTTTGATTGCCCATTCTGAGACTTTAAGGCTTGTGAATGCCAATGCATTATCTGATATTATAGAGTCTGGAGTGCCAAATCTATGAATTATATCATCATAAAAGCTTAATACAACACTCTCATTTGATTCTTTCAAGGCAATTTCCTTTGTCCATCTAGTGAAATAATCAGTTGCAATAATTATCCACTTGTGTCCTGCACTAGATGGATGATTGATCATACCAATGAAGTCTATGCCCCACTTCATGAAAGGTTGCTCCTGACTGGCTGTAAGGGAAAGGCTGCAAGCCTTTCTTTTCCTACAAACATGGCACACTTGATGCATTTTCTCACATAATCATGACTATCCTTGAAGATAGATGGCCAATAGTATCCAACCCTCATGATTTTAAAAGCTATAGTCCTAGGAGAGAAGTGACCTCCAGAAGGTCCATCATGAAATTCAAATAGGACATCAGCTATCTTTTCTAAATCTATGCATCTTAAAAGGACACCATTGTGATCCTTTCTAAAAAGAACCTCTTCTATCAGCACAAAAGGAATAGATTTTAATATATAGTATCTTCTTTTTACTGAATCCAAACCTACAGGACATTTTCCTGTCTTCAAAAAATTAACCATGTTAGGAAACCAACTTGATATCTGGGCATGTTCTTTTGTAGAATGCACAACCAAAGATGCATCCATTTGCTCTGGTTTCTTTGAACTTTCACCCCCAGCCAAATACTCACAAAGACCTCTTCCTCTAACTAGCTTGGTAGTCTGAATATCGATGTCATATTCCATCACCTTGGTGATCCAACCAACTCTTTTCTCATTTAGGTCCTTGGAAAGAAAAAAAATTTTGACACTTGGATGAGTAACTTTCAAGTGTACCTTGCTATGGGTCAATAGATATCTGAACTTTTTAAGGATCTTTATCACAACAAGTACATGTTTTTATACAAAAGAGTATCTCTATTCATACTCTTCTAAACCTTTGCTAAAGAAAGCAATAGGTTGCTCCAATCCTTCTAAACTTTCTCGAGTCAACATTACAGATATAGCATCATGACCTCCATAAGCATAAAGGATAAAATCCTTATTGAAATTTGGGTTTAATAGGGCAGGAGCTTTTGTTAGGGCCTCTTTGATAGCCTAGAAATTAGCTTTTCCCTCTTTAGTCCAACTGAAAGTTGAACTCTTCTTTAACATGGCTATCAAAGGCTTTATTAAATCTGCAATACTAGGTAGGAAATGCCTAACAAAATTAATCTTTCCTATGAAAGATTGGAGACCTTTCTTATGATGTGGCAATGGTAGCTCTAGGATGGCTGCAATTCTCTCAGGATCCACTGTAATTCCTTCTTTGGATACTACATATCCCAATATTTTTCCTTCATGAACTGCAAACACACACTTCTTAGGATTAAGAGATAGCCCAAACTCTCTACATCTTTCAAAATCTGCCTCAAATGTTTGATATGGTCTACTGCATGTTTAGAATAGATAGTTATGTCATCTAAGTAGACCAAAATAAACTTGTACATGAGGTTTTTAAAGGCCATATCCATTTCCTTTTGAAATGTAGCACCTGCATTTGACAAACCAAAGGGAATCTTTTGATAAGCCACGCTTCCCCACTTGGTTGTAAATGTAGTCTTATATTGATCCTCTTCATTAACCAGGGTCTGATTGTATCCTGAATAGCCATCCAATAATGAAAATCTCTTAGATCTAGAGACACATTGTAAAATTTGTTCCATAGAGGGTAATGGATGGCGGTCTTTTAAGGAGGCTCTGTTAAGATCCCTGTATTCAACACATAATCTCAACTTCCCATTCTTCTTCCTGACAGGAAAAAGGTTGGAAACCCAACTAGTATGCTTAATGGGGTAAATGATACCACTTTCTATCAATTTGAGCACTTCTTTATGCATAAGTGGCTCAAGCTTTGGATTAACAGGCCTTTGCTTTTGCCTCACTGGTTTGGTATTAGGTTCTAATTCAATAGTGTGTTGAGCAAGGGCTGGATCAAAACCTTTAAGGTCTTCATATTGCCAGGTAAAAACATCACTGAATTCTTTGAATAATTGAGTATAAGTTTATTTTTCCAATTCAGTGTTTACTTTTCCAAATTGTAAGCTCTTACCTGGTTCCAATTCTAATTCAACACAATGTTCTTGTTGAACTACCAGGCCAACTTTGTTCTTCTTAACTTGATCATCCTCATTGAAGATAGTCTCTAGGGTGACAAGACCTATAGGAATCTTATTGGACTTAAGTTGTATCACTTGGTCACCATAGTTATGTGATAATCTATCTTGATTATACCTTGAAAAAACATCTTCTTCAAACAAGAATTGTAGAATTTGTTCATCATTGTCAAATACCTACCAATTGACATCATTATTAGGAATAGAGGGTCTGACAATCACTTTGATATGTTGTTGATCTATTTCTTTTGAAATGTTATTTGGAATGTAATACTGAGATCCAACATCAGCTAATCTATCTGCATTTTGATTTAGCTTCTTAGGGATAGAAACAATATTGAAAGCATAAAAATTTTCAATTGCATCCAAATCTCTATGTGTATATACTTTCAAAGTGTCATTCTTGGTTGCACTTATCCCTCTTACTTGGCTGACAACTAACTCACTATTACCATAAACTTTTAAGGCTTTGAGCCCTCTTTTCCTAGCCCACTCTAGTCCATTCACAAGGCTTTCATACTCTACAGCGTTGCTAGTGCAGGAGAAACTAAATCTAAAGGTAGTATAATACCTTTCTCCTTTTGGGGACACTAACATAGCACCACCACCAGAAGCATGTTTACTTCTGGCACCATCAAAAAATAGTTCCCAAACCTGATTATTCTGACCCTCTAAATCAGTGTCTTCTTTGAGGAGGCTTGGTTCTTTCAATCAACTTTCTTGTATCAAATAAATTCCCAAACCAAAATCTCAAATAAGATTTTCTTGGGTCTTCGAAGCTCTTTCATTTAGTAAAATATCTAGGATATTCTCTATCTTGGTGTCTGCTTCTCCAATGGTTTGGAAGTCACTGTTATCAAATATAGGACATTTTACATTTATGGTATTGGATACATATGGCTCTATATGGTGTGCCACCAATGGCTCTAATTTAATGGTGACCTTGGTACCATACCTTGTGTGAAATAGCATGTGAGACTAGTTAGAAGAAAGGTAGCCTCCTATCTTGGCTGTAAACTCCCTTGACAGACATATAGAAAATAATGCATGGATATATATATATATATATATATATATATATATATATATATATATATATATATATATATATATATATATATATATATATATATATATATATATCAAGGAGGATGGAGAAATTAGGACTAGCATGAAGGATCAGACCGGTATCCTTAGCCACACTTATAGTATTGACTGAGGATCCATCAAGTTGTGTGACCTTTTTTTGGAAGGGTTCATACTTTAATCCTTATTGGTTAGCTACTTTCTTGGGCATCACAATGCTAGTAACTCCACTATCTACCATATAGTTATGTTCTAAAGATTTTCCAATAATTAGAGATACATAAAAGGGAGGTGGTTTTGAGTTCCTACCTTGAATGACATTGGCCCTGGAGTTGCTACTTGGAGTCTCCTTTTCTTGATCAGTGTTAACCAACACTGGCTTTGAAGCTGCTTTTGTAGGTTGAGGAGTTTCTGCCTCGGTCATGGCCTTCTTCAAAATCTCAGACTATCCTAGAATAGCTAAAGAGTCCTACATGGACATGGTGACATTTACCTTCTTCATGTTGTCTATGATGTTGAAAGGTATCATAGTGTGTACCCTTTGTTGTGCCTTCACCATGATGGGCTCTAATTCTTTGGAATGTTGGCCTGCTTGGCTTGTAATGGCAGGAGCCTTCTTGAGTGTGGTGGGAGTAGCTTGTTGCACTGGCTCTGTATATGTAGTAGCTTTATTACCATAGTTTGATCACTTCATATCTTGAGCTCTTCTATTTTATCTTGTATAGGCAAAAAAATTAGCTTCATCATTGACTCCACAGAAGTCTGGTTGCTCCCAATTGAAAAGAGCAGTCTCATTTTCTTGTGGTTCTTGTTGAGGAACTGATCCACTAGATGAAGCCTCTGATTGAGCTTGTGAGGCATTTTGAACTATTAGAGCTTGGTTCATCCATCCATTTGAACATGTAGCCTAATTATGAGGCTGATTACAAGGAAAGCACCATTCATTTTCCATGGCCATATTATTTTGACTAGGAACCATATCCCTAACCGGATATGCAGAATTAAGAGGTGTAGGGTTATATGGTTGGAATGGTCTTTGATTAAAACTTTGTCTTTCTCCTTGATAACCTCCTTAGTATGGTGAACTATTTTTCTAATAAGGTTGTCCTTGATTTTGATATTATTGATTAGGACCTTGGCCTTGTGGCTGAAAGGGTGGTCTGATTCCTTGACTTTGCCTCTTTAAGTTTGTCACTTCCTTAGTTAAAGTCTGTAGCAAATTTGTCATTTCTTTCTTATTGCTTTCTTGACTATTCTTTATCTCTTGCAGCTCTTGAGAGAAACTTGTTCTTAGCTCTTGACCACTAGTACTAGCCTGAGGTGCTAATATAGTGGGAATAAGGGTAAATGGGGGTACTTGTGCAGGTGCAATGGGTTGAAGGCTAGGAAAAATGTGCATTGGTGGCCTTCTAGCTATCATGCCTACTTGGATTAAACAATTTTCAGCCCTGACAACTATGTCAAAAGCTTAGGGTAAAGAAGTACCACCCATAGACTGGATCATGATAGAAATTTGACCATTCAAACTTTGTAAATAATAAAGGAAAGCATGGTCAGCTGATGGTCTTACTGAGACTAGAATTTTATTCCATGTCTTGAGGAATCTACCATTGTAATCTGTCATTTGTTCTTGAGGGTCTCTCTTAATGGTTGTTAATTGTTCCACCAGAGACAAGTTATCTGATTTATCCTCAAAATGCTTACTTAATGCATCCCCTAACCCATCCCATGAATTAATGGAACCGACAACTAGAGTTCTAAACCATTCAAGAGCCTTACCTTTTAGAGAGGCTGCTAATAATTTGGTGGTCACATCTTCTTGAGTTATGTTGTGTATGTTGAAGATGGTGGTCACATCTCGTATGTTCTCAAAAGTAGTTGTTTACCCTTCATCTATGAAATCAGGTAAGCTTTTTAGTGCTACCAAGGGCACATCATGATGCACAAAAAAAGTCAATGGACTTCCTTGATTGAAAGGCACAAAAGAAAACTATCTAGCCATTGTAGGAGCTGTGATTTGAAGATTAACAACTATATGAGGTGTATTTGTTGCTGGATTTGGATCCTCTTCTAGATCTCTGGTTAAAGATCTTCCTCTTCTTCTAGAATGAAAGGGAAAAGGTCTCCTTTCTACAGTATTAGGAGGTGTAGACTGAACTCTCTTTGTAGGGGATGCTCTTTGGGTAGACCTACCTTTATAAAAAATTTTTGAGGGAAACTCTGAAAATTCAGCAGGCTTTGAGCTCCTAGTCTTAATCTTTCTCATAAACTTTGAACAAATTTAGCTCTGGATTTGTGAAATCAGTGGAGTCACTAGATATACTTGATAAAACAACTTCTAAAAGTCTTTATCATGTAATCAATATATCAGAGATTTCATAACTTGAACATGAATATGATCTTGTAGTCCCACTGAGTGTGCCAGAATTGTTATACACTGGCACCAAGGTGGGGTATCCTTGAGCTTAAGGTCTGTACTGATATTCCTTGTGTACTAAAATTATTTGATCCTTTTGTAGATGAACCAATAGGAACACCTTTGAACTTCAATCTAATTTTTACTATCCCACCGGGTGTGCCAGAATTGTTACGCCCAAGGTGGGGTGTCTTTTGAATTTTGAATTTTCTCTTACTATCCCACCGGGTGTGCTAGAATTGTTACGCCCTAGGTGGGGTGTCTTCTAAATTTTGAATCTACTCTTACTGTCCCACCGAGCATGCCAGAATTGTTACACCCAAGGTGTGGTGTCTTCTAAATTTTGAATCTGCTCTTACTGTCCCACCGGGGATGCCAGAATTGTTATACACTAAGTTTGCACCCTTGTTTCAAGCTCTCTTGCTCTTGATAACTTAGTATAATATGGGAATCATCTCCAGATTGTGGGACCTATGCTAACTGAGATGAGACCTATAGGTTCTAGGCTGGTTCCTCTTGGATAATCACCTTAATTTTCTTCTTGACATGAAAGTAAAGCTTGAGGGGAAAATGGATAGAAGGAATGCTTGAAAAGGAAATGACTTGAAAGAAAACTACCTACTAGGTGATACACCAAAAATATGGTTTGAATCTTAGTATAGAGAATGAATTTAATGAACAAACTTAGGTCTAGGAGATCACAACTCACTGAATAGGCTTGCATAAGTATTTCATAGAAGGGTCTTCAATAGAAAGAGGCTATTCAAAGAAAGAAATAATTTCACAAACAATAGCATTCCTAAGGGGTTAGACATAATTTATGACTTGCAAACAAACATTCACCTCTGAAACTCGGTATAGGAATGAGATAGATTGTCAGGGGGTTGAGGTATACCCACAAGAGCATTCAAATCAAATCACCCACAAGAATACACATAAATTGTAGAAAGAAAGAGGGATCAGGAACCCTAAGATATCACTAAAAGCATCATATACTTTAATTCAATAAGAAATAATTCAGACAAGGAAGCATAGGGATAGAAAAGATGTCACAAAATACCTCTGCAATATCTGAATAATCAATGGGAGATTTACAACTGTAGAAGCCAGAGGGAAAAAAAAATGCCATAGATAACTCTTAAAAAGGATGAATTTCTTCTTACAATTGTTCAACTCTGAGCTCTAAAGCTCTTAAAAAATATTATATACATCTCCTATTTGCACGCAGGTAGGAGTCAAAAACCTAACTAAGGTTACAAAGATTTTACAATAGAATAATCACTAACCCTAAGTCAAACAAGTCTGATCATAGGTGTATCTCTATAACATCATGGCTGATCAGATATTTTGTTTACATGCCCATCCCTATACTACATTTCCTACAGACAAGCAAGCTGGATTCATCAACTTTCCTGCATAAAGTCTCGCCATGAATGCTCAAAATGGTACTTCTCGGGGACAAGAAATGACCCAAGAAGGCCGCCCAGACCTTGTCATCATCCTCATCAACTGCAAATGTCCTGAAGACATAAATTCTTTAGCTACCACTTTAGATTCGACCTGCTAGATCAAAACTGGAAAAAAAACCCTCTATATAGATTCAAATTTGAATTATAATGGCTAACCTAGTCATTTTAAAATGTGACTGTAGATAGTCTTTATTTCCTGGCAAATGAATGGCCCAAATCAACTTTACAATAGTCACAAACCTTCTTGAAAAGTCAAAATCCACATCAGCATGATTGGACCAATGAGAATCGAGCATATTAGCATGTCAGAATGTTTGGACCCACCTCGAGCCTTTCTTCCTTTAAGTCACGAAGAACTTATTTTAACCCTAGGCCTAGACCTGCCACTTGTCAAACTTCTATTCACACTAATCACCCTATCAGAAACACCTCAGAAAGTCTTTGACATCGGTCCCACTGAAGACAAGATTCCAATCCAATGGCGGGTGCATGATCTCATAGCCTTTGAATATTCCTTCAGAACATGTGCCAGTCATAGATCCTTTTAGAACTGGGACCCCACTGACACATGGGTACACCTACAAATCCTTGTCAGCACATGACAACCAATCATATTCAAGAAACTCAGCAACATGCGGCATTGGCCCCACCTAACATTTAACTTTACTTTGACCAATCACAAAATGGCATGTCATCCTGACCTGGCACAGACCCACTTGACAAAACTTGAACACTTGGCAAATCTAACAGTCGGTGCATGATCACATACCCTTAAAATATTCCTTCAGAACATGCACCAACCAGCGATCTCTATCCTTCTGACATCCCTGCAAATCCTCTTGTAGACTAGGATTTGAGAGTGCACCTAAACCTGTTTTGAAGGCCAAAGACAAACAAATGTCATAGCATATAATCAAATCAAATTTAAAGGTAAACAAACTAAAATCAAAGCCACCTCAGTTTAAGCTTAAAACGGATGCGCCCATGCACCGTTTGATATGCTTAGATATAGAGGGATGTGGGTGTGCAAACTCAAGCACTTGGAGCATGCAAATAGGATGATTTGAGGATCAAGAAGACCCAAAATGACACAAAATAGGTATGAGGAACCTATTTTGCCTCAAAAGGCCTCAAGAACACACAAATATGAAAAGCTAAATAAATGAACTAAGATTGATTAAACAAGAAATGAATCTATGTTAATCCCATCAAGCTAATTTAGATGTGATTTAAGCTTGAAAATGATCTAAAATGATGAACCTATGCTTATGCTAGAATGAAAATGGCATTATGACTTTGCTATTGAGTTTGAGAATTGAAAGATGATTTGCCTTAGGAAGTGAGGGTATTTATAAGATTTCTAAGGCTTGGGGTAGGAGGAATGAATGGCCAGGATTGAGATCCTTAAGAGAGGCCAAGATTCACTCAAAGGGAAGCACATGGATTGTGCTAGTTCTTAGCCAATCAGGAGGTGACACATGTCACAAGGTGAGTGGATGAAGGGAAGGGCAAAGAGGAGTCAACAAAGGGGGCTCCAAGCTCATAACTCTCCAAATAAATGCTTGTAAGAGCAATGAATGGGCTTTAAGAGGCTTTGAAGACTTTGGGGAAGCAATAAATGCTTTGTGGTTGAGATATTTGGAAGGAAAGACTTTGCTTTGGTTTAGGAAAGTCTTAAGCTTGGTTAGGATTGCACAAAGGTTTAAGGGTAGGATTAGGATGGGTGAAGAGGGTGGATTTGAGAAGATTTTAGAAGAGTCTAGATTTCTCCTTAGTTTCATGGAATAAAAGGTTATTCATTCCAAAAGCTTAAGTTTTAGGAATATTTATTAAAGTATTTTCAATAAATATGGAAATTAAATATTTAACCTTAATTAAATATTTAACCTTGGGATTAGGGTTAGAAAAGATGGGATTAGCCTTTTAATCGAAATTAAGAAAGGATTAGAAGATTTTGGAAGAGGTGAGTGGTCTTAAGGAAATTGGCCAAGTTTGGGATAAAAAATAAATTAAAAATAAATTTATTTATTTTTTGAAGTTTTTTGGTCAATTTATTAATTAAATAATTAATAAATTAGGGATAATGTCTAAATGACATTTTTAGGCTAGATTCCTTAATTAAAGATTTTTAATTAAGAGAGAGGGATTTAATGCCATAAAAATAAATTAATTAATTAAATAATTAATTAATTAATAAATGATGATGTCATCAAGGATTTTCAGAAAACAAAAATAATTTATTTTCTGAAAGATTTTTCGGTGTTTACATTTTGCCCCTCTTTGATGCGATGCCGCAAGTGGCATGGCGTCAAAGACAAGAAAACAAGATGCCGAGGCTAGAATCAGAAGAAGAGGGTATGACGCCTGGGTGGACTAGAAGAAAGAGGAACATGCCCCGGTGGGACAAAATCATGGAAGACGTGCCCAGTGGGACAAGGAGAAAGAGGGATTACGCCCTGGGACAGAGTGTGCCCGGCGGGACGAGGAAGGAAAGGCCTAGGAAGAAAGGGGAGATAAATAACCTCACTTCTAAGAACAAATATGGATGTTATGCAAGATGAGATGGAAATGCAAGATGCAAGATTAATCTATATGATAAATGCAAGGGACCAGATAGCTCCAAGTGCAAACGGGAGTGCACAACCTAGATTTAATATAGCAATGCTAGAGACCCGCCAAGGATACTGGGATCACGAGGCCTTGTCACCAGTGTTGCATAGGACTGACGAGGACTGACGCTGAACAAACACACAGGGTTGCCCCAACATCACACATGAAGCGCAGAGGCGACATGGTGGAACCGATGCTGAAGGAACCACAATCACACAACTGACTCACAGGCAGAAGCGAAAGATCAAAAGACCTTGCCCCAGATTATCCGCACACGCAGCACACCGTGATATAATGAATCGTGGTGACCCTGATGGGATAATGAGAAGCCAAAAAGATTAACAAGATCAAAAGGACAAAACCCAAGATCAAAATGATAACTCCAAAAAGACATCCTTTGCCAAGGAGAGATTAGGTTTGATTAATGGTGGGAGATTGGTCGGACAGGAGGAACGATATATCCTCAAGGACCCATGGGTTGGTGAGAGAATAAGTGTAGTTGTTCGCTGGCAAAAGGTAAAGTTCAAGGAATAATCAGGATGAGCAAGGATAAGTCGACAATTGATGTTGCTGAAGCACAAGGCCCGAGTGGGGCTAAAATTTTTCTGAGGCTAGGGATGGGACAAGATATTTGATCAAATGCTACTGCAGGATGGACAAAGGACTAAGACAAAGGATGGGACCTAAAGACAAAAATGTACAAATGAGCTTAGGTGGAGACACGACTGACGCTATGGTACAAGACTCAAGAATAGGATATACAAAGAACCTGGGGGTGAAGCTGACAACTTCAAAGATATGCAAGATGAATGCCCCAGTTGGGTTGGAAGGCCAAGACGGACTGGCGATGGATGATGTGTCCTAAAATGACACGGATTTGGGAAATACATATCCCAATGATGATGATTGAATCGAGATCAAGGCTTGCTACAAGATGAAGGATGCGATTTGATCGGTTGGCTTGATCTTGGATGTTGGCTAGCTAGAAGAGATGGATAGGTTGGGAAGATTGCTAGCAAGGTGTGGATAGGGATGAATGGCATTGGATTGCAATGAGGTTGGCCTATAGCTAGATACCAATGACAAGAGAAGATGCTAGGTGTTGGAAAGATGGAGGAAAATGCTGAGGATGGGGAGGATGGAACTGCTAGAAGATTTGGATGGAGGAAGATTCAGGGAGATTGGATGGTGGAACTGCTAGAGGATTTTGAAGATGGAAAAGCTGCTTGGAGGATGAAAAGCTGGTGGAAGATTACTAAGTGTCAATAAAATGAGCTGCTGTTTTCCCAATGGAGGATCAGTGATAGGATTGCGTCAACCTAGGATAGACTGATGATCTTCGGTCAACTGGATTCTTGTCAATACAAGCCAATCTCTTGCTCGAGATGATAAGGCTATGCAAGGACAAGGTTTTGATTTCTTTAAGACAACACGTTGTGCCAAAAAGAGGATGATTTCTGATTTAGGATAAGGGATGGAAACAACTCAAAGGGCTGGAACACGATAATGCTTGTGGATCTGGAGCTCTGGATTTTGGTGCAAAATATGGTGAATCTGCTTTCTGCTGTGGATGGTGGATGTTGGATTTTGATAAAGGATATGGGACGCTGAGTTAGTTTGCTGGTGGATCAAGATAGAGGATGCTGGAGGAACTGCTGATGGATCAAGAATGCTTGGGAGATTGGATGGTGGATAGGTTTGGATTTGGATGGAAGAACTGCTGAGAGATGGGGATAGAGGAAGCTTTGAATTTGGATGGGTGGTCTCCAAGGAATACGTCACCAAGGAATAAGATGTCCCCTGTTTAAGATAGTTCATGTGTTTTAAAGGCATGGTGTATGCTTGGACGGAAGATATGCCAACAAGAGGATGAGGAAGGATGGAAGCTAGGATGAAAGGATTGGATAGAGGATATGTAGCTGAAAGGTGCAATGGATGCCAAGGAGGTGCCCAAAAGCATGTACATCTGATAGTCTCTATTTTTGTCATCAAGATCCAATGGAAAATGAAGGAAGTGAGAGACAAAAGGGGATGGAGGACATGTTGGATAAGAGGTGATAGAAAGGAAGCCCCTAACTGCAGAAAGGAATTAGGGGGGGGCACTATGCATGGTGCCTGTTTGCCAGGTTTTCACCATGGTACTTGTCCAAGGCGCTTGAATTGCCAAGTTTTCACCAGAGGATGAATGTTTTTCTCTTGATTTTTGCTTTGTTGATAATTTGTTCCTTTGATTTATCCAATTTTTATGGATTTTTATGTTTTTTCCTTGACTTTGTGCTGATCTTGCTGATTTGTCGCTGAGCTTGTGCTGATATTCCACTGATTTTCTGATTTTGTTTGGATGTGTTGCTGATTCGGTGCTGATATGCACTGACATTTTGATTTGTTGCTGAAGCTCTGATTTAATGCTGTCATGCTTGCTGATCAGCTGATGTCGCCATTTTAGCGCTTCCTCTTGATTAGATGGTGACCTTTTGATTTGTCACTGATATTCTGATGGTGTTGCTGATTCTTTGATTGGATGTTCCCTTATGATTTGATGATGGCCCTGGTGTTTTTGATTTTTCACAGATATTTTGATGTTGTTGCTAACTCTCTGATGTGGCGCTGAGTTTTGTGCTGATTTTGGTGCTATCATGCGATTTGATGTTGATCTTCTGAGAGATTTCTTCACTAATTTTCTTGATGTGGATTGCTGATTTTCTGATGTTGCCGGCTTGTCATGGGGATCCATTGCTAGATGATGGACGACAAGCTTAAGATCACACCTAAGCATGTGCATATGACCATGCACAGTTGATAATTGACTCCTCGGAGCAAGGCACTTAAGGTCATGATTCACTTTCTGTCAGGTTAACCTCCATGTAGATGAGCCACAAACATCCTTCTGTACCCAAGTTGATTTAGCTTGGTTTCTGCAATGTTGATAGGGAACTATCATGTGTTGTTATCCCAGATAGGAGGAAGAGGCAAAGCTCCATCTTCTAGCACTTGAATTGCCAAGTTTTCACTAGAAGATACACCCTTTATTTTTACTGTTTTGGAGTCAGAATGTGCCCCAGAAGGGTTTTCACATAAAGACTCATGATTTTGCCTTTTCTTTTTTAACTTTTGCGACTAAAGCTTACCTCCTCTCCAAAATATGCTTCTGTTTTTAAGATGATAGGGATATGTTGATGCTAAAGCTTGATTGATTGCTGATTTTTGCTAATTTCTCTAATTTGTCATTGATTTCCCTTTGCTGTTTTAGATGTGCTGACTGATCTTTGCTGACTTTCCTCACTGATTTCTTCTGATTGTGTGCCTGGATGTTGGTACAACTGTAGCAGGATGGGGGGGATCATGCAAAGTCATGGATTAGATGGGGGAGATGGGAAAGATGGTGGTAGAAAGTGTTTGGATGGAAGGATGGAAAGTGATCAAGATAGGGGGATGTTGTCAGGATCAACATTGGCACATGTTGCGAGGAAGATGGATGATTAGATGTGGAAGATAGAGATAGATGTGATGGAGGATTTATGCTAGAGGATGGAGGAGATGGAGGGGAAGATTGAGGAGCTGGGAGATGGGCAACGTTGGATGCCATTGTGGATGTTTTTGTTAGATGGATTACATCTTTTTGCTTTGGGATCCACATCATTTTTGTTTTAGCTTTAGTGTGCCTTTGCGGCCATTGGTGGGCATCAGATTGTGCTTTTTCTTTGCTAGGCCTTTGTGGCCATGTGATAGATTTTGCTTGGAATTTGCTAGGTTTTCGGAGCCATTGGGGTGCTTTAGCATGCCTGATTGGCTCTTTGCTGGGCCTTTGCGGCGCATTTGATTGTCTGATTGGAGCTTGCATTGATTGACCATGTCGATTAGACTGGACATGGTAATCGTCATTGGGCCTTTGCAGCCATTGGGATGCATTAGATTTGGCATTTGCTTTGATGGGCCTTTGTGGCCAGTGGTTTGCTTTGGCTTGCTTGATCGGATTTTGCTTTGATTGTGCATGTCGATTAGACTGGACATAACAATCCTGGGATTTTTGTGGATTTTTCCCTTTATTCATGCGCGATATGGCATCCAAGTTGCGGGGAGCATTGGGAGGAATATGAGGAGTTGTCTGGGATGGAGGAAATTTGGATGGAGAGATGGAAGGAGATTGGTAGATAGGATATGTGGACATGTGCTGTTGTTGATCTTGACTAGGGATGCTCGGATGTTGGATGAAAGGCTGAGTAGGATAAGATGGAGGATGATATTTTGGGATATAAGGTCCCAAAATGGATTTGCTGGGTAACGGAGATGTGCTGAAAGACTTTGGGACATAGGGACCCAAAATGGATGGGGAGGATGAAAGAGGAATATGATAGGTTGTCCTCGATTGTAACGATGGAGGGGGAGGAATTGCGTTGTGGTTCTTGGAAGATGTTTTGTTGGTTTTGAATGGATGTTTCAACTTTGCCTTAGCTGTACCAACATTTCTGGATGAAGCGCCCTTTGCTGATGTGGAAGAAGTGCCCTCATCTAGTGTGCAACCGATTCCACAGCCTTTCGGATGTTTCTTGCCTTGAATGGGCTGTATATTTCCCTGTTCATGAGTGCCAAGGCCTTTGCCTTGATAGTTCCATCTTTTCAACATCTTATCCAGACAAGGATATTTCTGACTTGGGGTGAATGACAAACAGCCATTTTCTGGTTCCCTGATGGAAGATAAGAAGCTGATGTCTTCTTTTTCAAGTGGTTTACCTTTGACAAATGTTAGTGACCCAAGAGGATAGAGTGACGGCAGCTGGATAGTTTGGTTAGGAGGATCCTCAAGAGGAGAGGATAGGATGTTGGGATTTTGACTAGGATTGGGGGATGGTATTGGATCTTTAGTTGGAGAAACTGGGATGATAGGATCTTGGATTGGAGGAATTGGGATTGTAGGATTTTGGATTGAAGGTGATGGAGGCAATAGAACATGCGATGGGGGAAGTAAAGAGGTTGGATCTTGATGTTCTTCTACAGATATTTCAACATGCTTTTGGTCCAGATCTTGACACGATGGGATTTGTGTAGATAGAGGATTGGGGGATGTATGGATGGACTCTTCAGAGGGAGTGGATAGAAGGATTGGGAACTCTGCTGCTGGGGTGTCTGGAAGAAGGAAGAACTCTTCAGATGGTATGGATAAAAGGATGGAAGATCTTTCAGCTGCAATGGTAGGAAGAGGGATGAACTCAGGAAGCTCATTAGGTATGCTTTGGATAATGCTAGGAGGAGATGATTCTGGGGATTGGATGGAGATTCCAGATGGAAGGGACTCAATGATGCTAGGAGATGGAAGAGGATCAACGGTTGGGATGTATGGAAGATAGATAATAGATGGGAGTGCGGGATGGGCCTCATCAATGATGGCTTCATATGAAGGATTGCTTGGCTTTTCAATTTTAGGCATGGGTTTTGCTATTGGCTCTTCCTTGGGTTCTGTTATTGGTTTCCTTGGAGACTTTTGTGGTGAAGAAGGTTTGGAAGGTGGAGGAGATGGGGAACTTGGATGGTCTTTGCATGAAAGTGGGGTTTGTGCTTGGGTAGATGTTTGCGAAGGAGGAGAGAAAGAAGGGAACACCCATGAAAAAGATGATTTTGAAAAGGGAGCTTTGGATTTTGCTTGAGGGGATGATGGTGCTGAAGAGGCAGGGCTAATGGCTTGAGGTACAGGTTTTGGAGTGGGTTGAGGGATGAACTCTGCTGGTGGGGAAAGATTTTTGGTAATGTGGTTTGGAAGAGAGGATGGTGGTTTGGGACAGGATGGAGGATTGGGGTTTGGAGTAGAAGATGGTGGTTTGGGAAAGGATAGAGGTTTGGTGAAAAGGATGGGAGGACTAGAATCTTGGATTTTAGAATTTTTTGGAGGATGGGCAGATGGAGGCCTTAGATAGGGGAAGTAGCGTGAAGTGTTTCTAAGGGATGATGGCGATGGAGAAATGACCATAGCAGAAAGTGGAGGCCTGAAAGGAGCATATGGAAGAGGTGTAGGTTGAAGACAAGGATAAGTTGGGGATGGATAAGATACTGGGGTTGCTTTGCCAAGGACATGAAAAGGAGTGCTAGCCTTGCCGAGGACATGAAAGGGAGTGCTAGGAGATAAGCGCGAAGGCATGGCTGGCTAGATTGGAGGAATGATGGAATGCTGGGGGTTGCTTGGAGGAAACTGGCTGTAATAGGCATCATGGTCTACAAGACCTTCATCATCATTAGGATCGATTGGTGGGAGAGGAGAGATATCATAACCAAACTCATTATAGATTTGAGACATGCTGACTTGCAGATGAGTTGGATAAGGAGGAAGGACGAAGATGGTTTGGAAGACTAAGACTCAGATTGGGATGACTGATGGAAGAAGATGGTTTTCTAGAAGAAGACAGACAAAGGGATGGGAGATGACCAAGTTTTGGGATAGCTGCTCTGATTGTCCTTCGAACCAAGTTATAGATCTGCTTGATGTTTTTCCATTGGCAAAGGATTTGATAAAAGCAATCTTCACAAAGGACAAAGCAACTTTGTGAGATACAAACAAGATAAAAGACTCTGATAAATGCTTTGAAAGTGTATGTTTGACAAATGTTTTCACGGAGTCTTTGACTATCAAGCACTTCAAACAGATCTACCTAAGGAAGGTGAGTATCAAAATCGCTTGCCCACAGCTTGGTATCCCCCAGAAGGGAATACAAATGGTGAGTAATCTTGAGGTGACCCGGTAAACCCCTTGGAATCGGTCCTTGCACAAGGATTTTGATACTTTCGGATGTAGATAGGGTAGCCTCTATTTTATCAGGTTGCTAATGATTTCGTGGTGTCTCCATACCCGGTTATGCTGATCATCCGTGACTCACTTAAGAGCCTTGCCAATTATGCTGGGGGAGAGGAATGTTTACCATCCCCAGACACGTGTTTGGCACGAACGCTCAGCGATTAGGAGATGTAAGTGATTCTTTTGGACTTCACTTATTTATATACCGGCCGGGGTGGATACCGGTTTGAGGTCGTTCTCCGAGGAGGAAGCGCTTCTCCTTGGACAGGCCTCGCTAAAAGTAGAACAAGTGAACTTGTCCAAGTTCAAATGTTCCACGTTGCTTACTCTAACAAGGATTATGCAAGAATTGAAAAACTCCTACATGCACATCAAGCAGATTTTGTTCATTTTCCCAAATTTGATTAAGTGATGTTTGAACTTTGAAATGAAGACACTCGTGATTAGATTTTGATTTGTTCTTTTCCTCAAAAATGTAAATGCTTCGAATGTTTGCAAGTTCTTTCTTTTTGTGCATTCAAGATTTGATTAGCGAGTTGTTTTAAGAACTTTGAAAAAGCTTTGTTTTATTCCTTAGATCACTCAAGATTGAATTTGTTTGCTTGCTTTGAAATCTGAAACAGATGAGGGAATAGAGTTGTTCGTTCCTTTTAGTGCATTCGAGATTGAGTTAGCTTTTCAAAATGACAATGACACTTAGGACCTAAGTTCATTTCCTTAATGTCATTCAAGATTTTGTTTGACCTTTGCTGTAATAAAAGAAGTGAAAAACCAGTCCCAAGCAAAAATAGAAAGCGACACTGTCCAGCTTATAGGCGACGCTGGAAAGTGCAGAGGTGACACTTCATTTTTACAGGCGACATTCTGTACCTCAAAAGGTGACAGATAAAAAACCAGAGGCATGATTTCTTTCGTTACAGGCGTGATTTAATTACAAGAAGGCGACAGAAGTTGCCGACAACAGGAAATTCTTAGTTATGCAGGCGTGAAAACAGAGTGCATAGGCGTCATTTCTTTCTTCAAAGGCGTGATTTAATTGCATGAAGGCGTGACAGGATTGTTTGTAGGCGACATTTCTTTTGTTGAAGGCGACATTTCTTTGTTTGAAGGTGACATTTAATTACTATAGGCGTCATTTCTTTTCATGAAGGCGACATTTCTTTATTTCCTGCAAAATACAAGCATATAAAGCATAATTTCATCAAAATGATTGTGGTTTGAGTCCCACCGGGCGTGCCAGAATGTAGACTAGGATTTGAGAGTGCACCTAAACCTGTTTTGAAGGCCAAAGACAAACAAATGTCATAGCATATAATCAAATCAAATTTAAAGGTAAACAAACTAAAATCAAAGCCACCTCAGTTTAAGCTTAAAACGGATGCGCCCATGCACCGTTTGATATGCTTAGATATAGAGGGATGTGGGTGTGCAAACTCAAGCACTTGGAGCATGCAAATAGGATGATTTGAGGATCAAGAAGACCTAAAATGACACAAAATAGGTATGAGGAACCTATTTTGCCTCAAAAGGCCTTAAGAACACACAAATATGCAAAGCTAAATAAATGAACTAAGATTGATTAAACAAGAAATGAATCTATGTTAATCCCATTAAGCTAATTTAGATATGATTTAAGCTTGAAAATGATCTAAAATGATGAACCTATGCTTATGCTAGAATGAAAATGGCATTATGACTTTGCTATTGAGTTTGAGAATTGAAAGATGATTTGCCTTAGGAAGTGAGGGTATTTATAGGATTTCTAAGGCTTGGGGTAGGAGGAATGAATGGCCAGGATTGAGATCCTTAAGAGAGGCCAAGATTCACTCAAAGGGAAGCACATGGATTGTGCTAGTTCTCAGCCAATCAGGAGGTGACACATGTCACAAGGTGAGTGGATGAAGGGAAGGGCAAAGAGGAGTCAACAAAGGGGGCTCCAAGCTCATAACTCTCCAAATAAATGCTTGTAAGAGCAATGAATGGGCTTTAAGAGGCTTTGAAGACTTTGGGGAAGCAATAAATGCTTTGTGGTTGAGATATTTGGAAGGAAAGACTTTGCTTTGGTTTAGGAAAGTCTTAAGCTTGGTTAGGATTGCACAAAGGTTTAAGGGTAGGATTAGGATGGGTGAAGAGGGTGGATTTGAGAAGATTCTAGAAGAGTCTAGATTTCTCCTTAGTTTCATGGAATAAAAGGTTATTCATTCCAAAAGCTTAAGTTTTAGGAATATTTATTAAAGTATTTTCAATAAATATGGAAATTAAATATTTAACCTTAATTAAATATTTAACCTTGGGATTAGGGTTAGAAAAGATGGGATTAGCCTTTTAATCGAAATTAAGAAGGGATTAGAAGATTTTGGAAGAGGTTAGTGGTCTTAAGGAAATTGGCCAAGTTTGGGATAAAAAATAAATTAAAAATAAATTAATTTATTTTTTGAAGTTTTTTGGTCAATTTATTAATTAAATAATTAATAAATTAGGGATAATGTCCAAATGACATTTTTAGGCTAGATTCCTTAATTAAAGATTTTTAATTAAGAGAGAGGGATTTAATGCCATAAAAATAAATAAATTAATTAAATAATTAATTAATTAATAAATGATGATGTCATCAAGGATTTTCAGAAAACAAAAATAATTTATTTTCTGAAGGATTTTTCGGTGTCTACACCTCTGACATGGTCCCACTGAAAAATTCCAGCTGTGTGCCCATTGACCAATCAAATGTGAGCATGTAAGAAAGAAAGGACACACCGAAAAAAGCTCTGAAAACAAAACAAGATTGACGGTCGGTGCATAATCTCATGGCTCTGACACAACCCATGAGATCATGCACCAGCCGTAGGATTAAAAGGAACACAGTCTATCGGGCTCGCTCTGACATTCTTTACAAATCATGACTAACCAACCAATAGGAAGCCTCCACATAGGACAACATGGCAGTGGACCCACTAAAACTTTGAAGCGCTGCATCACAAAAGAGAATCAACAATTGTCTTATAATTGCAAGTCTTTGACAGACCCTTCGTGAACTTACGACGACCATTGATATTGCTGAACTAGGACCCCCCCATAAATTTATTGCCAAACACTTAGCGATTACGAGACTAAAGAGAAGGTAATGTTTTCTAGGTCGCAAGATATTAAGCAGTGATTGTGAAACATTTAGCTAATGAGAATCACTGCAGTTGCTGAATTGCCAGAAGGAAAAGATGACCGCTGGAGAAATAAGAGAACCTGCGACCAGCCAATAGGATTAAAGCACACATGGGTATTTGAGGGTTTTAAGTGGCCTAAAAAAGGTAATGACCAAATAGAACCTGGCTAGGGTTTGCAAGGTTTTTTAAGCATAATGGCTACATTTTTGAATTTTTCAGACCTACAGACCAGGGATTTAGAAAAATTGCAGAGGCCAGAAGACAAGTCAGAAAGACATGAAAATTTTTAGGGAAGCTTGGCAGGGAAAAAAAGAGACCATGGGATAGGAAAAGCCAAATTTTCATGCATAGGAAAATTTGGGTAATATGAATATGGAAAGACATGCGCTATGAGCATTGATCTCTTCCAATTGATCCATAACTTGCATAGTCATAGGAAAGGCTATTCAACCACTTAATTAAGGTGATAAAAGCATCAAGTTCTAGGAAAAGGTTGAAACACTTCCCTTTTTGACCTTAGATAGATTTTTCTTGATGCTCTTTAATGTGCTAAGACCCATGAAGACTATTGTGAATATACACTTGTTATATTTAACACATTGTTATACCTTACTAGACTTCACAATTTCTTGTATCCATAAGATTGTTTTATCCCTTGTTGGATTGTTTGGAGACTATTATTTGTTCATATCATTTTCTTTCAACAAATAAAATCAAACTTGGTCCAAAACATACTTCAAACTTGTTAGTCAGCCACCTCAATCCTTTGGAGTCAAACTTTCAAACTAAACTAAATTATTGTCAATATAGCTCATCCATTGTTATCCTTTTCTTTTCTTGTTATTTGATACATTCAAACAAGCTAAGAATTGCATTTATTTGAAAAATATTACTTCCAGATCTCTTTGATACACTATTGGTTAGTATATTGCTCACTTGTCCATCCTCTTCTTATTATCTCTTTTGGATTCTTTTATATTATCTTTTCTTGTTCACAAGTATCCTACATAGGGAATCTACCCACATCTTGGACATCTTGTGGAAAGTTATCTTTTCTCTCATTTAGTGATTTTTCACTTTGGATAAGTGGAAACTTTTCTTAGCTATTTTTAAAATCAAGCCATTCTCAGACATCCTATTTATCTCTTGACAATCTTCTTTCATGTCGATTATAGCTAGATATTAGATCCCCCAAGGAAACCAACCCAAAGAAAAGTTTGACAAATCTCCTAGAGGAGTACCTAAATCTTGGGGTTTTAATCCCTTTGCTAACACCTTTAGTGAGTCTATGCTATCTTCACCTAGGTCAAAAATTGGTGTTTCTTACACTCCAACCATGGAAGAGAGAAATAGAAGGATTGACAAAAATTTTGAACACTTAGGAAATAAACATTTTGGACAAGGAACTCAGGAACATTTTGACCAATAATTTGATCATCATACCTCTAGACATGTCTCATAACATGCCTCTCAATACACTATACATTTTTCACATGGTTCACAAAGTGATGATTAAGACATTGAGATAACTAAGGAAGACATCCTACAATTTCAACAAGACAAACATTTTCAAAAACTCATGAAATTGACCTTCATTCAAGACAAAGACAAATACTTATTGCACTTAGCCTCAGAAGGAGTTAAGTTACTTCACAAATTTAATGTTTAAAACTTGATAAAGAAAGAGGAACCATATGAAATGGAGATTATGAAGAAATAGATGGAATAAATTTAGAAAGCAATGTTATGCTTGGAAAAGGAGAAGGAAAAACCAAGGACATCCTTTTCACTTGAGGGTATATGTTCATTCCCTTTGAAAAATATTTATATGTCTCCTTTCCCTGGTAAGGTTGAACATCCAAAATATGACAAGTATGATAGTAGTAGAGATCCTCATGACCATGTTATGGAGTTTTGCACACTAAGTATGGAATTCTTGCACGAACCCAGTTATCTTATAAGACTCTTTCCTAGGAGTCTTAGTGGTAAATCTATGGAGTATTTCACTAAAATATCTCCTTAACTTAATTCATTTGACCAACTAGTGAAATGATTCATTCAACAATACTCTTAAAATATTCAGCATGCTATCACCATGCTAGAGATCTATGCAATATCAAACAATGACAAGGGGAATCCTTCATTTCTTTTTTCGAGTGATGGAGGAAGCTTTATTCACATTATCCTCAGAAGATTCCTAAGACTAATAAGATTGATATATTCATCAATACTTTGGTTACTCAAATAAATTATGAATTACAAATGTAAACACATGCTTCATTTGACAAATTGGTTGAATCATCTATACGCATAGAGGATGTCCTTGTTCATAAAGGCAAGATTACTCTTCAATATATAAAGCACATAAAACCTCTTCAAAAAACCAACATAATCAAGACAAGCATAAGTTATAGAACAAAAACAAAGATGTCTTCAATGATGGAATTGTAGGTACAACTTCAACGTCTGCCTATACCAAGCCTAAAGAGTCAGTTCTCAACTTGTCTACTATAGTAAAATCTAAGAAGAGTGCTCAAACAAGATCTAAACCTAAAACCAATAGGGATAGGGCATGGATCACTAGGCATAAGAGGGAATTTAATCCTCTTAGAGAATCACTTGAGAACCGCTTAAAGATACTTTTGACCAACAAAATCATCGCTTTTCCTGATAACTCTAAGCCATACAATCCTGAGATTAAGACTGAGTGGTGGAACAATGAACACTATTATAATTACCATAAAAAAAAGTCCACAAGACTAATGACTACATGAAACATAAGAATCTCATTCAGGATTTGATGGATAATGAGATAATTTTGATTCATCCACAACAAATGAATAGTGATCACAAGGATTTCAAGGATCCTTTTCCCAAATATGAGAAAGGGGAGTCATCTAAGGAAAAGAAAAATAAGGTTGGTTACACATAACCTAATACTAACAATTTCATACACATGCTTGAACCTGCTAATCATACCTCAGAAATAATCTCTACTCCTCTGGGATAGTATTACGAATCAGTTTTGGAAGAATTTCTTCAAAAAAAAACTCATCACATTACCTCCCACCATTTCAAGGGGACTTTGAATCTTGAGTACCTATTTCCCATATCATTAGAATAATGAACATAAAATTTTAGATTGCATAGAATTGAAACACAAAATACAACATCTCATTGACGATGACATAATTGAAATTGAGAATCCTAATGACTCATCTAATGAAGATATTACACTCAAGATTGATCAAAATCATGAACCTATATCTAGAAATGGTTCTCATGATGCATCTACATTTTCCATAATGCATTCATCTCCTAAAAAACCAAAGCCACCAAAAATTCCTCCATTTAATTATTTTCATGCTAACCATGTATATTCTCAAGGGCTACCTGTAAAAGATATCCAAGCTAATATACATCTTTTAACAAGTCTCTTTCATTATTCAAAGGTCATAGATCTCAAGCTTCCTTGTGCTTTAACACCTATCATACCTATCCTAAATGTCCCTTAATCAACCCTTCAAGAATCTCTCACATATACCCAAACCTCTATTTCATCCTTACAAGTGGTTCTATGTCAAGAAGACAATTTGAAGTGCAAAAAAATAAATATCAATAAATATCAAGATTAACATACCATACATCCTTATCCAATGTTTGACCAAAGTCCCATATCCCCAAAGTGTCAAGATGATCCCTTCATCCCCTTTCATTTTTTCCAAGAAGATATCCCCCACCTCTTATAACTTATTCATCTCCAAAACAAGCTCAAGATATGAGCCTTCCATCATCTCTAATGTGCTTATTAAAAATTGAGAGAAAATTACTCTTCCTACATTACCCAAAGTTCTTTGTCAAGATCACAATATCCCAGTAACTCCTTTTCATAATCCTACATATCCATCTTGAAAATATTCCATTTTTTCTACTCCTTTGTGTAAGAATAAATCCTCCCAAGCTCTAATTGCAACTATCAACATTGCTCCTATCAAAGATACTCATTCACCTATTGAAATAAAGATGAATACTAAAGATAAGATCCTTGGCCATACTTCTCACTCTATGAATTCTGATATCCCTACCCATTATCCATTTTCATCATCCAAATCCATAATTGGTCCTTATAACCCAAAGCTAAAACCTTCAAACCTTCCATCTGCCATAATGTTCTCTCTCCTATATTTTCATCCAGTTCCTACATCATACCTCGAGATCAAAAAAGACATGCATCCTTGAGAAATTTTTGTCCATCCATCCATATAAACCCATCATATCAACCTCATTCATCCACAATTCCCAAATCTTTTGGAAGAAATTTGGATGTGCAACATAAAACTTAGAAATACAAGAATCCACTTATATATGAAGATCACCATATCCTATCTAATCGACATGTGGCTAAAAATAAAAAGGAAATATTCAAGAGACCACAAGGGTCCTCAAAAAAAAAAAAAAAAATCAAAGAAAAGATGGGTTCCTACATCCATCATGGAAGAATTGTGATCAAAAGCACCTAAAAGCAAAGAAAAATCAAAAGCTATGTGGATTACCAAGTCTCTCTTAAAGACATTGGATATAAAAGAAATGTCAAACTCGACATTCAATCTTGCAAAGACTTCCACTTCGTATCCTTCCAAATGTCTTACATCCTCTCCTTCACTAATTTTGGCTCCTTGTATCCCAAGCTCTGCATCACTTCCTACATCAAAACCTCAAGCTAGCCAATTCAATCTCCCTCCAACTGTACACTATTCTTCAAGGTGTGTGTCGATGTTGATATTTTAACCCTTTCCACCTACTCCTACATAAACATTTTAATTACCTATCCACTATCCAACACCTAATTACTATCCTTTCATCTCCTATCCTTCAATTCCCTTTATCCAAACTATTGCATAAAACATCTATCCTTATCCTCCATATCTTTTCTATATCATCGCACTTATCAACATCTTTGAGTATACCTCTCAATGACCTTGTCCTATAATAGAATATATTTTCAAAGGAGCATTATTCAAAGAGTATCAAGCTTAACTTCCTCCAAAATTCTTAAAGAATCCATAGCAAAAAAAAATTTCCTTTGTGAAAACCTAGAAATAGGCGCTATGGTAGCAAAAGTAAAGAGAAATAAATTATAACTATAGTGAAAAACACTACTTGTGGCACTTTGGACAAGTATCATGATGAAAACCTATCAAATAGACATGATACACAGTTCCTCTATCTTGCGCTCTACACTTGGGCAAGATTCATCCACACTAGTGATTTCATGTGCACCCATACTTTCTCTTTTATCTTTGATCTTAAAAAGTTTGAAATATCCATGTGCAACATATAGATTACCACCTTCTATCATTTCCTTTAGTTAACTCATTTTCTTCCATCCATGCTACCCTATCATGATCTTCCTTATCCAAAATTTTCCATCACTTTTCCTAAGAATTCTTTTCCTATTCAAAAACCATTAACTCGTAGTCTCTTGGCATGTCCACTCTTTTGGACGCATTCTTTCATGACACCAAGTCATTATCCTATATTGTATCCAACACTGCTTTATAAGCTTACATTTCTATATTTTCTATTTCCCTAACTTGGGCAATCTTGAGGAAACTATCTCTGAGGTTTGCATTTACCCACTTCATCCCTCATGATCTTTTTGCTTCATCCATCATCTTTCTAATCCATCCATCCTATCATATACCTTCCTAGACATTGGGGGAAAACTAATGTGACCTTTTTTGAGAACTAGTAATCTCTAAAAAATTAAAAATTAATATATGATCTTGAAAAATAAAAAAAGAAATCATATAATCTTGAAAAAATCTTAAAAATTGTAAAAAGTCTTTAAAAAATGATCATCTTGGTCAAAACTTGGAAACAAGCACCTTGGTATATCCCAAAAAAATTAAATATCAAAAAAATACAAAATAAAAAAGAAAAATATGAAAAAAAAAAGAAAAAAAAAGAGAAAATGTTCCTTGGTGAAAACCTGGAAATAGTTTCCTTGGTAGAAAAAATAAAATAATCCCAAGTGGTGAAAACCTTACAAATAGGCATCACTTGTAATCATCCATCCATCTATCAACATGTGGATAAACTCTTGTTGTTTCATTATCCGAATCTTCTTTCATACTCCTACGTTCTGTCCCTCTTATACCATTATGGGATTGAATTATCCTTAGTCTTGTCTTCAATTATTATCTACCATTTGGAGACAAATCATACACCTATTTGAGCTATCAGCACTTTATCACTTGATTGACCTTTTGAGCTTCACTTGAGGGTATGTGCAGGATCATGGTATGCCAAACTAGGCCCTTAAGTGGCAATGAAAATTTAGAAAATCAGGCTTAGGCAAGTTGACATAAAAATTTGAAGTTATAAATATTATATAAAAAATATGTAACAAGATAATCTGTAGAAAATTGAATTCAGTTTCCAAGATACTAGGCTTTTTTTGAAAAAAAATTATTCTCTATGTTGAAAATTTCAAATTTCAATGTAGTAGTATGAAAATTTCAAGAAACAAATAAGAAGTGGGTGTATGTCTGACCACCTTAAACACAATCAAATGATAATTATTTTTTACAAGATTCTATATATAAGTAGTAGACTCATGTTTGGATGTGACACATATTTTTTTATAATTTTTTTCTAAGTAAATAATTAATTATGATTTTTCTCCTACAACTTTTCTAGAATACAAGAACTCTCATATCTAACCACGTTAACTTAGTCTAAACTGTTGGAAACTACAATTGAAACAATTATTGTGTTGTCATTGATGTCAAACCTTAACTAGTAAGACTATTGCTACTTAGGAAAGTACTATATCTATTTTATCATTGTGAAGAAGGGGTAGAAAGGATGGTAACAATAGCACCTAGGGAAAGGTTGAGTTATCTTGATACTACAAAGTGTACTTGACTATGTTGTACAATGATGAGACAATGTATTGTTTATCTTAGTAAGATTGAAGACTAAAATGGTAGATTTAATTGAGAAAAATGGAGAAATCATGTTTAAGCTGAGTGATGTTAGTGTCAACCGAGTTAGTATATGCCGAGAAAAATTTTAGTGTCGACCGAACACGAATTAATTGCCGAGAAGACTGTATAAGCTGAGGAAACATTTTTTGGTAATGACTGAGCTTTTGACATGAAGACTGAGTAGTTGATCATAGTATTGACTGAGCATCAGCATTTTTATATTTGAAGAGAATTCACATTTGGAGCCGACATTGTTGAATTCTTGGATTATGTAAAATGTGTTGACTTTATTTATTGATTGTTTGAAATCATTGAATGCTCTGTAAAATGTTTTATTGTAAATCTTCAAGAGATTTTATATGTTTCTAGAAAAGGAGTTGAAAAACATAAAGCGGGTAGATTCAATGAATCTGACCTTGTACACAATCAAATGGTGCACTTCTCTAAGTCATTATATCCAAGGAAATCCATGAAGGGGAAACCTTAGAAAGAGACCTAGAGCTCTCTATGTATGGAGTTGCAAGATTATTTTAAGTTTGCTCTCAGCTAGAGCTATTAAGCTAATGACCCTTCTTTTCAACCACAGAATGAGAGATTCAAATCAAGACAAGGGCAAGAATGTCAATATCCCCAAGAATCACTATGAAATGCAATGCAATGCAAGCTAGAAATGAGAGTGCAAGCTAAGCTATGGAAATGAAAGTACAAACTAAACTACGAAAGGAAAGATGCAAGTATTACAAGCCTTCCTAATTAAGCTAGATGAAGTAATCTAAAGCATAAAGGAAATCTAAGCTGTGAATGCCATGATAATGAAACTAGAATGCAAGAAATGAAACTATGAAAGAATGTAGATGCAAAAGCCAAGAATGTTCCAAATCTTCAAAAGCTCCAAAGTGACCTAGAAAACCTGTAGCATAACATTAGTATTCAAAAATACATATGAAAATGAAGAAGAAAGCTCTTTTTTTATAGGAAATGAGAAAGAATGGACCATGGAGATTAAGAGGCAAAAGATTTAATCAACGGTGGAGCTTGAAAGAAGAGAAATCCATGTGCACAAATATCTTCCAATGAGAAAATAAGAGTAGGCTTTTGTGTCCATATGAGACAAAAAGTGCTTTTTCCCTTTTTATAAAATAAGAATAATGATTTATTTGTGCAACTTAGGATAAGAGGAAAAGTGGGGGCTTTTTATTTAATAAAAGGGGAGAAGATATTCATTTTAATTAAATAAAGACTTTAGGATAAAATGGTTAGCCCAAGGAATAATCAAATAAATGATAATAGGATTTGATCAAGGAAAATGATATAATTGAAAATATTGATTTAGGGATTTGATAAATTGTCAAATGATGGCCCAAAGTCTAGGCGACCATTTTAGGGTGCATACATTTGCCCCTCTTTGACTAATGTGAGATCGATTTGGGATCACATGCAGTCAAAGAATGAAGTTGAAGTGTGAGATTGATTTGGGATCAAAAAAAAACCTAGATGTGTGTTCGACGGATGGGAACACATCTGGACAAGCATAAGCATAAGCTGAAAGATAAGACCAACACCAGTATAGCTAGGTGATAATCAAGTCTCAAATAGGAGATCAGAATCTCAAGCAAGGTTGATTGATAAGATGAATCAAGGATTAAAGCTAATAGGTACTGCCTCCTTGGAATTGAAATCAAAATCAGGTAGAGGAGAAGCAGTAGATTGATAAACTTGATTAAGTCACAAGAAATCAGAATAGAATAACCATTAAGAAGTGAAGATATGCCCCTGTTTGACTAGGTTTGACCAAAAAAAGATATAGGATAAAAATGAAGTCAGACCTCAGAGCTTGATGAATCGAATGAAGATGAATGAAAGACTAGGAGTTTGAAAGAGATCGGGAGGAAAAAATGAAGATGCCCCAGCGAAGATCGAAGGATCGGGCCTTAAATGGTTAGCCAACTACGCAGAAGAAGGGGAAGTTTTGAAATGCGATTTTGACTATCAAGATGAACTCAAATTTAGATTTTGAGTCTGAAAATAGATCCAAGATGTCAAAATTAGCCAGGGGTGCAATTTTTGCGTAATTCTGAGGTGTTTTGAAATTTGGTCAAAAAAGTCAAAATACTATATAAGGGGTAAAAAGGTCATTTTCAAAATCATTTGACTTTTATCAATTTGAAAATTTGAATATCTTAGAGAGAGAAAATGGCCCAGCAAGTAGTAGTTCTAGTTCACAGATATCGATTTGAGTGCTCCCGGTTGCACAACCGGCCTCCATGGTATGGTGCCTCGGTATGTTTTCAGAAAAACTTGCCCTTTTTTGAGTCATGATCATTTAATGCATTTTAAAACATGTTTTTAAAATATTTAAATTTTCAAATTTTAGACTTAGGCAAAAAGTCATGCGATACTTTACAAGTATCGCACCCTTTGAGAATATTTATCACGCGATACTTCATAGGTCCATATAGTATCGCATGGGTATGTAAGCTAGTATCGCATGATAATTAGCAAACTATCACATGATCCTATGTGAAGCATCGCATGTGAAGATATTATCACACTGTTACTAAAGAAAGTATCGCGCGATACTTTAGCAAAAAATAGTATCGCCCAGTTTAAAAAGTTGACATGTTTGAGTGTTTTTGAGCAAAATCACATGGGTCTAGATAATGCTTTCTTTTTAAGATGTTTTGTATGGGTTTTTAGACATCCATCATGATATGTGCTGACATCTAGCTTGGGTTGATGGCTTACTGGAGCACTTTCTGATGCTACTCATTAGAGCACCGAAGGTGATTGGGTTATGATTTGTCTAAGATCTGGATGATCTGGGCAAGGCAGATCGGAGGGCTATGGGCTTCGAGTACTTGTTATAGTTACTCTACATTCGAGCTGACCATGGGTTGTTGACTGCACTAGCTAAGAGATGGCATAGCGAGCACAACACCTTCCATCTTCCCACTGGAGAGGCATCGATCACACTGGAGGACGTCTATCAAACTCTTTGAGTGCCTAGCCATGGCAATCTTGTAAGTATAATCATGTTTAGAGATATTCATAAATGGAAAGTTTCCATATAATAGAAACTGACATGATTGTTTGATGACACAGGTATACTATGATCAAGATGCTACTGAGGGATGATAGGCCATCTAGGGCATGTTCCTTGATGTCACAATTATAGATAGACACGTCAGCTAGGATTGATTGATGGATGATTTTGGCAGGGACTTTTGAGTACTTTGCATTTTTGCTTCCATTATTGCACAGGCCCTTATCACTGACAGGAGTCAAAAGGGTTTTCCATTGGGATGGGGTAGGTTGTTGGTGGAATTAGTAGCACACCCATGTCAGATAGCATGGGGTCCGACCATCCTAGTAGACATGTACCATGAGTTACATGAGATAGTCTACAGGGAGAGCAGGACATGGGCATACGGTGCTATCTTAGCATAGGTTTGGACATGGGATAACATCACTATGGTGTGCCCATAGGTACAACTGAGAAAGAGGAGACATCCTTTCATATACAGGTATACAGGGTTCTTATCACAACCTCATAGTGGGGATGTGACATACTACAGGAGGATACTGGATGAGCTTACCTCATTCATATGGAGACCTTACAGGGCAGCGGAGCCATGGAGAGATGAAAAGGAGGAGCTTAGCTATATGCTATGCAGCCGGCCACTAGTAGGTCAGCATCTAGAGATTTTGGAGAGATTCATGATCACTCGAGTTTGGAGGCAGTTCAGGTGCCAACAACGAGTATCTACCGAGACTACGACTTATGCATGAGCCCAAAATGAGGAGGGTCACGGGTGGCTATTGATGCTGGATTACCAATAGGTAGTACAAGATATAGGTTTGATTCATAGGGAGCCATGGGAGTATCTCCCAGACATGGCAGATGCAAGGGCTGATGTAGCCTACTGAGTGGAGCAGCAGAGGGTTCCATTTCCTTGATTCACTGTACCTCATGCATAGCCAACAGCTTAGGGAGATAATGGGGATGATGGGGATGGAGGAGATGGAGGGGATGGATGGAGAGGGAGAGGGAGAGTGATAGAGATAGGGGAGGGTTCTAGATTAGGTGGCCAAAAATAGTCACGGGGATAGAGTTCAGCCGATGAGGGTGAGGATATGGCGAGACCAACTCGCCGACAGGCAGAGGCTAGGCAAGATCATCCTGTAGGAGGAGAGGAGCTGAGAGCCAGGATACAGGCTCTAGAGGTAGAGATGCAGCATCTTAGGATCACTATAGCTATTAGGGAGTAGCAGTTGATGGATGCGAGGACTGAGATAGAGCGGCGAGAGAGAGCGCTATAGGCTTCCATAGTAGAGAGCTGGAGAGAGGCAGCTTGAGCTACATACTATCATGGGCTCTACATACAGGCTATGCCATAGGGTCAGAGAGCACTGTCCTACTTTCCTATAGTTGGGAGATTTGATATAGTACTAGACATGGCACCACCTCCTCCACCACCAGGTCCACATGATGGTGATAGCAAGTCCTAGGTTTAGGGCTTAGGTTTTAGATGTTGTGGACATATCTTGAGACTTTGATCCAGATTTTGGGATCTCACATTGTATATTGTATCATGACATTTATACATGAGATTTAATGGATTTGTGATATATCTTGTGTGTTTATCTCACTTGTGATGGATGTATCAGTTTTTATATTATCTTTTTGATATTGCTCAAAATGTATGTGATAAATGCTCATGTATATTCTCTCTCATAGATGTATGTTTAATTCTCATGTGTATGATATAGACTCATGTTTCTGAAAATGATCTCTTAGGATATAGATATGATGATAAGATTATCCCCTGTGATGACAGGAACAGGTTGTGATGTGAAAGACAAGGAGCAAAAGATATGATCGAGAAAAGGAAAGATGAGTGCAGTTGACCAACAAGTCCACAAAAGATGAAAGGAGAGTTCTCTCCATATGCAAGGTGCAAAACTAACTAACATGAACCTAAGAAATGCAAGCTACTATGAAAGTGGTTGACTTGCAAGGTCACAACTCCAATAGACATCTAATAATCATCATCGAGCTTTATTGGTAACGTCATAAGATCATACAATACACACTAGTGTGACTACGTGAATCTGAATATGATCTATATCAGATAGGAATGTGGGAATCCCACCTAGGCATCAAAGACATATAGATCAAGATGTCTAGTGCAGTGAGATTACCTAATTTTAGTATGGCAAGATTACACTTGCATCGAAGCACAAGAGAAGTCAAGATGACTATAAGTATGCACTTGCAAAACAGTCAAGGATAATACCTTGTAGACCCCAATGTCAAGTGGAACAAGCATAAATGCTAATGACAGTTAGGATCAAAAAAATATACCCACAAGAAGAAAAAGCAATAAAACATGTCCTTATGCCCCTAGTCTTCTAGCTATGCATCATCGAAAACTATCTTTGGAAGAGAACACTCATCAAAGAAATCATCATAGACAACACACAAAGAAATCAAATCAAACAAGTCTCAGCGAGTCAAATGTTTAAGTGTGTGTGTGTGTAGGTCATAGAGTCAAACGTTGAGTATCTTATTTACTAATGAGAAATATCATATCATGCTAGACTATGGGTAGGATATCTGATAAGTGTTGAGAAACACTTGACGCTAGGGTAGTGTTGAAAAACACTGTTTGTGAAATTTTTGAATTTTTGAATTTTTTATTTTTTGTATTTTTGGAATATATAATTTTATTTTTTTGAGATATATCAAAGCACCTATTGCTAGGTTTTCACTAAGATGATCATTTTTTCAAGACATTTTCTATTTTTTTAGAATTTTTAACAATATATCATTTTTTTTGGTTTTTTTCAGGATCAATAAGTATGTACAAAGGATGCCTCCAGACATAATGGGCATCAAACTCCCAAGAAAGATCACATCGTGTAGTCCCAATTTCTAGCAAGGTGGACGACAAGAGGGAATAGCAAGCTAGTGGAAGAGATGGAAGACAAGAGAATGAAGGAGAATGAAGGGAAGAAATTCTCAAGGGAAAAATCCTCAAGAGTATCCAAGCTAGGGAAAAATTATCATGTAAAGCACATTTGGACAAGCAATGAAAGACCAACATAGGATAAGTCACAAAGGCATAATGTAGAAGAAGGAAATGATGTAGTCCAAAGGAGTAGACATGTCAAGAGGCTTCATAGCATCGTGTTTTACTCTTTTTTATTAGATCAAGACCAAAGGGTAAAAGGATAGAGAAAGGCTAGAATGAATGGAGGAAAATAAATACGAAGGCTAAACATGAATGATATGAAAGCAAGATCATCGTAAGATATCTCACAAGATAGCCAAATATTCATGTATAAGTCAATAGTGTTAACATAAAAGAGAGAAGATGAAATGGATTAAATATGTAGAAGAACTATGCATGATGTCTGATTGTCAGGTTTTTATCACGGTACTTATCCAAGGCACCACAAGGGAGTGGTTTTCACCATAGGATGAATTTATTTCTCTTGACTTATGCTACCAAGGCACCTGTTTCCAAGTTTTCACGAAGGCAAATTTTCAATTTTTTCATTTTTTTTGTTTTCTTTTTTCATTTTTCTATTTTTATTTTTTATTTTTTATTTTTATTTTTTTTTGGAAGAAGGAAAGATTTTTAGATAATGCTCCTTGAAAGGATAAACCATGATATGCCAATAATTTAAAATGATATGCTCAAAGATGCTGATAGGGAAAGTAAGATGGAAGAGAAAAATAGAGGATAAGGTTTTATGTAAAGTGAGTGAGGTTGGAAGATAGGAGGAATAGGAAAATGAGGAAAAAGGATAGAAGGTAGAAGGATAATGAATGGAAGGATTGTGAAAGGATAGATTGAAAGGAAGGAAAGATCAACATCAACACACACCCTGAAGGGTGGCAAGAGGATGAAGGAAATGTGAATGAAGGAATACATGAAGGAATATGGTGAATGTTTAGTAGAGGTTGCGGTTTAGGCACATAGAATGGAAGAATATTTTTTGAAGAAGATGAAGTGGAAGCCTTTGGAAGCTTGAATGTCAACTTCACTTATTTCTCAACATCATATTTTTTCAAGAGAGACTTTGGAATCCATATAGTCGTAGGCTTTTCATTTCTTTTTGATGATTTAGAGAGAATATCTTCAATGATAGATTTTGGAACCCATACTTGTCTTGTAGTTTTCTTCTTAGATATCTCTTTTGACTTTATGCTCCCATGTAGATTAGAGAAGACATGGAAATCTTATTTTTTTGATGGATTCTTGTATTGCTTCTTTTTCTTGTATTGAACATTCAAGTTACTTCCAAAAGAATTGTGACTTGTGGAAGAAGAAGGAGGATATGACTAGTTTAGATGAGCAGGTGGATGAAATGAATTCAAGGGTATGCATCTATGTTGATCTTGAGGAAAGATAGGAGATGGAGGGATGTAAGGACCCAAAATGGATGACAGATTAGGAGAATTAGGAGGGGAAAGTGAAGGGACATAAGGGCCCAAGATGGAAGGAAAATGTGAAGCCCTTAGTATTGGTGGAGGAGGTCCAAGGATGGACTTGGAAGATACAAAAGGATGACCAATAAGTTCATCAACATCTATATGACAACCAAGGACATCAACATCTTTAGAGTGAGCATTAAGATTTACAATAGAATCATGAACATCTTGAATAGGAGCAACTTCTTCGATAGGATTGTTCAAAGCTTGCAAAGACTTAGGAAGAGTAGAAAGTTGAAGTGAACATTGAGTGGTAGAACAAGAAGATGGAAGACTTTGATCTTGACAAGGAGCTTTGGATAGCATAAGTGTATCACTTTTCTTTGGATCTTCAATAGGCTTAACATTGGAAGTAGTAGCTTGATCTTGCTTAGGAGAAGACTTAAGACATGGTGGAATGGATGAGAAAGGGTGTAGAGGATCAAAAGAACCATGAAATGAATGAGAGACATCATGAAAAAGATTGGATGACATGGTGGATGCTTGATCTTGATCTTTCTTTATGTTCTTTTCTTTATCATTTTTAGAGTCCTCTTGACATGGAGCCACTTCTAAGGACAAGGAAGCATGTTGGAATTGCATGGAAGACTTTGGAAGAGGTGGTGAAGGACTAGCTGAAGTAGGCATTATAGCACATAAAGGCTTAGGCTTGTTGGGTGTAGCATTATTGTAAAGATTTGCAGCCAAGCGAAGGTTAGCTTGAGTTTCTTTAAGAGGTAGCCCTTGAGGATAACTATAGGGAACCGTATGAAAAATATTATGAACTTTGTTGGATGAAGGATTTGTGAAAGGTTTGAAAGAATTGGAAGCTTTAGGAAATGTATGGTTATTGGAGGAAGTAGGGGATGGAAGGGAACCATCACAAGACAAAGGTCTATCATCAACATGATCTTGCTCGAGAGTGTAATCTTTATTTTCAGTAGGAGAGTCCTTAGAAGAAAGATTCTTATAATATTGATGTTTCAAGCTAGCATGATGCATTTTATAGTCCTCAAAAGTAGTAGATGGATCATAATCAAGGAATTGTTCACAAAAATCATCAAATTTTCTTTCAAAATATGAATCATATAGATCACCATCGCGATCTACCTAATAGGATGACCCTTTAGAAAACACAAGCACACGATGAGGAGGACTCTTAGGAATAGAGGTTTCATAGGTATGACTATATGGTTCATCATCATAGCCATCATAATAGTCATCATAGTCATCAAAGGTGGGTGTGTCACTCTTCTTGGGAGAGGTATCACAAGGATTACTATATTTCTCATATTGAGGAGTAAGACTCTTGGGAGAAGTAGAAGAGGAACGAGATTATGAAGAAGAGGAAATTGAAGATCTTGTGGAGGACTAAGACTTGAATAATGAAGAATGTGAATAATGTCTAGAAGAGTCATGGTAAGACTTGGAAGGTGAAGAAGAATGATAGGAATTAGATGATGAAGAATGTTTGGAAGAAGGAGGTCGTGATATGATCATGTCTATGATCCTAGCAAACGTGTCTGATTCAATCAATTTTTCTTTTATTTTTTCCTTAAATTTATCACCCATGAGATAGCTAGAAGGACTATTGGAGGAATAAAATTCTTTGAATTGAACAATGAGTTCGAGATCATCCATTTTCAAGAGAGGTTCCATAACAAGATAGTTAAAATTCATGGTTCTGGAAGAGGAGGAATCAAGCATGGAAGTGACAGAAGAGATGAATAGAAGAAGGTAGACTAGAAAATAAGAGGAAAAGAATCAAGAAGACATGAAGAATTTAGGAAGAAGCATGAAGAAAGAAGAGAAAGGATGAAAATGGAAGGCTAGGAAGACATGGAAGAAGCGGAAGAAAGAAGACTAAGAGTCATTTTTTACAATTTGATACCATTGAAATTCATTTGGATATTGAGCAACATGTCACAGCACCTAAGATCTGAGATCTAGACTAACCAAGGAAGACTGGAAGTTGTATACACCTAAAAATGGTCATCTAGACTATTAGCCCCTTTTGCTAAATCCTCAATTTCTTATTCTTGATCAAATCCTAGTTTTATCATTTATTCGATTATTTTCTATGGGCTAACCATCTTATCCTAAGTTTTTATTTATTTAAAAAGAATTCCCTACCCTTTTAATAAATAAAAAGCCCCCACTTTTCCTCTTATCCTAAGTTGCACAAATAAAACATTATTCTTATTTTATAAAAAGGAGAAAAGCACTTTTTGTCTCATATGGACACAAAAGTCAACTCCTATTTTCCTATTGGAGGATACTTGTGCACATGGATTGCTTCTCTTTCAAGCTCCACTGTTGATTAAATCTTTTGCCTCTTAATCTCCATGGTTCATTCCTTCTCATTTCCTTTAAAAGGAGAGCTATCTTCTTCATTCTAGATCCCCAACTTTTTATGCTAACTTTATGCTGCAGGATTTCTAGGTCACTTTGGAGCTTTTGAAGATTTGGAGCATTCTTAGCATCTACATCTCATTTTTAGCATCTACATCTCATTCTTGCATTCTACATCTCATTCTTGCATTCTTAGCTTAGCTTCATATTTATGCTTTCTTAGATTAGCTTCATTTTTATGCTCTAGATTAGCTCACATAGATTAATTAACTTGCGTTGTAACACTTGTATATTTCCTTTCATAGCTTAGCTTGCATTTCCATTCTTAATCTAGATTGCATTGCATTTTCATGCTTGGTTCTTGAGGATATTGACATTCTTGCCCTTGTCTTCATTGAATCTCCCATTGCATGGTTTACTAGCAAGGTTATAGGCTAAATAGCTCTGGCTGAGAGCATTCTTAAAAACCCTTGCACTCCATGCCTAGGGAGCTATGGATCGATTTGTGAGGGCTCATTCTTGAGTTTCCTTGCATGTAATGATCCATAGAAGTGTACCATTTTAGTGTGTACATTTTTGGTGCCCACCATGGGGTAGATCAGACTAGCTTTGTCCCTTCCTTTTCTACATTTCTGTCATTTTCCCTCATTTTTTTGGCAAGTTTTTAGCTTAATTTTTAGTCTCTATTTTTTTGTCTCAGACTGTCACTCGATACTTTCTAGAAGCATCGCGTGATATACCTCTGTATGCGTGTGCAATACTTCGCTTGTCAGAAGTATCGTATGGCTATAGTAGAGTATATTGCCTGGTCTTGTGTGAAGTATCGCCTGGTGTCGGGTGAAATATCGCGCAGACTGATAAGTATCACCCTAGTATAATGCAAAGTATCGTGTGATACTGGTGTCTGTACCTGGCAATGAGCTATTTTTGAGTTATTTTATCCATCTTGCAAGTTTTGGGTTCTTAGCTATTTTTTTGAATTTTTTTGAAAATTCCAGTGTTTTCAAATCCATGCCACTTTGGAAAATGGGCACCTATTTTTTTTTGAAATTTTTGAAATGGTATCAAAAGTTTAAGTGTGATATATCATTGGAAAGGTCTTTCCGAGCCTAATCCAACCATGATGGTTTTATTTTTAGAATTTATCATTTGATTAGCTATTTTACATGTAGATTATCTAATTTTTGATGTGCTAACCATTGTGGAGCTAACAAGTTGTGCTTGTAGGTGCTCTCATTGCTTGAAATTTTCCAAAAGAATGCATATCAAAGAGGGCTACTAATGGTTTTTGCAGGGCTGCCCGAAGCATAAAAACCAAATCAAGTGCTTGTTTAATTTCTTTCTTTATTAAGTGCGGCATATACTAGTTGTTTCATTTCATAGGCACTTAATACCTTGTTGTAGGAATTTTGAGGTGGTAGGAGAGAATGCTCTTCACCCTTGTGGTGAAACATAAATCTTGACCCATCTTGAGATTTTGAAAGCAAGGGGGTAATTAAATCTTTTCTTGGTGTGTTTGGGAGAAGTTTTTGGGATAAGGGAACCTCAAAAATCATCCATTCTTTGTTTAGTATAGGATCCTTTAGCGGGCCTACTTTTGAGCAATCAAGAGGAATGACCCAAGTGGGGACAACCTTGTCATCATTTTTCTTGGTGGCAAGTGATTCCAACTCACTATAATCTCAAGGCTATCAAGGACACAAAAACTTGGTAGACATAACACTTGTTTTCGCTTGATGTGAGTAGCTCATGGGATTGCAACCATGGGGAAAGCATTAAGAAAGAATGCTTAAAGTACTCTTGAGGCCACGAGGTCCTAGTCCTTTATGAGGAGCAAGAGGGGTGTTATGAACATAAATATTTATTGCGAACCATTAGTTAGAGGCCACCTTATTTTAGCCGCTTATCTTCTTGGTGCAAGGATTGATCCAAGTGGACTTACCCGGATCACCCCAAGACACTCACCATATGTGTTTATTTGGTTGTGTTTTTGACACTTCCATGACAACGTCAATATCTCTTGTGGGAAACCACTTGGTGTGAGACAAGGGACCATCAAGTTGTGGGCCACGTTGCTAAGTAACGAGCCTTGTCCTTCTAGGTAGTAATTGCTTGAATTGTCTTCGACTGTGCTATGCTCGTGTAAACATTCTCAACATTCAAACAAACGGTAGCATTCATAAGGTTCTCTATTTTGATATCACAAGTGCTTGTCTTGGCAAGGTTTCTTTTGCCCTTGTTTCAAGTGTTCTATGACATGTTTGATCCCATACTATTTGAAAACTTATCTTTTGCTTGCTGTTACTGTCTGTCAAACTGAGAAATTACACTATTCAATCTTTGAAATCAATCAAAACACTTCAAAACTGAGATTTTTATGTTCACTGGTAAAAAAGTCATACAAATCTGCCACAGTATCACATGCCTTACTATGAAATATCGCACGATAGTTCGCGCCCTGCTATTTTATTGCGCGCTTTGCTGAGATATATCACGTGATAGTTCGCTTCTACTAGAATATCACCCGGCTAGCCTGGAGTCTATCACCTAGTCATACTACAGTCTATCACCTGGCTTAAGGTGAAGTATCACCCGACTGAGAAGTATCACCCTGTCTGCCTGGAAAGTATCACCCAGAATCTTTTTGTTGTCCTGTCATTGTTGCAATTCAGAGTTGCTAAACTTGCACTTTAACCTGGCATAGAATGTCTTTTTCTATTCTTACCTGAAGTTGGTTTGTTACCTACATGCTTAGATTTGTTCTAGACTGAAACAAATGAGCTAAAACTATTGGATTTGAGTTTAACAAATTCTACTCTTGATCACTTGTCCCATCACGTTTACCTCTCTAGCTACTTGCTTATTGAGCTTCTTGCTCACTGCTCGGCTTTAGTCAATTGATTGCTGTAAGTGCTTGAGCACTTTTGACAAGCCATCTCTCTATTGTTCTACTTTTACAAGTGATCTTTATTAACCTTTTCTTATCTCAATATCTGAGAAACTTTGTCTCATTCTATTAGTCAACCAACATCTCTTTTCATGCCAGTTATAACTCGGTCTCAATTTGAGCAGGAGAGTCATCCTCCGTTCAATTATACATAGTTACCTTCTCCAACTAGATGTTCCAAAGCACCCATTAGCAATGATAGTTCTAGTTCTAACCAATCTGAGGATTCTAAGACTACCCCATGGTACAAAGGAGGCTTCCTCTTTTTCTCATTCAAGACCCCCAAAAACACAGACAGTGTCTCACTCACTTTGATTGAACAAGAAAAATTCCAACGCTTGCAAGAACAATTTGAGCATAAAGATAACCAAACACACTTAGAAAAAGAACACAATCAACAAAGGATGGATGCTGCTAGGTGCATGGCTTATAGAGGGACATTTCATGAGCAACCTGAGACTAGTAATCATGAGCATAGACCTCTTTTTATCAATGGAAACAATGGCAACAACACACCACCAAGATCTCCTCCAAGACCTACTTTTGCTATGCCTTCTTCACCTCCTAGACCTCCTCCCTCTCAACATGAGGTAGAGGCTAATGATGAGATTTCTAGTGAGGATCTTATGAGATATGAACAAGATGTGGACTTCCAACGAATGATGCATAAGCTTTTAGAGCATAATGGCGATCAATATTTTCAATATATGACTTCTAGATGATACAAGCTTCCTCCCGGCTATGATGTCAGACAAATTGTCCAACAAAGAGTACCAATTGAATTGGAAGTCCTTTAGGAAGAACTGCATTGGACAAATCAATGCCTTACCCAAATGGCATTAGAAAGAGAGCCTCCAAAGGTCTCTTTTGTAGAATCAATTTGTGCTCTTCCTTTTGATAAAAGTCTATACATGGCCCCGTTTCCTAGGGATATTGAGGTTCCCAAATATGACAAGTATGATGGAAATGGTGATCCCCATGACCATGTGCATCACTTTTACGCTCTTAGCATGGACTTCCTTCATGAAGACACATTTCTTCTATGACTGTTCCCTCAAAGTTTAAGAGGCCAAGCTTTGGAATGGTTTGCAAAATTGACACCACCTCTTAAGACTTTTGATGAGTTGGCTCAATGATTTACCTAGCATTATTCTTACAACATCCAACAACCTGTCAGCATGATAGATCTTGGTAATCTAAGACAACATAAAGGTGAGCCATTTTCAACTTACTTACAATGTTGGAGGTCATTGTATTCTAGATATCCTCGTCTGCCACCTGAAAGAGAAAAGATTGACATTTTCATCAACACACTTGTGCCTGAGCTATTTTATGATCTAGGAAAGCAACTTTTCTCCTCTTTCAATGACATGGTTGAAAGTGCATATCGAATTGAGGATGTAGCTATAAGAAAAGGGGATATTGTTATTAATAAAGATGCTAAAGGCAATGGAAAAGACAAGAACAAACCTTGGAATAAGAACAAGTATGTTGTTAATGATGGGGTTGTTGATGCTCCTAAAGTTAAAGAGCCCGCTTTCAATCTCTCCAATGCTATCTATGCAGAAAAACAACAAGAAGCTAGCAATTCTCACAATGCTCCTAAACCTCAATATGCAGATAAGCCTAAGAAGTCATTTCGAAAGTGAGTCTATACCAAGTTGGCAGAACCTTACGATGTGATCCTTCAGACTTTGGTTGACAATGGATATCTTATGCTTCCTGATAAACCTAGTAATTGGGATCTGATAAATAAGCCTGATTGGTGGAGAGAGGATCATTACTACCATTATCATAGAAACAAGGGACATCTGACAGATAATTGTTTTAGGCTTAAGGATGATATTCAGGATCTTATTGAGAACGACACAATCTCCACTGATGGCTTAACTAAAAATTCTGATCACACAGCTTTCAAAGATCCTCTACCTAAGCATGATAAGGGGGAAACCTCTCAAACACATAAGAAGAATCATGATGCTAAGATCAACTATACATATACTTCTGATATGCCTGTGATTAACATGGTAGAGCCTGTTGAGAGTGTTCTAATGATGAGATCTCAAGATGATAATAAAGCCAATCATGGTAAGCCAAATTTGGTCTTGCAAACATGTGGTAGTTCATCTTCCCAAAGTGAGACACTAAATGTTGTTACTAGGGGGCAAGCCAAGATTGTCCTTAAAACTACGCAAGATCCCAAACAAGCTTTTCCTTCCAAACATGCGACTCCTTCAGCCACCCCTAGCTATGATCTTGTCCAACATTTGCAAAAGACACCAGCTCAGATATCTATCCTTGAGTTGCTTCGATTATCCCCTTCGCATAGAGCGATTCTTGATGAGGCTCTACGTACAACATGTGTTCCTAATGACATTGATCCAGATCGATTTCAGGCTATGGTCAACCACATTTCATCTCCGCTATCTCTCTCCTTTTCTACAAAAGATGACATATCTATTGCTCACCCTCATAATCTAGCTTTACACATTGAAGTTCTAGTCTACCACATCCAAGTCCACTGAGTCCTGATAGACAATGGTGTAGGGTTAAATATTGTTTCTTTCAATGTCATACACTAATTGGGTTTGTCTGAATTTTCTGTGGATTCTAAGAAGAAGATTACTATAAAAGCTTACGATGAAGTGGAAAGATCTTCCAAAGGTCTTGTCATGCTGCCTATCTGAGTGGGCCCTGTCACAAAAGATATTAGCTTCCAAGTATTGGACATCCCACTCGCATATAACATTCTTTTGGGTCATCCTTGGATCCATGACATGCAGGATATTCCTTCCACTTATCATCAGTGCGTCAAATTTCCATACAATGGCACTGAAGTTGTGATTCTCGGAGACCATACTATTGCTATTAATGCTCTTGCTGCTACTGAAAATTTTTTTCCTCACAATGAACCTTCTGTTGATCCTATTACGTCTCTAGTTGCTACTAAGAAATCACTTAAGATGATGAGCCTTGGTATGGGTGAATATACGCTGGGCTCCTTTGCTTCTATACCTATTTCTCCTAGGTCATATTGGAAACCTTCTGATCAGATGAAGCCTTCCACTTCTGCTATGATGATCTTTGATACTTTTGTTCCTTCATTCATTCCTTTAGAAGAAGAAAGATAAGAACAAGCTGTCCAAGAGTGGATTTATAGAGAAGATGAGGGTAGATTTTCCCTCCTTGATAATTCTAGAAATACTCCCATGCTTAGTAATTCAGACACAGATATAGATGAGTCACCACTACACACTATGGTTCAAATGGGAGATGCTCTTCCTTCTACCTCACTTCTTTGGGGAGAAGAATGTATATCTACTGATGATATGGCTGAGGCCTCTATGTCTAGAACCTATGTGCCTAAAGAATCATTGCACTATGATAGACAACGTCGCAACATTGTACGGCTACTACAAAGAGGTGATCTCTCACATAATGACATGAGTATCTCTACTTCTTGACATCTTAAGCCTCTTCCAGAAGGTTCTTCCATGATAGATATGGATGTTGATGTAGTTCATACCTCTCGTAACCCACCTGACATAGTTGATGAGTCTCATGCAGGGTCTGATGAGTTTGTTCCCCGTATTGCCTTAGTGGATCATGTTTGTCCTTCTATGACAAATCTAGATCTAGCTACTTTTGGAGCTTACCCTATAGGCTCAACTTGTCTTGTCATTAAAGATGACACCCCTCACATAAATGCTATTGAACTAGTCACTTCATTTCATCTTGCATCAGCACCTATTACTTCTTCCACCAGCAAATTAGCAACAAAAAAGATTGAATCAGCAATCAAACATCATAGTCATCAAGTCAAAAGAAAAGAGCAATGGTCGGATGGCTAAAACCACATTGTGGCGGTATCCGAACCTAAGAAAAGTAAGAATAAAAATCTGCTCAAAAATAATTCTCAAATAAAAGATGACAAGCTGATTCTCTACAAAAGAATGATGCATTACTTCAAGCATGATCTCATATCTGGTATACTTCAGCCTATTCCTAAAGCTGAGAACAAAGTTGCTAATGCCTTGGTTACTTCAACATACATCTTAAAAATGAAAAAGCATAAATTCCTCTTCAGGTTCTTGGTGGATGAATTACGCTATCCTGCTCACAAATCCTACAATCCTGCCATCTTTTCATGTCTTCCACCTCATATTCCTCCTGAAAATCCACCACGCCATTCTTTTTGACATCCCTTACACTTTTCCTTTGTCTCTGGTGACTTGTATAGGAAGGGTCTAGATGGAACTCTCCTTAAGTGTCTAGAAATAGAGGAGTCAGAAAAAGTGCTAGCTGAAATCCATGATGGCATATGTGGATCACATTCTAATGATCCTCCACTAGCTCAGACATTGCTTAGGGCTAGTTATTATTGGTCAAACTGGTTGAGACCTCCTATCATCACAGTTGCAGCATCTGGGCCTGGGGCCTATCAGTTCTCTACATCAGAGGAAGCAGATTCTTGATGCCTATTTCTGTCTGGGGCATTCTTTGTACATACTTTATGATCCTGAAAAAATTCCAAAAAAAAACTGATATATGATGCTGAAAAAATCCTAAAAAGCATATAATGTACCAAAAAAATGAGCATCCTAGTGAAAACCTAGCAATAGGCACTTTGATGTCTCACCAAAAAAATCAAAAAATTCAAAAAATTCAAAAAATTGAAAAAGTGCCTTGGTGAAAACCTAGAAACAGGTGCCTTGGTAGCAAAAATATAAAAAAAATTATAAAAAGTCTTAAAAAAATTGCAATAAATCTATCAAGTGGTGAAAACTTGGAAACATGCACTGCTTGAGACCCTCTGCACCTATGTCTATCAGTCTTGTGTGGCGCTCCTTTGCTCCATTTCTCACTTTGTCTCTCCTAGCCTAGAATTGACTCTTGTCTTAGTCTAGGGGGCATACGTTGTTTAAGCTTATCTTGGGTCTCTTTGTGCATCTGGGTTTCTTAGGCACCTCATAAATGGTGTTTCTCAACACTACCCTTGCATCGAGTGTTTCTTAACACTTATCAGATGTCCTACCCGTAGTCTAGATGATGCAATATTTCTTACTGGCAGATGCGATACTCATAATTTGACTCTATGACCTACACACATGCACTTGACTCGCTGAGATTTGTTTGACTTTATTTCTTTGTGTGCTATCTATGAGGATTTCTTTGCTGAGTGTTCTCCCCCTATGATCATTTTCGATGATGCATAGCTAGAAGACTGAGGGAATGAGAACATGTTTTATTGTTTTTTCTGCTTGTGGATATATTTTGTTAGTCCCACTTGTCATTAGCATTTATACTTTTTCCACTTAACATTGGGATCTACAAGGTATTATCCTTGACTGTTTCGCAAGTGCATGCTTATAGTCATCTTGACTTTCTTGTGTCTCGATGCGAGCATAATCTTGCTATATCAAACTTAGGTAATTTCACTACACTAGTCATCTTGACCTACATGTCTTTGATGCCTAGATGGGATTTCCACATTTCTATCTGATAAACATCATATTCATATCCACATAGTTATGCTAGTGTGCATTGTATGATCTTACAGCGCTACCTAACACTCGTTGATGATTATTAGATGTCTATTGGCTTTGTAACCTTGCAAGTAAACCACTTTTCATGTAGCTTGCATCCTTAGGTTCATGTTAGTGTAGTTTTGCATCTTGCATATGGAGAGAGCTCTCCTTTTCATCGTTTATGGACTTGTTAGTCAACTACGCTCACCTTTCACTTCTTCCCGATCATGCCTTTCACTTCTTGTCTTTCATATCACATCATTTTTCGTTCATTTTTGGATCAAAACCAAAATCTGAGTTCACCTTGATCGTCTAAATTGCATTTCTCTCTCTTCCACGCAGTTGGCTGACCTTTTGAGGCCTGATCCTTTGATCTTTTCTGGGGCATTCTTCACCTCTTCATCCCCATCTCCTTCCAACTTCTAGTCTTTCATTCACTTTCCAATCCCAAGTTCAAATCCCCCCTTCCGTGGTGTTTACGGGTTGAGGGACTGATAGGTTCGTGCCCCGTGTCCCATGTATGGGGCATATCTTCACTGCTTGATGGTTATTCTGTTCTCTTTCTTCGATCATGATTTCTGGTGATTTGATCATGTTTCTCTTGCTTCTGCTTTCCCTCTACCTGGATTTTGCTTTCAATCCCAAGGGGGCAGACACATCATATCTTATTGGCTATCTCTTACCTAAGTGTTCAATACTGTCACTACCAGGCTGATCATGCAGGATTTGCTATCTCTCTGCACTTCATTCTTTGGAGTCAGATCGCTATCTACTTGCTTTCTTGGCTGATCTGAGTTTCTTTGTGATCCCAAATCGATCTCACATTTCAACTTTATTCTTTGACTACATGTGATCCCAAATCAATCTCACATTAGTCAAAGAGGGGCAAATGTATACACCTAAAAATGGTCATCTAGACTATTAGTCCCTTTTGCTAAATCCTCAATTTCTTATTCTTGATCAAATCCTAGTTTTATGATTTATTTGATTATTTTCTATGGGCTAACCATCTTATCCTAAGTTTTTATTTATTTAAAAGGAATTCCCTCCCCTTTTAATAAATAAAAAGACCCCACTGTTCCTCTTATCCTAAGTTGCACAAATAAAGCATTATTCTTATTTTATAAAAAGGAGAAAAGCACTTTTTGTCTCATATGGACATAAAAGTCAACTCCTATTTTCCTATTGAAGGATACTTGTGCACATGGATTTCTCCTCTTTCAAGCTCCATCGTTCATTAAATCTTTTTCCTCTTAATCTCCATGGTCCATTCCTTCTCATTTCCTTTAAAAGGAGAGCTATCTTCTTCATTCTAGATCCCCAACTTTTTATGCTAACTTTATGCTGCATGATTTCTAGGTCACTTTGGAGCTTTTGAAGATTTGGAGAATTCTTAGCATCTACATCTCATTCTTAGCATCTACATCTCATTCTTGCATTCTTAGCTTAGCTTCATATTTATGCTTTCTTAGATTAGCTTCATTTCTATGCTCTAGATTAGCTCACATAGATTAATTAGCTTGGGTTGTAACACTTGCATATTTCCTTTCATAGCTTAGCTTGCATTTCCATTCTTAATCTAGATTGCATTGCATTTTCATTCTTGGTTCTTGAGGATATTGGCATTCTTTCCCTTGTCTTCATTGAATCTCCCATTGCATGGTTTACTAGCAAGGTTATAGGCTAAATAGCTCTAGCTGAGAGCATTCTTAAAAACCCTTGCACTCCATGCCTAGGGAGCTATGGATCAATTTGTGAGGGCTCATTCTTGAGTTTTCTTGCATGTAATGATCCATAGAAGTGCACCATTTTAGTGTGTACAGAAGTGACACAAATCAACTTTGGATTGCAAGTAGTAGTGAGATAGCAAAAGGACTTTTTGCGATAGTTTCCAGGCTAACAAAGTGATATAATTTCTCTAGGTGATATTTTGCATAAGGTAGTGCGACAGTTTCCAGGCAGCTGGTGTGACAGAATGTATAATAGGCAAGCGATACAACAGAAGTGATGAAATATCACACGATATTTCTCAGGAGGGTGTGCGATGGTTTTCTAGTATCGTACAACTCTTGACCAGTGAACATAAAAAAACTCAGTTTTGAAGGCAATTTAGTCAATGTTTCAGTTTGATGGTTCAATTTTTTGACTCCAAACATAGTACTAGCAGTAATCAGACAAGTTTACAAATAGTATGGGATCAAAACATGTCTTCAAACACTTGAAACAAGGGAAAAAGAAACCTTGCCAAGACAATCAATTGTGATATCAAAATTGAAAAATCCTATGAATACTACTGTGATGTTGAATATGCATGAACGTTTACACGGGTATATCATAGTGAAAACACTTCAAGCACTTGCTACCTAGAAGGACAAAGGCTCAATACTTAACAACTTGGCCAACACTTGGTGCTCCATTGCCTCACACAAAGTGGTTGCCCACAATAGATATTGGCTTTGTCATGGAAGTTCCAAAGACACAACCAAAGGAACACAGATGGTGAGTAATCTTGGGGTGATCCAGGTTATTCCACTTGCATCAATCCTTGCACTAAGAAGCTAAGCAGAAAAATAGGGTGGTTTCTATCTAATGGTTCTTAATAAGGGCTTCTATTCATAGTACCCCTCTTTCTCCCCAAAGGGAATCCTTACCTTGTGGCAAGAAACGAACCTCATGACCACAAGAGTACCTTAAGCATTCTTTCTCAACACTTTCCTCATGGTCACAATCCCACAAGTACTCACACTAAATGAAGACAAGGACTACGTCTACCAAAGTTTTGTGTCCTTGATAGCCTTGAGTGTATAGTGGGTTGGAATAGCTGGCAAAAAGCTTGTCCCCACTTGGGTTGTTCCTCTTGATTGCTCAAGAGCAGACCCGCTAAAGGATTCTAAGAACTAAACAAAAAGTAGATCAACTTGTGAGATTCAAGGTTTTTGTTTCACCACAAGGGTGAAGAGCATACTCCCCTATCTCAAAGTTGTTCCCAAACACACCAAAAAGAGTTCAATTACCCTCTTGTTTTCAAAATCCCAAGATGGGTCATGATTTCCATTTCACCACAAGGGTGAAAAGCATACTCTCCTACCACCTCAAAATTCCTACAACAAGGTATTATGTTCCTATGAAATGAAATAACTAGTAAATGCCACACTTGAAATGAAATAAACAACAAGCAATTATTTTTTTTGTTTTTATTCTTTTGGGAAGCCCTACAAAACCTGTTAGTAGCTCTTATGCATGCATTCTTTTGACATAATTTTTTAAGCAATGAGAGCACCTACAAGCACAACTTGTTAGCCCCACAATGGTTAGCACATTAAAAATTAGATAATCTGCAAGTAAAATAGCTGATCAAATAGAAAAATTTTAAAATGAAACCAACATGGTTGGATCAGGCTCAGAAAGAGCTTTCCAATGATATATCACACAAAAATTTTTGATACCATATGTGAAAAATTCTCAAAAATGGGTGCCAGTTTTCTAGAGTATATAATGAACTATCGCATGACACTAGCAAAGTATCGCATGATATTCTGAGCTAGAAAAACTAGAGAGCCAAAAATGACGCAAAAATATGATGAAAAATTAAAGAAAATGGATGAAATAAAAGACAAAACAATGATGCTTTGCTCCACGGTGGGCGCAAAAAATGTACACAATAAAATGGTGCACTTCTCTAAGTCGTTATATCCAAGGAAATCCATGAAGGGGAAACCTTAGAAAGCAACCTAGAGCTCTTTATGTATGGAGTTGCAAGATTATTTTAAGTTTTCTCTCAACTAGAGCTATTAAGTTAATGACCTTGCTTGTCAACCACACAATGAGAGATTCAAATGAAGACAAGGGCGAGAATGCCAATATCCCCAAGAATCACTATGAAATAAAATGCAATGCAAGCTAGAAATGAGAGTGCAAGCTAAGCTATGGAAATGAAAGTACAAACTAAAATATGAAAGGAAAGATGCAAGTATTACAAAGCCTTCCTAATTAAGCTAGATGAGATAATCTAAACCATAAAGGAAATCTAAGCTATGAATGCCATGATAATGAAACTAGAATGTAAGAAATGAAACCATGAAAGCATGTAGATGCAAATACCAAGAATGCTCCAAATCTTCAAAAGCTCCAAAGTGACCTAGAAAACCTGCATCATAACATTAGTATTCAAAAATGCATATGCAAATGAAGAAGAGAGCTCTTCTTTTATAGGAAATGAGAAAGAATAGAGCATGGAGATTAAGAGGAAAAATATTTAATCAATGATGGAGATCAAAAGAAGAGCAATCCATGTGCACAAATATCCTCCAATGAGAAAATAAGAGTTGACTTTTGTGTCCATATGAGACAAAAAGTGCTTTTTCCTTTTTTATAAAATAAGAATAATACTTTATTTGTGCAACTTAGGATAAGAGGAAAAGTGGGATCTTTTTATTTAATAAAAGGGGAGGAGATATTCCTTTTAATTAAATAAATACTTTAGGATAAAATGGTTAGCCCAAGGAATAATTGAATAACTGATAATAGGATTTGATCAAGGAAAATGATATAATTGAAAATATTGATTCAGGGATTTGATAAATTGCCGAATGAGGCCCCAAAGTCTAGGAAACCATTTTAGGGTGCATACAGACCTAACCCTAAGATCTACGAAGGATATTGAGTGGAAAAAGATGAGTTAATCTAATTGAGGAAGTATTAAGGGAACCTAAGCATTAGGTATGCATGTGCATGGTTGAAAAGAGGATGTTGGAAGATCAGTATATTTTATTGACTTTATAAGCATAAAGACTGAAGGAGAAGTGTGGTGATTGCTTGAAGAAAAGTTCCAAGCAGATTAGAGATGGAGATGGCAAAGTTTCAAAGTCAGTAAAACAACATTTGTGTATGGACTTGGATCTAATATTTGCAAAGCGAGTTGTATTTTTTTTAGTTGAATACTACTGGTACTTTCTAACCATTGTAATAGTCAAAATCCTTTTAACAGAGGTTGACCTAACAGTCATATGTTTAAATCCTTTGAACAAGGTTGCATTCTAATGGAATGTATGTAAGTCCTATAACAAAGCACACTTTTAATAGGGTGATTGAAATCCTTTAACCAGGTCACACCTAACAATGTGTATTGTAACATTTGACAGGGTTGGCTTTTAACTGAGCTCACTTCAAAAGAGTGAAAATAATAGTAGCATGTTACAAAGTGTTTTTTCTCAGATTGGGTTTCCACTATAAATCCTAGTGTCAATGCTTGTGTGAATGTTTTGGTTTAAACATTTTTTTGTTTTACAAGTTAGATACAGCTGGGTAGTGGACTGCAATGTTATATGTTTCTATTATTGAATTAGTGATGACCAAGTTGATTTTTGGTTGTTAGATCTGATTTAAAGAAAAGTTTTTAAAGTTTATTTTATACATCAAGACCTGAGAACAACTGATTCACCCCCCCTCTCTGTTGTTCTAAATCATATTAACATAAACTTTATCAAATTGAAAACTTTTTTTTAGTTTCTTGTAATAGGAAAAGCATAGAATGTGACACATGTTTTGGATTTCAAAAATGTTATACATTTTGAAAGTTATAGCTATTTTTCAATAATTTTATCAATCAGGACTAGAAAGATAACAAGTAGGTGAATGTCTAACCACATTACAAAAATCAAATGATAACATTTTTTTATAAGATTCTAGATAAAAGTAGTAGACTCATGTCCAGATGTGATGTGTATTTTTTTGTATTTTTTTCCAAGTAAATAATTAATTATAATTTTTATACTACAAATTTTCCTAAATATAAAAAATCTCAGGTCTGACCACCTTAACTTAGTCTAAACTTCATCAAATTGAAAGAATTGTATATTATTATTGTATTAGGTGAAGCATAGAATATGATGTATATTTTAGATTTTAAAAATGTTATATTGTTTGAAAGTTATAGTTGTTTTTCAAAGAGTCTATCAATCATGACTTCTATTTCACATCACCACTTTTTGGCATACCATGATCTGCACATACCCTTGATACATTTTATCAGTCTTTTCTGATGGAAAATTTATCACTAACACTGCTTGGTGTTTATCAACACCCTAATCCTATATCATTTCTTAATACTATCAATCTGGACATCACTGTGTTTCTCAACACATATTGGATCTTGCACTTGCACTTTGACACTAGCACAATGGTGTTTCTTAACACCCAACACAAGTTACATATTAGAAAACTAAAAATAACTGAGCTATGCTAAACTATTTTCTTGTGTGTTTTCTATTATCATTTATTTTTTTCTTGCTATGTCTTCTAAGGTCACTCGATGATGTCTACTTGATTAGAGATTCACAACTAGGGGCATAACAATGTTTTGTTTGATTTATGCTTTTGGTGTGATTTCAATGATCCTAAGGTGGTCTAATAAACTGTGTCTATGGTAAGATCCTATTGGAAACTAAAATTGAAATAATTGTTGTATTGTCATTGATGTCAAACCTTAATTGGTAAGACTGTTGCTACTTAGGAAAGTACTATATCTATTGTATTATTGTGAAGAAGGGGTAGAAATGATGGTAACAATAGCACCTAGGGAAAGGTTGAGTTATCTTGATACTAAAAAGTGTACTTAACTATGTTGTATAATGATGAGACAATGTATTGTTTATCTTAGTAAGATTGAAGACTAAACTGGTAGGCTTGACCGAGAAAAATAGAGAAATCATGTTTGAGCCGAGTGATGTTAGTGTCGACCGAGTCAGTGTATGTTGAGAAAAAATCTAGTGTCAACCGAACATTAGTTAATTGCCGAGAAGATTGTATAAGCCAAGGAAACATTTCTTACTTATGACCAAGCTTTCTACATGGAGACCGAGTAGTTTATCACAGTATTGACCGAGCATCAACATTATTTGAAGAGAATTCAGATTTGGAGCCGACATTGTTGAATTCTTGGATTATGTAAAATGTGGACTTTATTTATTGATTGTTTGAAAGCATTAAATGCACTGTAAAATGTTTTATTGTAAATCTTTAAGAGATTTGAGATGATTCTAGAAAAGGAGCTGAAGAACATAAAGTGGGTAGATTCAATGAATCTGACCTAACCCTAAGATCTATGAAGGAGATTGAGCGAAAAAAGATGAGTTAACCTGATTCAGGAAGTATTAAGGGAACCTAAACATTAGGTATGCATATGCATGGGTGAAAAGTAGATGCTGGAAGATTAGTAGATTTTATTGACTATATAAGTAGAAAAGGCTAAAGGAGAAGTCTGGTGATTGCTTGAAGAAAAGTTCCGAGCAGATCAGAGATGGAGATGGAAAAGTTTCAAAGTCATTAAACCAGTATTTGTGTATGGAATTGGATCTGATATTTGCAAAGTGAGTTGCATGTTTTTCAGATCAATACTGTTGGTACTTTCTAACCATTGTAACAGTCAAAGTCCTTTTAACAGAGGTTGACCTAATAGTCATATGTTTAAATCCTTTGAACAAGGTTGCATTCTAATGGAGTATATGTAAGTCCTATAACAAGGCTCACTTTTAACAGGGTGATTGAAATCTTTTAACCAGGTCACACCTGACAGTGTGTATTGTAACCTTTGACAAGGTTGGCTTTTAACTGATCTCACTTCAGAAGAGTGAAAATAATATTAGCATGTCACAAAGTGGTTTTTCCCATATTAGGTTTCCACTATAAATCCTAGTGTCAATGCTTGTGGGAATGTTTTGGTTTGAACATTTCTGTATTTTACAAGTTAGATATAGTTGGCTAGTGGACTGCATTGTTATATGTTTCTATTATTGAATCAGTGATGACCAAGTAAGTTTTGGTTGTTTGATCTAATTTAAGGAAAGGTATTTTAAGTTGTTTTATACATCAGGACCTGAGAACAACTGATTCAACCCCCCTCTCTATTTTTCTAAATCATATTAACAATTGGTATCAAAGTTGTGTTTCTTATTATTGGTGTTTACAGAAATCAAGTTTAAAGGGACTTGAAGCGAATGATCAGGATGTATAAGAAGGAGGTACCAAAGCTGAATAAGGAAAACTTCCCTGCATGGAAAATCTTGATGAAGCTACACCTGGCTGGTATTGGTGATTCTACAAAGTACTACATTGAGAATTACTATGTCTCACCTGTCGCACCTTTGACTGCCAAAGAAATGAGAGCTAAGCAAGAACATAATTAGGCAATGCTAGAAATTACATCTGCCCTAAGCTATCTAGAATTTGAGGACATTAAGGATTGCACAAATACTAAGGAGATGTGGGACACTCTTGCAAAGATCTATGGTGATGACTTATATGTACTGAAAGCTAAAGCTAAGAGTCTCAGAGGTAAGTTTGATGAGATGAGAATGCAAGAAGGTGAGAACATTGCATAATATTTTGGTATAATAAAAGAAGTTTTGAATGCTATTAGAGGAGAAAATGGGACTATTGATGATGAAACTATAATTGGAAAAGTACTAAGAACCCTGCATCCTATATATGTTATTAAGATCTCAGCTATTCATGAATCTAGATGTAACTCTACTAATGTGCTTACTTTGGAAGGTTTGGTTGGCAAGCTAACTGCTTTTAAACTCTCTAACTATGATAACTTCATTGTTAGTAGTATTGGTAATGTTGAATCTGCTTTTAAGTCACAGTTAGTTCTGAACAAGCTAGAAAGAAAGAAAATGAAAGATGCATAAGTGATAGTGAAAGTGAAAGTGAAAGTAAAGGTGACAGTGACACTTCTGATGAAGAACTTGAAGATCTAGAATCTCTTATGGCTATAAGATTGAGAAGGGGAAAATGAAGATATAAAGGTAAACTCCCTATTATATGTTTTGCATTTAATAAAGTTGGTCATATAGCTGCTAGATGTCCTGACAGGAATGATAAAGATGAAGAAAGAAATAGAAAACACAAAGATAGAAGAGATGACAGAAGCTACCGAAGGTACAAATATTACAAAGGAAAAGGTAAGAAATCTTATTACATTGTCAAAGAAGAAACTAACACTAATAGTGATGAATTTGAAATTGAGGTAGTCTATGTTGTAATGAAAGATGAATCTGATGAGGATGAGAAAACTACATTGATCTCCTATGTGAACAAGAATGACAAATGCATTATTGATAGTGGTTGTTCACATCACATGACTAGTGACAAGAGTAAGATTGAGACCTTACATCATTATAGAGGTAAAAGTGTAAAATTTGGTAATGATGCACCATGTCCTGTTAGAGGAAAAGGTTTGATTAAACTGACTGATAAGATCTCTTATGAAAATGCATATTGGGTTAAATGTTGGAATTATAATTTTCTAATTGTTTGCTCAGCTCAACAACACTAGTTACCAAGTGGAATTTCATCACAAGAAAGCTAAGATATTTGATGCTACTGGTGAACTGATCAGAAGCGGATAATAGACTAGAGGTAATTTGTTCTATCTTAACCTATATGAATAAGTATGTATGATTGCACAACTTGATGACATTTGGTTATGGCATAAGAGGCTATGTCATGTTAACTTTGACAATCTGGTAGAGATAAGTAAGAAGAAGAAAGTAAGAGGTCTACCTAGATTGAAGAAACATGAGAATGTGATGTGCAAGGAATGTCAGTTAGGCAAAATGACTAAGTCAAGTTTCAAGAGAAAATTATTTACTTCTGAAAACATTTTAGATTTGGTTCATATTGACCTTTGTGGACGTATGGGTGTACAAAGTTATTGTGGTGCTAGATATTTTATCTTGTTTGTTGATGATCATACCAAGATAATGCATGTAATATTTCTAAAAGAAAAATATGATGCTTTTTAATTCTTTAAGTGGTATTTGGTTAAGGTTGAGAAGGAGATAGGTAGGAACCTGAAATGTCTTAGATCTAATCGAGGTGGAGAACTTACATCAAATGAATTCAATCTATTTTGCAATGATAGAGGAATCAAAAGATAGATGTCTACACCTAGAACACCTCCACAGAATGGTATAGTAGAGAGAAGAAATAGATCTATCCTGGATTGTGCAAGGACATTGTTGATTGAAAAGAATGTGACATAGAAATACTTGAAAGAAGCTATAACTATAGCTGTCTACACTCTTAACCAGGTACAAATTAAGAAAGGTACAAATCTGACACCCTATGAATTATGGCATGGGCATGCACCGAGTGTTAAATACTTTAGAATCTTTGGAAGAAAGTGCTATATATTAAAAGACAATAGGAATGGAAAGTTTGATGCTAAAAGTGATGAAGGCATATTCCTAGGATACTCCAAAAAAATTAAAGCCTATAAGTGTTTGAACTCTACCACTAACAAAATTCTGAAAAGTGTGAATGTCAAAATTGATGAGTATGTAGAAAGAAATGAAGTTGATATTAAAAGAGAACCAGAAGATTATAGATCTTTTGTATACATTGAAGAAGTAGAAGAGGCAAGTAACAGACTTGCACCTGATGCCGAGCCTCGGGCAAGAAATGCTGAGTGACAAGAAGATGGTGCAGAGCATCAGGAAAACAATGTTTAAATAGAACAAGAACATGCCAAGCTACAAGAAAATGCTGTCGAGTATTAGGAAGAGGTTTCCGAACATTCAAAAGCTGAATCTGACAATCTTGTTGGAGAACCTGATGAAATAGAGGAGAAAAGAGTTGAACCTATTGTTATTTTCTATGACAACACAAGTGCTATCAACATTTCTAAAAATCTAGTGATGCATACTAAGACCAAGCACATAGCAATCAAGTATCACTACTTGAGAGAATTAGTACAAGATAAAGAAGTTCGAATGGAATATGTGAATACAAAAGAACAATTAGCAGACATATTCACTAAATCTTTACCTAAAGAAGCTCATGAGTATTTGAGAAGTCAATTAGGGGTCCTTCCCCTAACTGAGGCTTCCTAGTAAAGCTAGGAGCATTGTATCAAATATGCTATAGCAGAATATTTGACAAATTGATGCAGAAGATTGTCACACTTTAGGACTGGCGTAGAGTTATGAAGAAGAAGCAAAGACAAGGAATCAGTCATAAGCAAGATGAAAGAGGGAGAAACACTGAGCTAAATAGATAATATCTACATCTGTTGGATGTATGTTTTAGTTTCTTCTTTGGAATTTTTTGTCAAAGATGGAGATGATCTGGATATGATACAATAAAAAATGACACTGAAAGTAAGGGAGATGATGATCTAAAATGAAAGATCAAGATAGAGGGAGATCCAGACACTTCTGACAGTCATAGAAGTGAGGCTTATAAATTTTGAATCAGAATGAAGCTAAGGATATTAAAAATTTTCTCTGATGGATAGATAAGTTTTTGGATTGGTTGGTAATCCATGTATTATTCAGATGATATCATATGGTGTTTCCATCAATGCCAAAGAGGGAGATTGTTGGAAACTGCAATTCAAATAATTTTTGTATTGTCATTGATGTCAAACCTTAATTGGTAAGACTGTTGCTACTTAGGAAAGTACTATATCTATTTTATTGTTATGAAGAAGGCGTAGAAAGGATGGTAACAATAGCACCTAGGGAAAGGTTGAGTTATCTTGATACTACAAAGTGTGCTTGACTATGTTGTATAAGGATGAGACAATGTATTGTTTATCTTAGTAAGATTGAAGACTAAACTGGTAGGCTTGACCAAGAAAAATAGAGAAATCATGTTTGAGCCAAGTGATGTTAGTGTCAACCAAGTCCGTGTATGCCGAGAAAAATTCTAGTGTTGACCGAACATCAGTTATCTGCCGAGAAGACTATATAAGATGAGGAAACATTTACTAGTTATGACCGAGCTTTCTACATGGAGACCGAGTAGTTGATCACAGTATTGACCGAGTATCAACATTTTTATATTTGAAGAGAATTCACATTTGGAGTGGACATTGTTGAATTCTTGGATTATGTAAAATGTGTTGACTTTATTTATTGATTGTTTGAAAGCATTAAATGCATTGTAAAACATTTTACTATAAATCTTTAAGAGATTTGAGATGATTCTAGAAAAGTAGCTGAAGAACATAAAGCGGGTAGATTCAATGAATCTGACCTAACCCTACAAAGGAGATTGAGCGGAAAAAGATGAGTTAACCTAATTGAGGAAGTATTAAGTGAACCTAAGCATTAGGTATGCATATGTATGGGTGAAAAGTAGATGCTAGAAGATTAGTAGATTTAATTGACTGTATAAGTAGAAAAGGCTGAAGGAGAAGTGTGGTGATTACTTGAAGAAAAGTTCTGAGCAGATCAGAGATGGAGATGGGAAAGTTTGAAAGTCAATAAACCAACATTTGTGTATAGAATTGGATTTGATATTTGCAAAGTGAGTTGTATGTTTTTTAGATCAATACTGCTGGTACTTTCTAACCATTGTAACAGTCAAAATCCTTTTAACAGAGGTTGACCTAACAGTCATATGTTTAAATCCTTTGAATAAGGTTTCATTCTGGAGTGTATCTAAGTCCTATAAAAAGACTCACTTTTAACAGGGTGATTGAAATCCTTTAACTAGGGCACACCTGCCAGTGTGTATTGTAACCTTTCACAGGGTTGGCTTTTAACCGTGCTCACTTCAGAAAAGTGAAAATATTAGTAGCATGTTACAAAGTGGATTTTCCCAGATTGGGTTTCCATTATAAATCCTAGTGTCAATGCTTGTGTGAATGTTTTGGCTTGAAAATTTCTATGTTTTATAAGTTAGATATAGCTGGGTAGTGGACTACAATATTATATGTTTCTATTATTGAATCAGTGATGACCGAGTAGGTTTTGGTTGCTTGATCTGATTTAAGGAAAATTTTTTGAAGTTGTTTTATACATCAGGACTTGAGAACAACTGATTCACCCCCCCCCCCCCCCTCTATTGTTCTAAATCATATTAACAGATCCTCCATCATGATTAGAATGTCACACATACCTCAACCCTCTTTATTTTGACACTTAGGTGAGGTTGGAATTATCTCCTTCTTTGTTACTTGTGTGTAGCACGTACGATGCCACTTCTGGTTATCTCAGTAGCTTGTGCCTTGATATAGGTGTTATCATAAAACGTCAACCTAGAAACCATGTTCAGGTCATCTGAACACTTATGTCTTTATTCTTACATGTGTTTCCTACATCTTATCCAATAGGGATGTATTCATATCTTCATGGTTGTTCTCACATGAGTAAAGGTTGTACTAACCTTTGATGTCCCAAATGCTCAAATAATAATAAAATAAATCGCTATAAGGATTAGTGACTTGAATTATCTCTTAGGATGCATTTCATTCTATGACTTCATTTTAGTTGTAAATTTCTTCTCTCCATTGAACTATGATTTCTTTATCCTTTCTCCCTGTCGAGGCAGTCAAATGTGAATCATCATCTCTGATCTTGAATCTATTTTTGGGATCGAAATTGAAGTTCAAGATTATTTAATTGTTAAAGGTAGTTGATCCATGATTCTATCACTTCCTACTCACTTCCACTTTCATTCATCCTTTCCATTTTGATCCCAAGGGTGATAGAAAATATTCTTCAACCAAATCTCCTAATCTATAAATCTAGCAATTAAACAAAATATTTATTGGCCAATTCAATCAGTGACTAAACATCATTGCTTGGGGCATCTTAGCTTCATTAGAAACAATATGAAGTTGAGATTCTCCAAATCTCTTTTCTGGAAGAGTGTTCTCATCACTTCATATCAGTTCACTCAAACAAACATCTTTTTGATCTCTCAGGGCATATTAGGTTCATCAGGACCCATATCAATCTGGTATTGTCTCTCAATCAGGTAATTAGCTTCTTCAAAATATCTTTTGAGTTAGTGATCTCAAAGCTCTTTGGACATATATTTAGTCTCATTGCTTCACATTATGTTGTATACTCTTTTCTCACATCTCATCATTCTTCGCTCAATCAACTCCAAAATATGATATCTCTTATCTATCTTCATTTGAGCAATTTTGAATTCAGTTTCTTATCTGAAATCTATTCCTTGAATCAACACATTTCTCGCACATCAATTCAAAGAGGAAAAAATGTAATCACCAAAAAAATTTCTATTATAACCTAAGCCTCTAATTTCAATCAAATTTCCTTAAATAAAATCCTAAATCTCAAATGCATATTTACTACACATAATTTTGCCAAATATCCCTAAAAACCCTTGTACATAACTAAAATAAAAGATATTATATCAAGCTTATACTATGATTCAATTTCTTGATCTTTCATATTTATTTAATCTCTATAACATTTCTTTTAACATAAAGTTTCTACACTTTTATTAAAATAAAACATTTGCATGCTCATAACTCTGGTATTCTTAGTTTATTTCATTTCTTAGCATAATCTTTCATTATTAATCTAGTTTTCTTTCTTGCAGTGTTTCATAGTAATCTCTTGCATCCTGGTTCATTTCTAGTTTTTTATTTGCATTGAAATTTCCCATTTTGGAGTAGTTAAGTCACTAATCCTTCATGTCAATTTGATGAGCATCATGAGAAGGATTAGACTCTCTTAAAATAGGAAGTAATAAGGTACTTATGGTAATTTAGTTGGTTCATTTAATATGGCTTCGTATAGATAAATTATTGATCTAATGGTATTTGGTGTTTGGTTTTTCTTGAAATTGAGTACCAATATTTGACCACACAATAGTCAACAATGCAGTAGTGCTTGTTCATGGTATGAAACTTGGCTATTTATCAGAATCAAAAGCTTACAATCTATAAAATTATGTAAAAATAAAAATGATATTTGATTGTATTTATCCCTATCCATATTTGATTGATTCAATAGAAATTTTAAATGGCTTGCATATTTGTAAAATCTTTCTTAATTTTAACATGTCTTATATAAATATAGGGCCAATCAAATCTCCACAAAAGCATATACACATTTATAATTTCCTAGGTGATTAATTCGCTATCCATTGGGATGAAATTATAATAGAATTGGTAAATATTACTATTTATTGAGACACATTTCCATAAAATTCTAGGGAATTGGGTCCTCATGAAAATAGATCTTTTTATGGCTTTTGGCGAATCATGGTTGTCAATCAAGACATGCTTCATAAATTATAGGAGAAAATATTAAATAGACCACTTGAAAAATATGGATCTATTGGGAAAAATATTATATTGATATTTAATTAACTAATTACAAAATGGGGTGAATAGAAGTGCATTTAAGAAAAAAATATATAAAGATGGGGAAAATTATCCAGCCCATTTGGTCCCAAATTAATCACCATTTTCAAAATTCCATCATGAAATATTTTCCAGTTAGCAATTATTCACCACTAAATTTTTCTCTACTTCATTGGACAATTTTAAAAGGTTCTCTTCTTGTGGTAGAACATCAAATCAATTAGCTATAGGAATAGATTGATCAAATTACCAATCTTGTTTGATGGGGTAGGAGACCTTGGCCTCTATCTCTTAACTGTAAAACACATCAAATAACATTCACACAATTATGACACTAGAATTTAACGTGGAAACCCAATTTGGGAAAAACTATGAGTAACATGCTACCAAATTTTTACCCTTCTGAAGTGAGCTCTATGAGGAGCCAACCCTGTTAAAGGTTACCCTATTAGGATTGGCCTTGTTAGATGACTTAAGAACATCCCATTAGAATATCACATTGATTAAAGGATTTCAACTGATACAATGGTTAGAAAGTAATAGTAGCTTTGATCTGAAACATACAACTCACTTTTTAAATCTAGATCCAATGTATCTCATATGATGATCTCTATCCGGCCTTCATTTTCCTCTCCATCTACGATCTACTTGGAAATCCTTTAAGCAATCACCACAACTCTTCTCATCTTTTCACAGCTCTTCTCGGCCTTCTTCTTAGGTTCACCAATCAATAGAATCAACCTCTTAGATAACCTACAATTAGGTCATCCTTATATCTCCTTCATTACCTGTAGTTTAATATTTTTTCGCTGAATCATATTTGTGGATCTTACGTTTAGGTCAGATTCATTGAATCCTTCCAACATTTTGTTCTCTATTTTATCCTTCTAGATACTTCTCAAAACTTCTCTTTGAATCCGTTCATAAAAATAGTTTACCATGAATTAAATACTCCAGGTCATTCATCCTTAACTTCAACATGTTTTAGATATTTGAAGAATTCAACTATGTCGGCTAGGAATCCCAATTCCTTGATAAGTCATAAAATACAGACACTCGGTCATCACTATGTTCTTCTTCTTGGTCTTCACTCAATAACTTGGTCATTGCTAAAAGTGTTCTTCTTAGAAATTACTATTTTCATTTGGTTAATTATTTGATACTTACTAATTATTGATGCTTGGTTGACAATAAATTTTCTTGGTTTATACTCACGTTCAGTCAACACTAGGATCACTTGGCTTAAACAAAAGTTCCTTAATCATCTTCTCTTTTTCTCAGTTAAGCCTAAGCTTTTAGACTTTCTTTTTTCATTTCTTCTAAGCTTCAAAACAACTGACTTCTTAACTTAGTGTCATAGATAAAAAAAACACATTACCTTGCCAATGTGCCAACTCATCAAGTATTCATTTTAGTTTCTCGTAACTCAATATTTCCACTAGGTCTTCTTGTTATCTCCTCTCTTAAAATCATCTTCATTAATTAAAAGATATGGTACTTTTCTAGATAAAAACTATCTCAGCAGTTAAGGTTTGACATAAAAGACAATATAACAATTATTTCAATTCTAGTTTCCAATAATCTCCCTCTTTGGCATTGATGGAAACACCATAAATACCACATGCTTACTTACTATACAATCCAAGAAGTATGTATTCAAGTAACTTATTTCAAATCTCTTTGCATTCCGATCTTCATTAATATCCTTAGCTTCATTCTAATTCTCATCCAAATATTAGCTTCCTCTTGGATATATCTCTCTCTTTTTCTATTCATGAGTTTTACTGAATCTCTCCCTTATCTGCTCAAAATATCTCCCTCAACTATTTATGGTAACTTCTACTAAATCTCTCCTTCAAGTTTACCAAATCTCTCCCTCTCTGATAAAAATGCAAAGACAATTAATATTTTCATTCATCTTCACCATGTAGATATCTTCATGTCAGCTCTCTAAACTATATACTCGCTCTATCATCTTGCTGATGACTAATCAACATATTGTGCTTTACTCTTCACAGATTTATGAAACTCCTAAAGTGTGACCTCCTTGCATCAATTTGTAAGATATTTTGATTAATAAATTTGATGAAATACTCTTATTTAATTATAGGTAGCCTCAGTTAGGGGAATCACCCCTAATTTACCTCTTAGATACTCATGTGCATCCTTAGGTAAAGATTTAGTGAATATATGTGCTAATTATTTCTTTGTATTCACATACTCCAATCTCACTTCTTCGTCTTGAAATAGCTCTCTCAAGTAGTGATACTTGATAGAAATATGCTTATTTTTAGTGTGCATCATAGGGTTCTTTGATATATTGATAACACTTGTGTTATTAAACAAAATAACAATTGACTGAGTGATTATTCCTTCATTCCTTTCAACAATTTCTTGATCCACATTACGTTTGAACAATTAACTTCTACTGCTACATATTCACCCTCTGCTATAGATTGATAAATGCAATTCTATTTATTTCTTTTTCATGAGACTAATCTCTTTCCTAGAAAGAATGCACCGCCACTTTTACTCTTTCTATCATCTACATTTACTACCCAATCTGCATCAGTATAAACTTTCAGCTCAAACTTGTCATTCTTCTTGTAATACATTCCACAATCCTCTATTCCTTTTAGATATCTCAATATCCTTTTCACTGCCATCATGTGATTCTCCTTAGGTTTTTCAAAATATCTTGAAAAAATCCCAACTGCTAATGCAATATCTAGTCTGACGTGAATAACATATTGTAGATTTCCAATCATTGACCTATACAATGTTTGATTCACTTCTGCAGTTTCTTCTTCAACAATATAACAAGAGTTCTTACCTTTTTCCTTGTAGTCCTTATACCTTCTATAATATTTTTCATCCCTTTTTTCATTGTACTTTCTTTCTCTTCTTTGATCCTTGTCATTCCTGTCAGGACATCTTGCTACAATATGACCAACTTTATTACATGAGAAACAAGTTATAAGAAGTTTAACTTTAAATTTTCATTTTCCTCTAGGTAGTCTTTTAGCCCTAAGTGCCTCAAGATCATCAAGATCATCATTAAAAGTACCACTTTCACTATTCACACATCTTTCTTTTCCTTTCTTATACTTTTGAAGAACCCATTGAGATTTGAATGCAGGTTCAATATTATGAGTAGTGAGATTATAAAAAATTGACAGCTCGAAAGCAGTAAGTCTACCAACAAGACCTTCCAAATTTAATTTATTACTAGGACTACATCACAGTTCTTGTATTGCAAAAACTCTAATAGAATAAATAGGAAGTAGGGTTCTCAAAACCTTGCTAATAATAGTTTTATCATTAATATTTCCATTAGCTCCTGTAATAGGATTGTATCATCTTAAAATGGAAGCACTTCCATGTTAAGAGTGTTTATCCCTTTGAGTGAGTGGTTTGGGGTCATGTTAAGTGCCTTGATTAGGTCTTTTCATGTATTTGGTTGCTTCCCCCCTATTTTTCTTTTCTCCCCCTTATTTCCAGCCTTTTTTTGACAGTTTTCTCTAAGAATCTAGAGTTTCTGACTGTCTGGGTAAAAGACAACCTGGTAGGGTCAACGATGACCTTGAACCTAACCTCAGGAATAGTATACCTCATCCCTGACCCTAGGTCCAATTTTATGACTCTGGGAGTTACGGGATATAGGGCTTTAGAAATTTTTATTTTCCCGCTTTCGGGTCAGCCATTTCAAGTTTCAGAATGGTAAATCCTTAAATTACATTTAATCTAGGTCCATTTCTAAGGGTTAGGGTCCAATTGGAATTTAATTCACCAAGGTGCCCCTGCTACAGGATTGTGCCCTAGATCACTATAAAAGGAAGCCTTCCTCTCTCATTTTCACATCCACAATCAAGCAATTTCATAATCAAGAGCTCTCAAGTACAAGTAAGAAAGAAGGAGAAGGAAATAAAGAAATAATTCATTCATCTTTAAGCCAAGCATTCAATAAATCAAGTCCTCAAGCCTTCAAGCATTCATCAAGGAGATCCATTGTTAGCCATTGAAGGATTCAATCCCTTTGGAGCCCCCTTGAAGATTCCTCCATCCATATTCATCCAAGATTCTTCCTATGCAAAAATCCATTCAATATTGGTGTTGAAGATCTAATACCATTGATTTGGGACATCCTACATCCATTTCTACATTCATTTGGAGCATCCCTACTTGTGGATTCAAAGATTCCAATCCTCCACAAGGACTTCAATATAAGAAAGGTTAAGAGTTCCATTTACTTTTTTTATATACATTTCAATTTCAATTCAATTTCAAGGTTGATTCTAAATTGGGGTTCAACCAAGGAAAAGCCCCCATCCAAACAACAAAAACCCCTTTTTCTTGTAGGTATAGGTACAAGACTGCTAATTGAAGCTTGGATCTAGATACCCTTTTCGACGAACTTCCAGGATCTACGAACATATTGTTTGTCAGAGTTGTTTTAGGTCAGGAACAACCTTTAGTAGGGGGTAGGATCCTACCCTGCGGTAAGACCTTGCCCCGCTATCTGGGTCAAGGATGGCCTGCTTCCCTGAAAGACAAAAATTTTCTGGGTTTTCTCCATCTCAGCATTTCTAGTTTGAAACAGGTTGGAAAATTACCTGAAACTATGCACAGACATCAGAAATCAATATTTTCCAGATCTGCCCTATTTTGAGGTTAGTATTTTCCTTCTATTTATTTCAAATTTCAAGCATATACTTTTTATAGTAGATTATAGGATTTTCTCCTTTCTTCATATTCTCCATTGTTTGATTCTCTTGTGCATTGATCTCTTCTTTGTGATTAATCCATTTGGATCTTTCCTTTTGGGAATTTGGATTGAGGATAGGTCTTAGATTCCACCCCTATATCATACATCTTACCCCTATTTCAAATCCAACCTCATTCATTTTGGTGAACAACTATCTCATATCATTCATTTTGGTAAACCCGACACACTTACCCTCTTTACTTTTGTTGAATTAGATTCCCTATTATGTTTTATGGTATTAGATCTTGCATGTATTAGATTTCTTTTATGCATTTTCATCTCATATAAAATCAAAATATTTTGTGTTAGTTTAGTTCATTTGAATTGCATTGGTTTATGCACTTTACTACCTTTAGTCCTACTTATAACATTCCGGTTAGATGAAGTCGAAAAATCATGGGTGCCTTTGATCCTGAATCTTCCTCTCCTTTCCTTAGGATCCCAGATGATAATTTGATTCGTCATGATTCCAATTCTATTATGGAGCACAATTCTTCTCACTCATCTCATGATGAAGATGACGCTTTACGGGTGCCTCCTAAACAATTCCAAAAACTTTCAACTGAACTTGATAAAATGGGTAATTGGATTCTTCAAGAAAACCATAATAAAGATTCTATTCAAGCTATAGAGGCTCTTAAAAAAGTTCTTCTTGATAGTGATCAAGGTGTTAATCTTCTCAATGGTATTGCTAACCTCATGCATTCAAATGTTAAACCTTTAGGTCAGGAAGCTCAAGATTTAGGGTTGATTCCTCCTGTCACTAGTATAGAACCTTCTTATGTTCCTTTACCTAGTGTTCCTACCTATACTCCTTCTTTAGTGACTGTGACGGTTCCCTCTGTTCCTATGAGGGTTCCTCCTATGTGCCTTCCTACATCACAACCTTCTTATCATAATGTTCCTTTTAATTATTCCATTCCCCTTCCAACTATATTTCCAAGTGTTCCTCTGGTTGTGTCTTCTATTCCTACAACATCATACACTTTACCTAGTGTTTCTAATGTTTCTACTCCTATTTCCTCTACTGATTCAACAATCATCAGTTTGGCTCAAACTGTGTCTTCTTTACAACAATAACTTGCATCCTTGACTCAAAATAAGTTTAGTATTCATACATGTGACATGGGAAGTCCTTTTTCCTTAGATATCATCAGTACTCCTATTCCTCAACAAGTTGATATGCCCCATCTTGAGAATTACAACAGAAAAGGAGACCCTGTTCATCATGTTAAAAAATTTCAAATCCTTTGCAGTGATTATGCTCATTACCATAGGATTTTAGCCAAGTTGTTTGCTAGAAATTTTTGTGACAAGGCTTTACAATGATATTGTTCCTTGCCTCCTAATTCTATTGACTCTTTTCCCAAACTTTCCAATGCTTTTATTCAACAATTTCAAAACAACATTGGCCCGCAAGTCTCTTTGACTGATTTAATGCATTGTAAACAAAGTGCTAAGGAACAATTGACTAAATTTATTGGTAGATTTAAGCATTTTCATGCTCAAATTTCTTATCCTGTTCCTGATATTGATATTCAACATATGTTTATTTCAAATTTGCAAAAGGATATTAGAGATAATATTCTTCTTACTAAATTTACCTCTTTTCAAAAACTTTGTGTAGTGCTTCATCATTATCAATTACAAGTGGGTCGATTTGAGAGCACCACTCCAATGGATCCTGTTCCAGTTGATAAAAGTGATGCTACTCCTAATCCAAACAAATTTAAACAATTCAACAACTATGTCAAGATAAAAAAAAAGAGAATGCAGTTGTTAATCAGGTTGTTGCATCTCACAATGCCACTTTTGCATCCACTTCTTTTTTATTAAATCATATGTTTACTCCTCTTTTTGAATCTTTACATTCTATTATGAATAGGTTTTTAATTGCTAATATGATTAATTTGCCTCCTATTCGACCTATTTTACCTGCTATGAGTGCATCTAAATCCTTTGATAATAAAGCTTTTTGTCAATATCATTGTTAGAATGGTCATGATACTAAGAAATGTTATTCTTTAAAACATAAGGTTCAAGAATTAATTGATTCTAATGCCTTATCTATTGATAATATTGATGGTAGTGGGAACAAATATATTTCTCCTCCTTATCAAAATCTTCAAATCTATACGAATCCTTTACCTACGCATAATACTAATACCATTGCTCACCCATCTTCTAGGGAAATTGTATATGATTCAAAGATGGATGATCTATATCACATTGTTAATCAAGTGGAGCATGTTGGTCAATCTATATCTCAACCTCAACCTCAAACTCAACCTCAAGTTCAATCTTAACCTGAACTAAAACCTAAGCTGAAATTGAAAACTCAAGCTAAACCTCGACAACAACCTAAGAATAAAAGACCTTGGGAACTTTCAATTACCTTCGATGATTCTAAGACTATTAAAGCTCTTGATGGTCCCCTTTACATTTATGCTATAATTTCTTGGATACCTACTCTTGGTTGTCTTGTTGATCCTACATCCTTAGTCAATGTTATTACTGAAGAAAATCTTTTCATGAAAAATTTTCAACATGATTCTTATGATACATCTAATGTGTGGATTCAAATTTGTAATAGTTTTCTTTATCCATCGTTTGGTTCTATGAACTTTCCGGTTGAACTTTGTGGTAAAATTGTGAACACTACCTTTGTTGTTGTTCCTACTTCTAATCAGTTTCAAGTTAAGCTTCGTTTACCATGGTTAAATGCCATGCATGTTGTTTCTTCACCTATCCATAAATGTCTTAAATTTGTTCATGATGAAGAAGTGAATATGGTTAATCATAGTTTATATCAACCTTCTAGGCCCGGGGATTGTGCTACTCTTGACTTCTTTTGGCCTTCATTACTTAATTCATGTCCTTCTCGACCCGATTATCTTTTCTACTCATATCAAGCCTATAAGCATCATAAGATTCTTGAATTAAGCGTACCTCCTATGGATCTTAATCATTGAATTTTTCCTACACCTTCCATACCTCCTTTAACTATGGCTTCTAGTTTTGTTAATCAAGTTCCTACTATTGCTAATAATCCTATTAATCTTCCTAAAGAACCTGTGAAGGATCATGTGATTGTTTCTCCTAGTTCTCAACATATTTTGATCTAATAGTGAATGCCATAAGAAGCATCATGCTCATCCTAAAGCTCATAATTCTATTCTTCAAAATTCTTTTGATAAGCCTATGTGTGATGTTGTTACTAATAATGATGTTAAGATGCATCATTATGATGATTCTATTTGTATCTTAGATCCTATTTTGATTAATTTGGATGAAGAAGATACTCTTGATAATCTTGATGGTGTTAATTATGAATATGAAACTATTGACATTGACATTGGTTTACCTAATATGCTTTCATCACAATTAACCGTTACACCTAGTATTGAACATTGTGATTCTCAAGAGGATCCTTGTTCGGAACTGGCTATCAGTCCTACTATGTTGGATATAGTCCCTCTTGTGAGTTACTTGCCTTCCCTAAATGATATAGAATGAGATGGGGAGAGTAGGCAGCACACTTGATCGACTTATCCCTCATGGTAGCTTTGTTGTTTTTTTTCCTATAGTACTATGCTTCTCCCGTGATGTGTTTTCTAAATGTTGTTAGATTCTTTTATACTATCCTTGTTGCTCTTTTGGTGCAAGGTGATAAAGGAATCAAATTTTTTTTACAATTTCTCTATATGTATCTCTATTCTTCTATATTTTGTTTCATGTTATCTTGTACCTATGCTATTGTTTGTAAATGTTCCTTGTGTAATCTTCTTGGATCTACAACTTGGTAGCACTGATTCTTTTTGGTCTCTAGGTCATGATCTGAAAAGATTCTTCTTTGTATATCTTATGTGATCTTTCCTCTGTTGTGATTGTAGTTCTACTTCCTTTGGGGAATGATGTCAATTCATTTGCAATAATATCATATATATATATTATCTTATGATCATAATGAGCCCATGGCAGGTAGATCCCTTGTGTGTTCTCTGTATGTTTATGTGGTATTTCCCTTGATTTGTCTTCATCTGAGGGCATCTTGTAGTTGAAACGTAATTAGTGGAGTTGTTTATGTTTTTGTTAAAGCCATTTCTCCTATTAAAGTGTTAGCAATTACTTTAATGTGGGGTCATACGTTCTTCTCACCTATTGCACACATGCACTTTTTGATACACGTATTATTTTTCAAGATACTTGTCTCCCTTTTTGGATTAGCGACTAATCCTTAAAGCATGGATTTATATTTTAGGTTCTCTTGATCCCTCTAGTTGCAAATTTTTGATCCCTTAAGGTCGAAGCTGTTCTTAAGATTGGATCTCTTTTGATTTTTCTTTTACTCTTATGGAATGGAATATTCTCAAGGGTGAATCTTTGATGGGTTGACTAGTGAGTAGCCACATTCACTAGGTGCTTCAATTCCATCTTTCAAGATGTACCATATCCTTGTGTGGTTCACAATGGGACATAAGTTATTATTGGGTGAGATAATCACACTCTCTCTCTTTCTATCTCTATAGAGATGCCTCTCTTATTGTGGTCTTGGACTTGATGAAGACTTCAATCCCTGGGGGCTTGAGGTTTCTTTTCTCCCTTTGATAATGATAAGATTATCTTTTCATTATGATCTCCTTTACCAAGAGTTTGCACTGAGTCCATACTCTTGCTAAAGTGGTGGCTTAATGTATCATTTGAAAATGGAAGCACTTCCATGTTAAGAGTGTTTATCCCTCTGAGTGAGTGGTCGGAGGTCATGTTAAGTGCCTTGATCGGGTCTTTGCATGTATCTAGCTATTTTCCCCCTGTTTTTCTTTTCTCCCCCTTATTTTCAGCCTTTTTTTGATAGTTTTCTCTGAGAATCTAGAGTTTTTGACTGCCTGGGTCAAAGATGACCTGGTATGGTCAAGGATGACCTCGACCTTGACCTAGGGTAGAGTCTACTTCATCCCTAACCCCAGGTCTAATTTTTAGATTCTGGGAATTACGGGATATCGGGCTTTGGAAAGTTTTATTTTCCCACTTCCGAGTCAGCCATTTTGGGTTTTGTAATGGTAAATCCTTAAATTGCATTGAATCTAGGTCCATTTCTAAGGGTTAGGGCCCAATTGGAATTTAATTCCCCAAGGTGACCCCTCTAGAAGATTGTGCCCTAGATCAATATAAAAGGAAGCTTTCCTCTCTCATTTTCACATCCACAATCAAGCAATTTCATGATCAAGAGCTCTTAAGTGAAAGCAAGAAAGAAGGAGAAGGAAAGTAAGAAATAATTCATCCATCTTCAAACCAAGCATTCAAGAAATCAAGTCCTCAAGTCTTTAATCATTCATCAAGGAGATCCATTGTTAGCCATTGAAGGATTCAATCTCTTTGGAGCCCCCTTAAAGATTCCTCCATCCCTATTCATCCAAGCTTCTTCTTATGCAAAGATCCATTCAAGATTGGTGTTGAAAATCTAATGCCACTGATTTGAGACATCCTACATCCATTTCTACATTCATTTGGAGCATCCCTACTTGTGGATTCAAGGATTCAAATCCTCCATAAGGACTTCAATATAAGCAAGGTGAAGAGTTCCATTTTGTTTGTTTATATACATTGCAATTTCAATTCAATTTCAAGGTTTATTCCAAATTGGGGTTTGACCAAGGAAAACCCCCCATCCAAAAAACAAAAACCCCTTTTTCTTGTAGTTTCAGGTATAGTACTGCAAATTGAAGCTTGGATTTGGATACCCTTTCTGGAGAACTTCCAAGATCTGCGAATAGATTTTCCATCAAAGTTGTTTCAGGTCAAGGATGACCTTCAGTAGGGGGTAGGATCCTACCCCGGGGTAAGACCTTGTGCCGCTATTTGGGTCAAGGACAACCTGGTTCCCAAAAGATAAAATTTTTCTAAGTTTTCTCTATCTCCACATTTCCAATCTAAAACAGGTTACAAAATTACTCGAAAATATGCACAGACATCAGAAATCAACATTTTCTAGATCTTCCCTATTTTGAGGTTAGTATTTTCCTTCTATTTATTTCATATTTCAAGCCTATACTTTTTATAGTAGATTATAGGATTTTCTCCTTTCTTCATATTCTCCATTGTTTGATTCTCTTGTGCATTGACCACTTCTTTGTGATTAATCCATTTGGATCTTTCCTTTTGGTAATTTGGATTGAGGATTGGTCTTATATTCCACCCCTATATCATACATCTTACCCCTATTTCAAATCCAACCTCATTCATTTTGGTGAACAACTATCTCATATCATTCAATAATTTACAACCTCCCTAACTCGGGCACAATATTGAACAATAGTTTCACCTAGTAACATTATCATTTCATAAAACTTACCTATCAATCTTTCTGATTTGGCTATTAGAAAATTTGTGTCTTTACTATAGATAGCTATCAGTGTGTCCCACATTTATTTTTTTGCATTGGTATAGTCCTTGATGTCTTCAAATTCAAGATAACTTAGGGCTAATGCAATCTCCAACATTGCATGATTGTGTTCTTTCTTTTCCTTCATCTTCTAGGTTGTCAAAGGTGTCAATATTATTATGTATTCATGTTCCACATAGTATTTTTATGCATCACCAACTCTATCTAGGTGTAACTTCATCAAACTTTTCCATGCAAGGAATTTCTCCTTGTTCAACTTTGGTACATCCTTTTTGTACATCTTGATATTTAGCTTCAAGTTCCTTCAAACTTTTCCTTACAAGTATGACAAGATTTGATACCAATTCTTAGAATGATTTTAGAATAACTGAGAGAGGGGGGGTGAATCAGTTATCCTCACATCCAGATGTACCAATTGAACTTTTAAACACTTCAACCAACTTAGATCTATTCAACTATCCACTCGGTATCTATATAATATATTTAGTAACATAAACTTGCAGTCCACTGTCCAAAAGTAATCAACTTGCATAATATAAAACTCTTAACTGTAAAACATATCAAATAACTGTAGACACCTAAATTTTTCCAACTTACATTAATTAAAATCTATGTAATTAATGACCACAAATAACATTGTAATTAATTATATTTATTAAATTCATCTATTTATTTAATTAAATTTATTTGATTAAATAAATTCACTAACTATAGTGTTTAAAATTAAATCTAAATACTATCCCTTATAATGTAATGAATTTAATTTGATAAATGTTCCTCTATAATTCCCCTTCGAAATAAATTTTTAATTATTTTATCCCCTCACATGCTTTATTTCTACTAAACCTAACCTAGATGCTATCGTACACATCATTTTCTATGTAATAGGTCTACTTACTGATTGGGTAAAAGCACAATTGAGTGTCACCTTTTAGGCTAAGTCAAATCATTTAGCCCAGTTACACTTGACCAAGTCTAACTGGGTTGAGTGCATGTAGGTGCCACATGGCGCCGAATGGCATCTACGTGGCCCAGTAGACTGGGTCGAGTGGTACTCGGCCGAGTAGGACTCGACCAAGTCTAAATGATATTTTTAATATCAAAAAACATTCCAAGCTCCTCATTTGCACACTATTTTTATGTTCATGTGGGGACTACCCCTAGGAGGCCTCGGCTAAGTCAGACTTGGCCCAGTCGGACTCGACCGAGTCTACCTAAGTGGCATGCCATGTTGGCAACCAAACCTCCAAAAATACAAAAAAACTATAATTTTGCACTTCTTCTATTCCTTTCTCTTATTAAAATAGAAAATTTTAAAAAACTAAAAGTACCCTTTTCTAGATCTTAGAAGTATGATTCTAGACATATAAATTTTATATTGTTCCAACTAAAAAATGTTAAAAAAATTTGCTAAAAACTACATGTAGGTATATTAAAATTTCAGAAGACGTTGACTCAGAAAATATAGAAAAATGCTAAATCAATTCAAAAAATTTATAAAATCATATACGACACTAGAGGAGGGAGTACTCTTCAGGAATATGTAATTTATTTGGTTTTTGGCATAGTTTTGATAGGGAAAAAGTGATGGGAGAAAAAAATTATTGATTTCAGGTAAGTTCAACTTTGAATACTTATAACGGGTAAACTATAAATCAAAAACACTTCTTTCTTTTTTCTTGCACTAGATATATATGTCATCTAAAACATATTCTGAAATTGGAGGGAAAAAAAATGTTTTACTTATAATGATTTGACAGGAAGTAGACTTCCTAATTTGTAATATTTTTCAGGATATGAAAAATAGACCTAAAAAATTAAAAAAACATATTAATTTTTGCTCAAATTAATTTTTTTAAAATATAAGGATAAAATTCATCATTTTTTATACATTTCATTAGTTTACATCATCTTCAAATTTTCAACAGAAATGTGACTTTTATGCCCTTTAAGTTTTACAATTTTGGTGTTGTTAGCCTCTTCCTTTGTAAAAGGGTGACAACTTATTGTGCTTTTACCCAATTAACCAAGGTTAATTGGGCTAATTTTTGGATTCCTACATCCATTAGTCCTAATTATTTACTCATACAAGTGTGAGAAAATTTTTAAAAATTTCCTTTTCAAAAATTTATAAAATTTGTATAAACATGGCTTCTTACAATTTTGATGACATTTCTTACACCTTCCAAATTGTGAAAATGAAATTTTTCTCATACACATCTCTTACACACCCTTACACATGTACTTGGAGGACATATTGACCTCTCACATCCCAATTTTCTCACGCATGTATGAGTAAGACTTGGACTTTTCATGGCTTATGAGTCTCTTTGGTGGCAACTATGTGGATTCCACATAGATGCCACCTCACCCCAGCCCTCCAAAATCTTATTAATAGGACCCTTGCCTCAAGAAAATCATTCATAATTTTTTTCATTAGATTTATTATGCTAGTTTTCTTTTCCATTTAGATTTTTTCACTACTAATTTGGTAGTTATTAAAATTTGCATAGTAGATTTAGTTTCATTCCATACTTTGATTTATTTGTACTATTAGTCTTGCATGCCTTTAACCTTGAGGATTTCATCCGTAGCTCTTCCTTGAGCTTATTTGGCTTATTGCATTGAGTGCTTGAGATTTTCTTCTATAGCTTCTACTTGATCATTTCAATCTTCATTTTTCCTTGCATTCATAGTGGAATTAGTTTACTTATGTGGGGAGACCACACCCATGCCTCTCTAAGAGATTAAATCAAGCAAGTCTTGGGTGCACTTGCTTCATGCTCATCCGAGGTTATGGTGAAAACTCTTATTTTTACAAGTTTATGAACATGTTAGATTATATTGAATATACTCCTTATTGTTAATGTTTGCATGTTTGAAGTTTTTCTTAACAGGTAGGTTTTTATCATATACATTTTGGCACACCTGGTGGGACCCACAATCTCATCTTCTAACATTTCTTCTTGACCTTGTGAAAGTTAACCGTAAAATTTTTAGACAAGCATCTCTGCTCATCCAAAGGTGTCTTTGCCTGGTAATAGGCATCTATGCTACATAGGTGTCTCTGGATGCACAGAGGTGGCTCAGCCTGCCAACAGGTGTCTCTGCAAGAAAAAAAAAAGAAGAAAAAGGTTTTCTTTCACTTTAGTTTTCTATAGTCACTAAAGTTTGCATTTTATAATCACTTAAAGGCTAATAATCATTACTGAAACACCTTATTTTATTTTCAAATGCATAAAATTCCATAAAACTAATAAATTTTTTGCTTTTCTGCAGATAGGTGTCTCTGCTTGCACATAGGTGTCTTTAGCAGAAAAGGGAGTTTCTTTGTTTTAGCCTTCCAGTTGGTTAAAAGAGTTTTATTTGGCATTTTAAGGTTGTAAATGATTGTATTTTTGTCATAATAAATATCTTCTATACATTTACAACCTGATAAAAGTGTAAAACTCTAAGATTTTATAGTTAGTGTTTATGTTCTATCCGGACAAACATGTCTGCTTCCAAATAGGCGGCTTTTCTTGCTGAAAGGCATCTCCATCTAATAGGTGTCTTTTCCTGAAAACATGCGGCTCTACCAATAGAAAAGCCTCTCTTCCTAATTGCAAATGCTTCTCATAAAAGTTTGCATTTTTTAGTTTGTTGATCTTGATTTTTTGGAAGATTCTGACATTTTATAATTTTTAACAATTATTTTGCAAAACATTGACCAAGATTAAAATATTGTAAGACTATTAACTTGTTAGTTTTGCAGGACGTTGTTAGAAGACCAAACACTAAACTACTCACATTTTTGTTTTACAGGTTGCCTAGGAGATATGAATAAAAATTGTGTCTTTATTAATTATTTTTCTTAGGTATTTAACTATTATCTCTATTGAGCATTAAAGGTTGTCATTAGTATCAAAGGTTATCAATCATATTGGTTGGTTACTTATATTGGGCTAATCGGTAACTAGAAGTAAAATAGACCAGTCCGTTAAGCTTGTATACCAAACATCAGACAGTTTACCAAGCATCAATAGACACTGACACTGAGCATCAGTAAACACTGAACACTAGTATACACCGAGCAGTCTACACAGTGTTTTACCAATGATCACAAGAAACGACATAGTAATCAAGAATGGTACATTCTTTTATGCAAACAATTACAATGGATTTGAAAATGTTTTACCAAGATCAAGGAATATTTAATGTCATGATATTCATTAAATGCAATGTATATCTTTTGTAATAGTTTGATCTAGGTCATTTTTGTACACCGTAGATCTTAGGTTTTTGTCTAAAATTTGTAATGTAAATTTGTTCAAGTGGAAAAAGTAGTTTTCTATATAAATGTATGTTTACATCATTTGTGATGTGAACTAATATATTAATTAAGGAGCACTTGAAGCACTTGTCAAACTTCAAGACTATCAGTTGACAGAGCAAAATAAAGTACAAAGGAGATCAGATTAAGCAGAATCAGAATGGGCTAATCGAGTAGTTCAGAGAAGAGATTCATCACAGTTGAGGTGATATTTTATCAGTATTTATTGATCTGTATCAGACAATTAAGTTTTCAATTAGTAGATAATTGGCTATTACTTTTTAACAATTGTAATAGATTTTTTGGATAAATCTCTTAATAGAGTAGACTTGACAGTCTTATGTAAATCTCTTAACTGAGTGCACACTTCATTAGTGTTGTTATAATCCTATAACCAGGTAGATCTAGCTGATCTAATATGTTACCCCTCATAGGGTAAGATCACCAAAAGTGATCAAAACTTGTAACCCTAATAGGATAACCTTTTCTATCTAAAGTAGTGAAGAATTTTTGGGTGTCATCCCCATCGCAGTTTTTACCTTCTAACAAGGGTTTCTACGTTAATAAAATACTTGTGTTATGTGATTGATATATTGTTGATTTCATAACTTAAATGGATGAATGATACATGTAATTAGATACAATTTATTTTACAAGGTTTTTATTGTTATAAATCTGAAAGGTTTACAAGTAAAAGTTTTTGTGGGCACTGATTCACCCCTCCCCTCTCAGTACCCTATCTCTCCTAGGTCCAACATTTAACAAAGGTTCACTTGTAGTGTTTTGTTGTCATGTGATATTTTAGAGCACTAGGAATCACTTGAGGGTTTTCATTTATGGAAACACTTATGTTGAAGTGATGTCATGTTGTGGAGATTGCTACTAAAGTCACAGTCATGAAAATGACTAAGTCTAGAATCAGGATAATAGGGTACAATACTATAGTTTTGGTCAGCGATGAAGATCTATAAGGTATGAGAGCTTAAAAATTTAACTAAAGGTATTTTGGGATGTATACATGCTTTAGTTAAGAGAGCATGAGTTTTGGTTACCAGATCTGAGAGATACATCATTCGAAAGATATGCGAAGATAGTAAAACAACATAACAGGGCATATGAATAGTTGCAAAGATCAAGGAGAGTATAGTGAATATGGTAACATGATAAGACAAGTGAATAAAGTATATTGCTGAATCTTTAGTGATGTACGATTTCCTACTCCATAAATATCATTTGCATGAGTTATTGTTATGTTTTGTATGGTAATTATGAAGCCAACTAGAAGGCTGATTTTGTATAAGTATTGATTACTTTTGTGAAACCAAAGTATGGTTATGATTATGATGATGAAGTAATTTTTTGAATGTAAGAGAAAAGATTAGATGCAAGATTAGTAAGAGGCTGAGCTATAACTGGAACTATTTAAGCAAGATAAGTGCTTGTATTGTTCCCCTTTTGAGAACTCTTTTCAAACAAGTATTAATTGAAAGAGCAGTGTGCTCACCACATTGGAGAGAAAGCCTAACAACTTAAGGGAGATCAAAATGGATTCAAAATATTTCAAAGAGAAATTTGATTCTACTCTTGAAGATTTGGATTAGATGAAAGCTGAGAATGGTGAACTAAACTTCAAATTAAGAAGAGCAGAAGGTTTCATGAGGAAACTAAAAGAACAACTTGAGATTACAAAGAGTCAGAGACAAGACCTTATGGAGAAGATCATAGAAAGTTCAGATAGTGATACATCACACAAAATAAAGAAGTTGGAGCAGGAAAAAGAAAAAAATAATCTTGTGATGATTAAAGAGAATCAACATGAAAAGGATGAAAGGAACAAAGTTGAAGAGTCACTAAAAGAAGCTAACAAGAAGATAAGTGAAATGATGACTGAGCTTGACCAATGGAAAAATAAATATCAGGAATTGGAAAAATATAATTAGATCATTAAAATTGAACTCACTCAAGCCAAATTACACATTGAGAAGTTGCACATGAGCAGTGACAAAATTGATGAACAAAGAGAAAGACTAAAGCCTAAAGGAGATATGTCTGGAGTTGGATTCAATGAAGCAGAAATTTCAAAAACCCAAGAAGAATCAAATAAAGAAAAGATTGAGGAGAGACCTACTCATGAAGAACCTAGAGAATAGTTCAAACCCTTCAGAGGTAGATGTTTTGGATGCAACAAAGTTGGACACATGAAAATAGATTGCAGAAGTAAAGGTAACTCTAAGCCCTTTACCAATTATTATTTTAATTGCTATGAATATGGACACAAGAAATCAGATTGTAGAAAACCTAATTATTCTAGGTATAATAAAGACTATATTAGAGAAGAAACAAAAGCTAAGATCACATGTCAAAAATGTAATAACTTTGGGCATACAACAAGGTATTGTAAATTACAGCCTAATCAAGATAGAAGGAGACCACCTACTTGTTACAAATATAACAATCTAGGTCACATTATGAAGTTTTGTAGATATAATAGAGAAGACAACAAAAGAGGACCAAGAAAATCTAGTGAACCAAGAGTACCACCTCCTGTGGTTATGAGGAAAAATGTTGGTGATAGTGGTAAAAGTCTTAATGAGTATATGGATGAATTTGGGAATCATTTCAAGAAATCAGAGAGCAAGGAGGATGACAAGATATGGAAGGTGAATGTTTTGAAAAAAGTAGTGGTTCAAGGAGAGACATTAGATGATATTGTGTCTTTGCACGATGAGTTCTTTGAGGCATCAACCTAGAAGGTCACATGGCCTTATGGGGAGCATTGGATGCAGTAATCAGAAAATAGCAAGCCCCTGTATATGTGGAGTAAGCTCATGTGAGCTTAGGCATGAGGTGTAAAAACATTGTGAAGATTGTGGATGAGAGTACAACACTTGAAGATCCATCTTCTATGTTCACAAGTTTTGTATCGACTAGATGACTTGTCAAGTTGAGCTACCCATGTTTAATACACACATTCAACTTGGAATGGATAAAAGACTTGAAATACTTTATTTTTACAGTATTTTTTGATCAACGACTAAGGAGAGAAGAAGTCTGAAAGTAGAGCAATGATCTAACTTAGATATTTCATGTTCATGTGAAGAAAAGTGTCAAATTCAAGTGTTTAAGGTATTTAGACCTAATCTTTCACAAAAATCATGGATGCACCAGTAATTTATGATGTTGTAGACAAAGCTAGGTATAAGTTGAAGAAGCATCCACACAAATCCTATGAGGATGATTTGGAGGGAGTATTTTACAAACCCTTTTAGGCGTGTTGCACATAGAATACATTAGGGCTTACATACACTGCAAATATGAAATCATTAGTGAGGTTAACATCTATAGTGAATTGGATGATATGGTAGAAGAAAATGGAACCATGGTAGAAGAGTTGAAGCACCTGCAAGATCAATCATTCCTGAAGTTAATCATACTCAAAAAATTTATGGAAGTTGAATGGTTCAAGATCATTATTGGGGGTGACCCCACAATAGTGGGTTACACTTTTTTAGAGATGTTGATTTTTGCCGAAATAACACATTTTTAATAAAATATGATGACTTAAGTCTTGAGAGGTTCCATTTGAAGGATTTAATTACAAATGGTTAGCTCACAACCTCTTCGATAAAAAAACATTGATATAACATTTATACTCCTCATTCATACCTATAACGGAGTCTCCTTTGCACCTATTAAAATGCTGACAAATAATCACTTCAAATTTATCTTTTGGAAAATCAAATCAATCCATTTGAAAAAACTATCTATTTAGTAAGGTACTACTGAGAAAAATCTTTCCAATGATTATAATGTTAATACATATTAATTTTATTACGACATTGTATTTTTAGTATTACTAAACATAGATATTTCACCGTATGTCTACCTCTATGTTTGACGCTTATGGAAAAATAGTAAATGAGAGAAAAAAAATTCTAAAAAATATTTATTCCCTAGGTATTGAAGTTATCTTTCTATCATAAAAAATAAAAATAAAATTGGACAAATACATGATAAGTTATAAGCTATGTAGTCAAGGTATGTCAAAATTATGGTTTAGTCAACTTCAAACATTAATAAAATATGAAATAATCAGACCAATTTCATGCCCTCCATATGGATGTTAAAAAACTAAATTTGAAAGAATCACATTGATATCTATTTTAGAAAAAAAGTTATGCTCTATGAAAACAATGTAACTCTTTGAAAATGACATTTTCAGCAACATACCAGTTTTTGTGGGAGAAAGAAAAAACCCTTCAAATAAATTAAAAAATAAAAATAAAAAATATATTTAGAGTCTAGACAAAAAATCCTAAAAGACTCTAATTTACTTCATCTTCTGATTTCAAATGGTTTAATGACAATATGCATCTGAATCTAAATTTTTTTTTCAAAATATAGAGTTCAGTGTTCGTTCAAGCAAAAAAGTGTAACCCACTATTGTGGGTTCACCCTTAGCATAGTTCATGGACAATTCCTATGGATTGGTGATCAACATGTAAAAATATGTGCACAATTGAAACATAAGATCACAGGCCTTGATAATGAAAGAGCCCTACCTGTACAAGAAAAGAACCTAAGAAATTTAGTTGAAACCCTAACACATTCAAAGTGGGATAAGAGGGAAATGATAGTAAATGATATTTATTTGCAAGATGTCAGATTGGTAGCAATGTTTCTAGGCTACAAGTTGTTTTATAGTAGCAAACCTAATTTTTTATCTGCTAGAGTCATCATGATGGCATATAGACTGGTAAAAGAGAACAAGAAATATAATCTTTGCAAAATTCTATCTGAACAGTTTATTGAGAATGTGAAAGCTATAAAGAAGGATAAATATAAGGCATTAGACCAAGTTCTAATGTATGAAATGCCTAAGAAGGTTTCACATCCTAAGGCTTCTAGGCCTATATCTTTGGGTTTAGGAGAGAGTTCCAGGGAAGTAGATGGAAGTGCTCAAGTTAGCATGCAACCAGATTTATTTGTCACTGGTGTGCCTGTTAGCCTTGACACTTCACAGGATGTAAATGATCCATTTTTGGATAATGTGGATAGTGTGATGGAGGTTTAAGATCGGGATCAGATAAAGGAAGGGAAATAAAAGGATAAACAAGAAGAAAAAGCATAGGAAAATGAAACACAATAGGAGGAAAAGAAAGAAGAACAAATAAAATTAGAAAATGTTGCTAAGATCAGGTTGGACACATCTTTATTGTTGGAAAGTGTGGCCAAACTAGTTAGTGCTGATGTGGACAACATGGATGAAGATGAGCTAATAAGACTATCATTTATGGCTTTTGCTAAAGCCAAGGAGAGATTAGTTCAGAAAGGAGACAAAAGAGCTAAGGTAATGGTCAGGGCTGTAGAAATAGTGAACAAGCTACTCCCCTCACTAGTTATCTTCAAAGACAGAGATGAAGCTAAGAACCTTGGTACAATATTTGATAGCTTTGAAAATCATTTTGACTCATTGCTAAAGATAGAAGAAGAAAAGGGTGAAAATATATTTTTGGAGAAGAAGTTGAGTGAAGTTTGTAAATCCATTTCATGGGACTTAAACATTATTAAGGCCAAGAGTTGTGTAGCACAAGGCAGAAAAATTTACAGCTATTACATAAACCCCTATAGACATCTAAGGAACATTGAGGAAATCAAAGCCAAATACAAGGCTACCCTTTACAGTCTAATGGATAGTTGTGAATCATCTTCACAAACTATGAGAGAAATAGATAAGGAAACATCTAGACTATTGGATAAGATAGGAGTACTAGAAATGAAGAATTGGAGAGTTGCAAATAGATTTGGCTTATTGAGAAGCCTACTAACTCCTAAGCTCACAATGTTAGAGATTCATCTTTTGGAGATGATAAAAGTTGAAGGTTCAATGTCTGTATCTACTCTTACTAAGCTTAAGGCAGTAGAGACAATGTCATATACACTAAATGGATTAATCCATGTCAGTGAACTGCTGATAAATTAATGGGTTGAAGAAGTTAAGACCTTGGAAAACTCTCTCCAAGATGTCTTAAATCTGGTGAGTAAGAACTAAACCATTGTGCTTAAGTTTTGTAAATTTTGAATGCACTTTTTCCATTGATGTCAAAGGGAGAGGAAGAGAAAGGAAAAATGAGGAAGAGAAAGAAATATGAAGGATAAATAAGTAAAGAAAAGATGTAGAAAAATAAACAAAAAAGTAGAAAAGAGAAAGAGAAAAAGAGAGTTGTATTGTGACACTTTGTCATTTTTCTAGGTGTTTTCATCAATGCCAAAGGGAGAGATTGTTTGCATGTGATGTTTTCAAGCACTAGGAATCACTTTAGGGTTATCATTTATGGAAACACTTATGTTGAAGTGATCGCATGTTGTGGAGATTTCTACTGAAGTCACAGTCTTGAAAATGACTAAGTCTAGAATCAGGATAATAGGGTATAGTACTATAGTTTTGGTCAGTGATGAAGATATATGAGGTATGAGAGCTTTCAAAGTCAACTGAAGGTATTTTGGGTTGTATAAATCATTGAGTTAAGAGCGCATGAGTTTTGGTTACCAGATCTAAGAGATACAGTGTTTGGAAGATATGCAAAGATAGTAAAACAACATAATAGGGCATATGAACATTTGCAAAGATCAAGGAGAGTACAATGAATATGGTAACATGCTAAGATAGGTGAATCAATTATATTTCCAACTCTTTAGTAATGTAAGATTTCTGACTCCATAAATATCATTTGCATGAGTTATTGTTATGTTTTGTATGGTAATTGTGAAGCCGACTAGAAGGATGATTTTGTATAAGTATAGATTTCTTTTGTGAAAGAGAAGTATGGTTATGATTATGATGATTGAGTAAGTTTTTGAATGTAAGAGTAGAGATTAGATGCAAAATCAGTAAGAAGCCAAGCTATAACTGGAACTATCTAAGGAAAATAAGTTCTTGTATTGTTCCCCTTTTGAGAACTCTTTAGAGACAAGTGTTAATTGTAAGAGTAGTGTTATCACCATCTTTAACTAGGTGTTTTGTATACCCCTAGCAAGGTTTTGTATTCCTCTAACAAGGAAATGTACTTTTTAACAATCAACTCCTAACAAGGCTAGATCTTCTAACAGGGATATTATATTTTAGTGCATATTTATGGGTACCATCCCCACCGGGGTTTTCCCTTTGGCCAAGGTTTCCTCAAGAACAAATCATGGTGTAATGAGTAATGTGTTATGCTTATATGTGTTAGGAATGGGAACATTGAGAGGGGGAGGGGTGAATCAGAGTTCACTGTATTCTAAATTTTCACTTTAATCTTTATACTCAACTTAAATGCTTAAGTACTGAATTAAACATTCACATAAACATGAAACATGAAATCAACACATGACACCAATATGGTTATAGGGAAACCCAAATAGGTAAAAACCCTGATGGGAACTGACACCCAATAATATTATGCACTAGTGTTTTTTGATCCTTGTTAGAAGATCCTTAACCCTCTTAGGAGTTTCTTTACAATGCTTTTAGTACAGTAGACCTTGTTAAGGGTCAGACCCTATTAGGAGTCTTTTACAATAGTCCCTTTTAGGGGATTGGATGCACTATCCTAGAGCTCATTGCTCAAGCGATGAAGGCTACAACCTTTTGATATCATATACACACTGTATCTTTTGGATGAACTGTCACAGTGACACTGCTTGTCAGATCAATTCCTTTGATGCGCTAATTCTTTGACCTCTTGCAAAGCTCTAATAAATCTTCTCAACTCTTCGCATACTTTTTCTTTTCTTATCACAACTCTCTATCAACTTCCACACCGAATAAAATGGGTGCATCTTATATTTATACGTGCATACAAAATAAATAACTAGGCTATCCTTATAACCTATTACAAACAACACTTCCAAATGAACTGGCTTAAGTGTGCTTACAAAAAAACAAGTATACATGTTGGAAACCTAAATACAATAGGTGCACAACCTTTACAATATTACATTATAACCGCAAACCAAAATACTAACTATCGGCTTCATGATCTATTCTTCTCTGGCACTTACTGGTTGTGTGTCTTCAGCTATATGTATCTTTCTCATCCTTCCATATTTGATTATGCACTCATAAACTAAGCATAAGTATAGTCTAACCAAATTAACTTCTAGGGTGCATACCATAATTCTTCCGTACGCACGTGTGTTGATGCTCTGAGCTACAAGAACTCTATACACTGTCCAATCTTCAATACTTAAGCAATTTCTAATCTTCTCATCAGATGCGCTGACTCCAAACTACTATATGACTTTGTTTCCATAATGAAAACACTATATGAAGTCATATACATCAGTATAGCCAACTTTCTAACAATCTCCCCCTTTGTCATTGATGGCAACAAAGGAATATGGATAAGTTGGTAACTGTCCTTAATACACAAAACTTTTATCTTCTATACATATACTTATATCTCCCTATACATATTATGATCCATATTCTATACACAACTCCCCCTTTGAAATTAATGACAAAGGTGTTACAAAAACTATATATACTCACTGAGGGAAAACATTTGGATATGCTATCTTTAGGTTCAGGATCTCCTTCCAAAAAGTGATTAATGAATTAACTATCTAGAGATGGGCACATAAAGCATACTGAAGCTTCTCCATCTTGTTGAAATCTGTGCTAGAAACTTGATCATATGTTACCATGGTGGCATCAATCTCCTTGATATTTTGATTGAGAATGTCTAGTGAAGGCACAAGAGCATTCCTCAACTAAATCTATCTAGACCTTATCTTTTCCATCTCTTTTTCTACCTTCTTAATTTTGTCTAACTGACCTTGGTAGAAATTATTGCACATGTTTACAATAGTGGATGTGTCTATCACTAAACTCTTCACCTACTTAATCATATCTTCTGCCTCTTTTATTTTCTTAAGATGGGCATCAGTAAGCTTATCCTGATCCATGCAGTCTACAATGAATTTCCTTCCTTGACCAGCAAATTATTTTAAAGCTTCTTGTCATATCATGAGTGAATTCAAATCTAGTGCAAAGTTTCTCATCAGTTCACTCAACCTCTTCTTTAGGTACTTCTCTTCTGCAACTTGGGATGCAGATTCTTCAAGGCTTGACAAGTTACTTTTGAAATGTGAGATGAATGTACTCACATCATCAACAAAGTGTATCTTAGACACTTTCCTATCCTCTCACAATAGAGTATTCAAAATTTTTACTGATTCTGCCAGGAGGGGATTCCTCATTACTTTTTTTTCTTTGGATTTCTCCATAGCTAAGACACTGAACATAATCAAGTCTTCTTCCTTCCATGAGTCCAAACTAGATGTGTCAAGTGTCAAACTTGACAATAATGCTACAGAGGGAGTGATGGGAGTGTTATCCATCACTTCTTCTTTCACCTTGACTAATTCAAATGATGGTTCATTGTTATTTTATGTTTCTTTCTTTTCTTTTTCTTGTTCTTTTCCTTCCATCTTATCTTCTTCTTTCTTATCTGTTACATTTTCAATCAATACTTCTTCTTGATGAATGGGAGGTGTGTTGCTGCATAAAATTTCAGCTTCTTGTGTGCTCACAAAAGCTTCCTCAAACTTGTCCAATTCTCTGTTAGTGGCCGCCATGGCTATCTCAACATTATCAATGATAATGGTGCTATCCTTGAGTGACTTTGTCATGGGTGCAGACTTGTCTGCCTCTGATTGTGCTTCCACTACAGGCCTTGAATCTTGAGGAATTGTAGATTGTACCTTGATGGTCTCTAACCCTTTGGTAATCATTGTGGGTACATGTGCTATGGGTGCAGTGGGTGGATACATGTGCCTGTTCATAAAAACCTTCTCAAAGGATTTCTCTATTTCTTTGGCAACTAGCTCATAATTTTTATCCATTATATTCAAAGTTCTTGTCTTTGTTTTGAGGTGAGGCTTCACTAGAGCTAACATCAGCTTCTTCTCTTCTAGCTCACATATAGGAAGGGTATCATCAATAATATTTTCCCTTATCCACTGATCTTCCTCAATAGCCTATCTCTTTTGGAATTGTAGGATATTCCATATATTGTTCGGAATCATTATTTTTAGTTCCAAGAATTTCCTTTTGAACTTGATCATGTGCTTTATGATCATGTTATGAATCTCTAACTTGTCAATTTCTCTATACTTATCATAAAAATTCCCTACTTGATCAATTCTACCCTCATCAACTATTCTAGCACTTAGCACACTGAGACTGGGTTTGAAACTTACTTCAAGAGGTGCTTGAGTGCTCCTTCTATTTCTTGTGAATCGCGAGGATGGATGATTGGTTCCAACATCTTTCTTCCTCTTTGCTATGGTCTTATACTCCAAAGGAGCAGCAGGATCACTGGATTTCTTGGGCATAGGAGTATCATCAATTATATCCTTTTGTTCATCAGTTTTCTCTATCTTCACCCTCTTCAATTTTGGATCATGTGCTTATGCGTTTGCTACATCTGCACTCTTTAGTTCCAAAGCATTTTTTTGTTCTTTTGCTTTGTCAAGATCTACTTGAGACACACCATGTATCCTCAAGATCTCTGATGTGACTTTAGCAACCTTTTTTTTTGTTGCTACACTATTTAGCTTGGCATCTACTTCTCTTGTCTTCTCCTCATAGGTTCTCCATCTAGGTTCATTAGGATCTTTGGGGGTTGATAGTAGTACTTGTGCATATGCTTCAAGGACCTGTTCCTCTACCTCATAACCAAGTGGATGAATCCAATTAGTTCTTGGCTCAATAGCTTCCATACAAGTTGTGTCTATCTCTACCATAAAACATATTGTATCCTTTTACTTTTCAACAATGCTCTCTAGAATCATGTACCTCATTTTCATCTTAGCCCTGAAGGTCTTCAATTCCAATGTGATGTAGTATCTCAATGTACTCTTGGTGGATGCCTTGTCAAATATCTATGACATGGTTGGAATGGACTTTTCCAAATACATATTTGATACTCTCCCAACTATATGAAGGTACATGTAAATGATTAAAGACCCAAACCTAAATATTTTTTTCTTATCATGCTTTATGGCCTTGATGTTATCAATTAACTATGCATGAAAGATCTCACACAAGTTGAACTCCCCATCTTCCTTCACAAGTCTAATGGTAGCTAGAATTGTGCCTACAAACACACTATTTACCCTACTAGTGTGATGAAACCTGTATCCAAGTATCATAAACATCAATTTGATGTCTTCTTGCTCAATAGGCTCAATTATCATCTTGTGCTATCACTCCTTGACTTACATGTTTTCTCAATAATTTTTCTAACATCCTTTCCCATAGGAAGGATGATGCCTATCCTAGAAAGGTCTGTTATCTCATATATTAGGTCAGTAGTGATTCTTGCTGGCACATCACCTCTCCAGAAAAAATCATCATGAATTCTGCTCAATAGTATCTTAATCCATTCAGTCTCATAAAATTCATATGCTATAGCATACTCAACTATAGGGTGATCATTCCACTTAACATATTCATCCATGAATGTTTTATCTAGTTTCAACATGGTATCCATGTGTCCCCTTAACTTATCCAACCCTATTGGCTCTTTCTTATAGTAGATGTATGCCCTAATGTCCTCGACATGCATAACGCCCATAGGTGTGCGAGAGAATGCTCCCTCTAAATCATCCATGGTTGACTTAAATGGATGTTTCTTAAATACATATCTCTTCTTCTCTACAACATCAAAAACTATGGGAGTTTCCATGACTTACTTGATTAATTGCTTTGCAACTGATCTATGAGATAATCTGAAGATTTCTAAATTGGCACGACGAACTAGGGTTTCTATAACCAACCAAATGCACTGCTAACTATTGCAAATCAATGGTAGAACACTCTAAAAATCTTCACAAAAAATTCTAAGGCTCTTTCTGCTCTTCAATCACTTTGAATTTGAATGAAGTGAATAATCAAAAAACTTTCTATATACTTAAAGTGAAAATTCTGCTATTAATGCTTGCCGCGTAAACCAGGCTGTCACTTCAAACTTTCCAACTTGAGTTCTACTAACAATTAGTATGTGCGCTCTTGCACAAAGTTTCCTTTATATTCCAAAAGCTTAAGTCTAAAGGCACATACTCTGAAAGTGAGTATACCAGCCATGCAATTCATAGCTCTATGACCAAATTTATTCCATGAATAATAATAACCATTAAAAGGTCTTACCTGTGTATAGTTCCTTGCAATGTGTCCATGCTTGTTACATGCAAAAAAAGTGCGATCTATAAGCTTCCACTCATTCTTAGGTGGTCCACCATTGTCTTTGGTTTGATCTTCAGTCTTCTTAGTATCAATAGAGTCCTTTTGTGTCTCCTTTCTTGCTCGCATGTTGTCAATCTAATGTTGAGCTTCATTGTATCCAATATAGTTAGTGTCTCCTTTGGCTATCCTTACATACAACTAAGATTCTATTAAATTAGAACTAGTGTGCAACTTGTCAATATGATTATTTTCTTCTTTCAATTTAGACTCCAAGCTTTCTTTGCTATTTCTTAGCTCTACGATTTCCAAGTTAGCTTGCCTTAATTCCTGATTGACTTGAAGGTTCTCTTTGACTTGTTCATTGTAGACTTCCTAATTTTTAATCATATTGTCATCAAATTCTTCAAGTAGTTCTTTCATAGATGCATTCTCTTCATTTAGTTTCTTGACCTTTGCTCCTAGATCACTGTTAGAGCATTCTTTAAAATCCTTAGCATTTTGATAACTAATTGTGCATCACTAACCTTTTCCTTTAGTTCTTCAATTTCTCTTTTTGATTTGTCTAGATCTTCAAGAGCAGCTTCAAGATTTCTTTTCAAATGTTTCATTTCTCCTTTGTATATGATCTCCTCAAGTGGTTAAACATCTTTTCTAAGGACCAGAGCTCTGATACCAATTGTTAGGAATGGGAACACTGAGAGGGGGGGGGGGTGAATCAGTGTTCATTGTATTTTAACTTTTCACTTTAATCTTTATACTGAACTTAAATGCTTAAGTACTGAATTAAACATTCATATAAACATCAAACATGAAATCAACACATGACACCAATATGGTTACAGAGAAACCCAAATAGGTAAAAACCCCGGTGGGAATTGACACCCACTAATATTCTGCACTAGTGTTTTGTGATCCTTGTTAGAAGATCCTTAACCTTGTTAGGAGTTTCTTTATAATGCTTTTAGTATAGTAGACCTTGTTAAGGGTCAGACCCTGTTAGGAATATTTTACAATAGTCCTTGTTAGGGGAGTGGACACACTGTCCTAGAGCCCATTTCTCAAGTGATGAAGGCTACAACCTTCTGATATCAAATACACACTATATCTACTAGATGAAATGTCACAATGACACTGCTTGTCAGATCAGTTCCTTTAATGCACTGATGCTTTGACCTCTTGTAAAGTTCTAATACATCTTCTTGACTCTTTTCATACTTCTTCTCTTCTTATCACAACTCTTTATCAACTTCCATACCGAATACAATGGGCAAATCTTATATTTATACGTGCATACAAAATAAATAACTAGGTCGGCCTTATAACCTATTACAAACAATGCTTCTGAATGAATTGGCTTAAGTGTGCTTACAAACGAACAATTATACATGTCAAAAACCTAAATACAATAGGCACATAGCCTTTACAATATTACATTATAACCGCAAACCAAAATACTAACTGTCAGCTTCATGCTCTATTCTTCTCTAGAACTTACTGGCTATGTGTCTTCAACTGTTTGTATCTTTCTCATCCTTGCATATCAAATTATGCGCTCATAGACTAAGCATAAGTATAGTCTAACCAACTTAAATTCTAGGGTGCATACCATAATTTGTTTGTATGCACATGCGATGATGCTCTGAGCTAGAGAAACTCTATACACTATCTAGTCTTCAATACTTAACCAATTTCTGAGCTTCTCATCAGGTGCACTGACTCCAAACCGCTACATGACATTGTTTCCATAATGAAAACACTATATCAAGTCATATACATTAGTATAGCCAACTTTCCAACAATATGTTCTTTTCATTTCTACATTACTTTGGATTGTTTATAATTGTTTAAAGTTGAAAAGATCAAATTTTTGTAATACTCATTCACCCCCCTCTCTGTATTACCTAATTCTAACATGTTTTTCCAAGTGTTAGGGGATTATGCTCTTGTATCTTTCAGACAATTAAAAACCTAGACTCATTTGGCATTATACTTTAATAGAGATCTAGGAAGAGAAAAAGTGTGTTTGGTGTGTTTGGTAGAAAAGCACATTGGATAGGAGATTATGCTCTTTTCCCCTTGAAGGAAAATAAAAAATCCAGACTGCTTGTGGCCAATCCATGCATCTTCCTTTAATCATTTAGATGGGCCTACTGGTGAGGTAAAAAGATCCCAAGAATGACCCATGTGAGAATGAGGAGTTATCCCACCAGTGTATGTGCAAGATCATGAGGGGCCAAAAAGTGACAATGTCAGTTCAAAACTTTGACAATGTAGCTGACATCTTTTTTTTCACCAGAATTTGATAAAATGAAAAGGGTATCTTAAGGAGATTATCAGATTTCTATCAATATAATTGTTGTCAAATTTTGAATTCGATAAGCAATTATTAGTTATTTTCTAATTGAGCTACCTCTAAAGTGTTGATTTATATACTGATTGAAAAATGACTACAACTTTCAGACGGTATAACATTTTTGAAATCTGAAAAATGCAACACATTCTATGCTTTGCATACTATAAGGAAAAAAAATAAAAAATTAATTTTGTAAAGTTTTGAATGAGTTAAGGTGGTCAGACATGGGAGTTTTTTTATTCTGAAAACGTTGTAGAAAAAAATTCATCATTAAATTTTTTTTGGAATAAAATTACAAAAAATATTTGTCACATCTGAGCATGAGTCTACTACTTATATATAAAATCTTATAATAAAATATTATCATTTGATTATGATTAAGGTGGTCAAACATACACCTGCTTCTTATTTTTTTCCTGAAATTTTTGTACTACTGCATTGAAATCTATACTTTTCACCAATCATGCTAACTTTTTCTCAAAAAAGGCCTAGTAGTTTAGAAACTAAATTCAATTTTCTATAGATTATATTCCTACAACTTTTTGATATTAGGTACACAGCTAGTTGAAATTTTCACGTCAAGTTGACTAACCCTGATTTGCTGATTTTTCATTGCCACTTAAGGGCATAGTTTGGCCCCTCATGATCTTGCACATACCCACCACTCCAACTCACATTAATAAAAGAAAATTTGGGGGGTTAAATTATTGGGACCCAGATGACATTTGATCTTATACATAGCTCTCGCCTAACATTTAGTAGGGTCTTACAGTCTAAATCATATTTACGTGACTACTTGTTTCAAGGTGCTTTGTTGGGATATATGTCGTAGTAACACTTGTGTGAACACAAAGTGTGTTCGAGTGGAGACCCTTACTAAAATCCATTAGTTAGAATCCACCCAATTCAGCCCCGAAATGTTGATAATCTATGTGCAAGGAGAATAGTAGTCTCCCCAAGACACTCACCATATTGATCTGCCTTCAACGTTAACACTTTGATAATATGACGTCATGACTAGAGACATTGCAATCTTGGTGATGGCCGTATTCTAAAGAGTTTTTGGGTGTGTTCCTAAGTTAGTGAGAAAATATTTTAAATCTCATCTAATCTTCTTCTAGAGATAAAGAGTGTGCTTTTTACTTTTATTGCAAAACAATCCCGTACACTTGAATCCTGCAACATTGCTTTGTCCCTTGTAGGACTGATTTAGACAAATATTCTTGTAACCAAAACATTTGATGTATGCATGAAATCGGTTCTTTCCAAGAACATCCTCTAATCTATTAAGATATATCCCTCCAAGATTTTTTTCATCACAATCCATGTCATGTTTTAAGTCATGACCTATTCAGGAAAATACAAGAAATCAAAACTCCTAGTTGCACGACTTTATGGAGAGAATAAAATCACTGATTATAATTTTAAAGCCAACCAATCTTATTTCAAATCGATTGCAAACTTTCTAGGAGCTATTGAGATATCAAATAAAATTATCTACAACAATCTAGTTGCTAATTTCGTTGCCAAAAAACAAGTAAACACATGGTGTTTGTCAAATTGGAATATTATGACTAAGTATCATGGACCTTCACTCTTTATCAAATCATTCATCCCTCTCTCATTTTTAAACATCTCTTCCTTCATCTACCTTCCAAAACATTAGGATAATTAATCAAAATCTTGGACATTAAATCAGAATCAGATCAATCCATCTTTCACACCTTCATCAAGTAATAGTTGAAAGAATCATTCTAATAGTGTCTCATAGACCTTAAATTAAAGTGAACATTAAACCTTGGCTACTTTGGGAACTCAGGTCTTTCTCAAGTAGTCCTAATCCAGTCATATTTTGTTTGGGGATCATAAGTCTATCACCCAAAAAAAAGAATACTTTAAATCAAATCCAATACTATGTTTGCATAATCACAATGTATTGTTTCTCCTAGGTTTGTTCCAAACCTTTAAATAAAACCAATCCTTGAAGATTAGTTCCTCTTTAATCCAATCTCATCAATCAATCTAATCCTTAATCAAATCAATTAATCCAATTCAATCAATCTAATCAATCATCAAGACTTAATCAATAGTCCAAGTTGCTCCTAGTTCACCAAATCCTTCTCTTCTCATACCTCATCAACCATTCATCCTTCTTCAATTCAACCATTCTGTTGGAGCTATGAAAAATCTAGATAGTTTCGAGCCTATATTCATAGATTTTCCCTAAAAGTAAAGTTTAGTGCTTTGAAGGAACAGTTAAAAGGCCTAATTTCAAATGCATGTAGAAATGGGTCTGATGAACTTCACATGATACAGCTTCAAGAATGGGTTCAAAACCATTAATTTGACATATGCAGTGGGTTATAGCTCCTAATTTGAGAATTTGAAATGTTTAGAGGGTACAAGTTTTGAAGTGTTCACTTAAATCTGCATTTTTGTCAAAATGTCAAATCGTTGTACCAGGCCTAGTTTGTAGTTGAATATCTTATGCCCAAAAATGTTTCATGACACGCCACTTTGAGGATGTTTAGTTTGCATATCAAAGAACCTATGTTCCAATTCTCAAGTCATTTTGAATCCGTTTGATTAGGTTTCGAACCCCTCAAAGTTGGTAGTTTGTTATTGCCATGCACTTTTGTAATTATTCAGGTTTCTGGAAGGGCCTGTTTAACTGGTTATAACTTTTGACCCTGTGACCCTACTGGGAAATTCTCTTTTCCATGTATTCCAGGGGTCAAATACTCCTTGTGTTTCAATTTCTAGGCCCTAATGAATCCATTTTCTCAAATTGCCAAACTGATTCTGTTCGCAATTTCTAACAGTTTAATGAGGATCAGTTGTACTTTTCAATTGGAGACCCTGTTCGGATGAGTGCATTAAGTGCCCTGAGATGGATCATAAAGTGTCAATTGTTGCATCATGTTGTAGATATGAGAATGAATGTTCATGCCAATTTTTAGCCTCCCATGTGCCTATTTGATATGTTTGCCAGGGCCATTCAGATTGTAGATTGTTAAGTTTCTTCAGTAGTGCACAGTTCAGTTTTGTCAGTGGCTCATTTTGAAATCTTTCTAGTTGCACTCGGATCGAGGTCAAAAATAATTGAAGAGTGATCCATAATGTAGATATGAAAGTGTTTCTTCATCATGAGTTTCAGACTATGATGAATCCGATTGATCGCACCTGATTTCTACAGTTTCACTATCTTCTAGTTCAAGGTGTTCTGAGGGCGCAGCTTTAGAAATTAATAATTGATAGCCGGTGGATCATTTGTTAAATTTGATTATAAGCTTATTTTCTACATATGATATTCATCATTTATCCAGGGTTTCATGCCATGAAAGTTCCATTTTTTGTGATTGCCAGATTAGACAAATTGCATTCAATAATGTTGAAAAGTGCATATAGCATAACTGTGCAAAGTAACCATTTTCATAAATTAATAACTTTTTGCCAGATGACCATTTTCAGTTGGCGGTTGGCTTGTTTTGATCCTTGCATATAAGATTTCTTCCAGATCAAATGGCATGCCCTCAGCTCATCATTTGACATTTTTTATCTTTCCCCTTCTGAGGCAGTTTACAGTGATTTTTTGGCATTTGCCGAACAAGCCAAAATGGGCCATTTTACAAAGGAAGTAGTAAATTTTTGTTGGTTACTTGGAATCTGAACACGACCCAGTTGATTATTTAAATTATCATAAATTTTTTGAAGGTTTCAAGGCTCCAGGCTTCCCGATTAATGCATAGTGAAATTACTCCATTTTCTTCCGATTGGAATTGAAAGCTTGCTATCAATTTATGCACTATTGGTGAGCTCTTTTCTTCCTGGCAGACACATGATTTCATTGTTGCCATGAATCCTTTCTTTCTCTTTGAGCACTTGTGTGCCTTCCATCTATCCAAATCTACCAAATGAAAGTTGGAAGCAATAAAGACTATGAAGTATTTTGCAAGGGATGTTCTGTGCATAAAATGGAAATGAATGTTTTCTTATGGGCTTCTCTCCATTTGCTGGGCACACCTTTAAAGAGGCTGCACATATTCTTCTCAAATGTTACATACATGTTTTATTGTAATGATCAACATACCAAATGATCAAAGGGAACTGGCGCATCAAGATGAAATGAAATGTCAAAAGGTTGCTGCCTACACATAATGTGATGTTTGGAGAGGATTTTTCTTGGAGTTTTGAAGCAAAAGTTACAAAGTGAATCCATAGGAGGGGGAGCCCAGCACTATGGAAGAGATTGGATGTCTTAACCAGCAAGAAAATATGGCCATTGGTGAGCAGCATTTGGAGGAAACTTTTTAAAAATGTGAAAATGCAGCAGTACAGCCAGTCACATTTTTTATCATATCTCTCAAACTACGAACTAGGTTGGGCTACTTTTTTAATATGTTTGAGGTGACTATGATTGGAATCTACACTAAATTTTTAAGATCAATCGGAGTTGAAACGCGAAAGTTATGGGTCTCTGAGTCTGGGCAAAAATGAAGAAAGTTTGAAAAATCTGGAAAATACAAAGGACATTTATCCCACATTTGTCTCATATTGAACTTTTAAGTTGTTTAAAAGAAACAACACTCCAATGCATTGTAAAGAAGCTAGAGAGGAAGGAAGGCTTTGTGTGGGCCAGTCTTACATGTGCGCACGTGGATCGAGACAAATGATGTGGATGACAACTCAGTAGTGGGCCCCATGAAAGGTAAAGTAATTTTGATAAAACATGTAATTGCAGATCCGATGCCTTGGGATGCACGTCGCTAAAGTGCTAAGAAGGAGTTGCAAGGAAGATAAGCTTGCGAATTAACGAGATGGCGACATGTGGCAACATGGTGAGTTGTCGGATAGATGCTCAGTCAGCGAGATAAGCCTATCACAAAGTGACGTGGCAGAGGTATGTTGATAGTTACAAAATGGTGATGAAGTGGACCAGCAGGCGAATTAGGTGTTTCCACATGGCATATGGGGCCCACCTCAAATTTCAAAGGCCTTCATAAAGTTGATTTTCGAATTCATAAAGTCAACTATATCAAAAAATAAAATATTTAATTAAATACTACCTGCTCATAAAAATCAATGCCTAGGGCTTATTTTTTGGCCAAATATATTGATATTACGTGTTTCTGGAATCGGCTCGAAACAAGGAACGCAATGGTGGCATTTATTTTCATTTTTGAGAAAGTTGGTGAGAGCAGTATCAGGCTGTGTAATCTGAGGTCGAGTTTGGATTAGAGTTGCAGATATTTTGTAAAGTATGTTCTGGAATGTAATTAGATTTAAGAATTGTCTAGGATATTTTGATGAGTTTTAGGGTTGGTATTGTTGCCCTAAAAAGTGCCCTAATTGATAGTTTGTGTATCCCTGTTTCTATAAAGGGAATTTTGTGATCTTTTTTAAGGGGCTAGCTGGAAATTCTTGACACAGGAAGCTAAAAAGATAATTGTGTATACTCAGTCCAAATTGTAACATATTTTGCAGGTTGTATCAGTAAAGGGAAAAAACCTTCAGAGTCTTTTGCATATTGTCTAAGTGCACTGTTCTGAAATAGTTTGTTATACAGGAGTTAGAATCCTTACACTTAATGCAGTTTCAGTTTTCAGATCTCTCCTTCAGTTGTGTTTCTTGGGTTTTGAGTTTTCTGACTCTTTGCATAGGGTTTACTTGTGTATATGTTTTATCTCTCAGCCTTGATCCAGGATCAGGTTAAAAGTCTCTGAGTGAAACATAAATTCATTTAGTTCAGTCAAGAAGGATGTTTGTAAGCAGTGTATGAATCTGGTTGATTGTGTTTATGGCTTGGAATCTAGGTTCTTGTATTCTGTATCTATCTCAGATGTATTTCCCAATGAATAAGGCACTAATCAGAAATTAGTATCTCCTCTACTAGTTCATTTTTGGTAGGATTGTTTACATTCTGCAAGAAACATTAAATCATTACCAGTATTTACTTTCATTTACATTTATGTATTGTCCTACCCAGTGATGGAGGATCAATGAACAATAGGTTTTTGTTTAGTATTCTCTCACTATTTTCATCTGTTGAAGGATCCAATAAAGAAATAAGGGGCAGAGTTATAGTTATCAATTAGGGTTAATACTATTGGATCAGGTGTGCCCACCTTGGTTTCATAGAGCCAGAAGCAGAAGAGGGAAAATCCATCCCTATAGTTGGTCCAGTTGCCTATAGATTGCCCACATTTGGAACTAACCAATCCTTAATATCCATCATAGGCATATTGGTGTCTCTTTGAGTGTAAACTCCTAATCAGAAACCAACACATTCTAAGGTCACTCATGCATGGTACTTATTGGATCACAAGAAAAAATAAGACATGAATCTCTCACCATGGATAATGATCAAGAAATTTTCTATCAAGCAGACTTTAATGACGAAGAACCCCACATGAAATCTAATACATTCATACCCAAACGTGTCAGTGCCAATCCATAAGCTAAAGAATTCTTTGAGGATCCTCACAATTTGATCTTAAAGGAAGACCTAATATGAACCAAAAGTTATAACATCTTCATGAATCTTATCCAAAGCGGTGTTACCCTCCTTGACAATTTTGATGAGACTTTTCTAAAGTACAACTTGATTCGAACCAACAAAAGAAAAGTAGCCCCCATAATTCCATCAACATTCGATAATACAAATCAACCTTCCCCTGATACACTTGAATTAATCTGACAACTCTTAAACAAGCCTAACTCAAATAATGGGGTGAGTAATGATGGTTTAAATGTGTGTTAGATACCTGAGAAACAACCAGAGTCCTCAAGATGACACTCTGCTTCCATTTTCTCAAAGCTTAGTGGAGTCCTAAAAAATCAAAACTCTGGAGAAATAAATAACACCAATCAAAGACATAAATCCAATCCTTCCCCACTAGAAGGACATAATGAATCATTAGGAGGAGGAACACATGAATTCCACACAATCACTACTAGTAATCCTCCTGAATTAGTCTAAAAAATCAATGAACGCAAAGGCATGATGATGGTTATGTAGAAAGGTGGGAATAAGGAATTCTCTTTTGCATAGATATTTCCTTATCCCTTTAACAAATCAATCACTCTCCAACCATTCCCCACCAATTTTAAAATTCCAAAATTTGATAAATACAAGGGAGACTCATGCCTTCTACAACATATCAAGAAATTTTATGTAACAACATAAGACATTTCCCACAATGATCATCTTCTACTATGATTCTTCACTAGGAGTCTTGGAGGACCAGCCTTAGAGTGGCTATTGAACCTCCCTCATGGTTCCATCTCTACCTTTCATGATCTCATTGAAAAATTAGTTACACAATATTCTTATAACATGGAACATCAAGCATCACTCAACAATTTTTCTAACATGAAACAAAGAAATAGAGAAAAATTTTCCATCTTTCTCTAAAGGTGGCGATATCTCCCAAATTGCATGCCTTGGAAAATCCATATTCACATCTAGTTGAGATCTTTACTAAAAATCTAGTTACAGAACTATCATTTTAGATGAAAATGGCTGCCCCAGATTCCTTTTAGGAAATCATTAAAAAGTGGAAGTCTATTGAAGATGGACTTTTGATGAAAGGAGAACCTAACTCATCTAGCAACACTAATAATAAACATAAGTTATGGTCCAAAAACAAAGGTGTTGTTAATGATGGAGTGAAAGATGCTAAACACATTCAAAATGTTCAAGCATCCAACAAAAATAAACAAGGCAATCGCAACAATAATGACTAGAACAATCGCAATTAGAACATCAGTCAAAACAATCAAAACAATCAAAACAATTAGAATAATTCTTATAATGAGAATCATAATCAAGGATCTGGTTATTTTGGCTCTCTATTTTCATGATATAATGGCAACAACAAAAGCAACAATAATTTCCAACAACAATGATGACAATTTATACAGCTGGTAGATTCTCTTGATGTGATCTTTCAACATCTAGTTGATCAAGGGATGATGATTTACCCTAATACCATGCCTTTCATTGAAAATCAACCAAAACCCAATTCGTATAAAGATAATAAAAAATATGATTATCATCACATAAAAGGGCATGAGATAAGTATGCACAGGATCATGGTATGCCAAACTAGGCCTTTAAGTGGCAATGAAAATTCACAAAATCAAGTTTAGGCAAGTTGACATAAAATTTGAACAAGTTATAAATAATATATAAAAAATATGTATGAAGAGAATCTGTAAAAAATTGAATTTAGTTTCTATAATATTGGGCCTTTTTTAAAATACAGTTATTCTATATGTTGAAAATTTCAAATTTCAATATAGTACTATCAAAATTTTAGGAAAAAAATAAGAAGTAGGTGTATGTTTGACCACCTTAATCACAATCAAATGATAATTTTATTTTACAAGATTCTAGATATAAATAGTAGACTCATGTCTGGATGTGACACATATTTTTTTGTAATTTTTTTCTAGTTAAATAATTAATTATGATTTTTCTTCTACACATTTTTTAGAATACAAAAACTCTCATGTGTGACCATGTTAACTTAGTCGAAACTTTATCAAATTGAAAAAAAAAATTATTTTTCTTGTAGTAGGAAAAGCATACAATGTGACGCATGTTTTGGATTTCAAAAATGTTATACAATTTGAAAGTTATAGCTATTTTTCAATAAGTCTATCAAGCAGGACTAGAAATATAACAAGTAGGTGTATGTCTGACCACATTAAACAAAATCAAATGATAATATTTTTTTATAAGATTATAGATAAAAGTAGCAGACTCATGTCTGGATGTGATATATTTTTTTTTGCGTATTTTTTCCATCTGAATAATTAATTATGATTTTTCTACTACAAATTTTCCTGAATATAAAAACTCTTATGTCTAACCACCTTAACTTAGTCTAAAGTTCATCAAATTGAAAGAATTTTTTATTATTATTGTATTAGGTGAAGCATAGAATGTGATGTATATTTCAAATTTCAAAAATGTCATATTACATCTGAAAGTTATAGTTATTTTTCAAGAGTCTATAAATCAGTACTTCTTTTTCACATCGCCACTTTTTGGCATACCATGATCCTGCACATACCCAGATTAAAAAATACATGAAATTTCATCATTTTGTGTAAGATTTGATCGATGATGGTAAAATTGAAGTAGAAGGAAATAATGCCTCTACCTGTAACACCCAACTAAAAATGTATTCTAAACCTTTTCCAAAACATAATCAAAATAATGCATCCATGTCCAATGCCTTTTCTTATGATTATTCAACGAAAAAAATCAAGAGATGAACGCACTTGTGGAAAATTAGCTAAAAATGTTGTCTGTGGATTTGACTCACTATGTAACCATATTGAACAATCTAAAACTCATGAAAATACATTGACTTTAAAGAGTGCAGATTGCTATGTCACTACCTAGTGCCCTCACATGACTGTACAAGCTGCTGCCAATCCACCTATTGTAGATCCACCTACTGCAACATCTACCTTGACATGACCTGCATTGTGTTATGACCTACTTTTCCAATTGAAAAAGACCCCTGCTCAGATATCCATAGTAGAGGTTTTGCACACATCCCCAATTCAAAAATAGGTCCTTGAGAATGCCCTAACATAGTCTCGTGTCCCATAAAATATCAATGCTTCTCAATTCCAAGCAATGATCAGCAATTTGGCTTCCCAAGAACACCTCGTATTCAATTACAAATATTTTCAAGGTCCTAACCCCCATCATAATAAACCCTTGCACATGCAAGTCACTATCCTCAACAAGCAGATCAAAAGGGTCCTTACAGATAATGGATCTAGTCTGAATCTATGTACATTAAGCATGATCGAAAAGATTAGTCTTTCTAAGGACCTCAATGATGTAAATAAAATAATAACAATAAAAGAATATGATGATAGAGAAAGGGTGAGAAAATGTCTCATTTTTATCCCCTTACAAGTGGGCCCAACCCTTATTGAAATAGTTTAGCAGGTGCTTGATTTACATCTATCCTACAATATCCTTTTGGGTAGGCCATGGATACACACTATCTCAGGTGTCCTATCCACATTTCATCAATGTTTGAAGTTCCTATACCATGGAGCTGAAATAACCATCCCAAGAGATCATGAAACCTTTCAATATTGCAAGAGGCTAGAATGAAAACAATCAAACTATCTCCCATTAAATGAATATGTTCACCTATTTTCACAAGAGACTCCCATCTAGTACACTTCTTTTGAAGAAAAATTATCTAAAACAGCCAAGGGCAAAGACAAGGTTACTTAGGAAAGAAATATTGAGCGTGAAAAGAAAGTTAGGTTCATAGTTCAAGACCTAGGGGAATACAAATTCTTGAATTCCATGTGCTTTGTTCAACTCCCTCTCGCCCATAGGTCATATGGAAAACCTTCACAAATATTCCCTAAGGAGAGTAAAGAAATCATGAAGTGTGAACAGACCACATTTGAACATTGGGGATCTCTTTCAGATGAACATATGGAGCATAATGTTCTTTCCTTGCTGTTTGATGAAGAAGAAGACAAACCTATAGACATTCCTAAAGGGAAGTATATATAGGCCACACCCATTGTTGAAAGCATGGGATATCATGACACTAGCCTTAGAGAAAATGAAACTAGAAGAAAAACTCTTGTTAAAGAAATTGGATACCACTAAAGAAGAGGAATAGGTTCTATAGAAACTAAGAAAACCTTTACCAATGACTATTGTTTGATTGAATCTGATTCAGACATCGAGGAAGAGTTCCTCAAAGTCCCTTTCAAGTATATTTAAGATGATCTTGATACATGTGTCCTTCTTATCACCCAATCTGACCTTTTCCACATGAACTTCCCCTTACTAATCTTGAACTAATTGATTGGGAGAAACAAGATTCACCAGTTGCCTTAGACATATGTGATTCGAATGAGGCATTTCTAACACTTTTTGGACTAAGAAATCTAAAAAAAAATGAACATTAGATTCATTACAGTGAGAAAGCCTACTTTGGTATCTAAGTCAACTCCCTTAGTCACAAAACTGAAGAAAAAGAAAATCAAAAAAATGAAAAAACATCCTTGGGTGAAAACCTTTCTGAGGCACCTTTGGATGGAGAAAAAAATAAAATAAAGGATGTTTCCTCTAGTGAAAACCTCTATGAGGTGCTAGAAGAGGGGTAAGTTGACTTTCCTTTCATCTCATTACCATCAAAAAAATATTCTATCCTCATAGAAGAAACAATTGTAGTTAATCCGGGTACAAAAGAAGCTCCTAAGATCACCTACATTACAACCTCTCTGGATGAGATAGAAAAAGAGTCCATGACTACATTCCTAAAGAAAGCCCACATTAATTTTTCATGAACTTATAAGGATATTCATGGGCTTGATACTGACTCGGTTGTACATCATCTCGATGTGGATCGTAAAATCAAACCTGTCAAGAAAAAATTATGCAAGATACATCCCCAAGTGGCACTGCTAGTTAAAGCTAAATTGAAAAAGATGCTAGAAGCAGAATTCATCAGGCTTAGATTATCTTGAATGGGTCTCCAACATTGTACAAGTAGGTAAACCCTCTGGCAGCATTTGGATTTGTACTAATTTCAAATATCTTAATCTTGCCTATCCTAAGAATGATTTTCCACTTCCAAACATTGACATTGTAGTGGATTTGACTATTAGGCATGAGATTATGTCCCTCATGGATGGATTTTCCTAATATAATTAGATTCACATAGCAGTGGAAGGCCAACATAAAACTACATTCACCAAACTATGGGGTACATTCTATTACTAGGTCATGCCCTTTGGTCTCAAGAATACAGGCGCCCCCTACTAGAGAGCCATGATGACCATATTTCATGACCTAATTCATTTGATCATGGAATATTATGTGGATAATATCTCAGGAAAATCCAAGATATGAGAATCACACATTTCTATTCTCACTACAATCTTTGACAAATTGGAGAAGTATAAGGTTTGATTGAATCACAATAAATGTGTTGGAAATATAGATGGAGTAACTGAGAGGGGGGGGGTGAATCAGTTAACCACAAAACATATTACCATAGATCCCTTAGATTTCTTATTAATTCATTTACTGTTGTCACTCGGTAAACACACAGAGAAATGCTAAAAGTCAGTTATTGTAGTGAATATTAATTTAAGCATTCATCAGTGATTAATATGCATGCATAAAGGAAATAACATGAACACAAGAGACACCAAATTTAACGTGGAAACCTAATATGGGAAAAACCACCAATGTAACTAGTTACTATTTTTCACTCTTCTGAAGTGATGCCCTATTAGGAGCCAACCCAGTAAAAGGTTACAAAACACATTGTTAGGTGTGACATTGTTAGAGGATTTAATCACCTTGTTAGGAGTGGCCTTGTAAGAGGTCTTGAAATAATTCAATAGAACTGTCACCTTGTGAGAGGATTTACAAAATGGCTGTTAAACCAACTCGGTTAAGAGATTTGAAATCACTGCTACAATGGTAAGAAAGTAACAATGAAATGACCTGAATAATGATGCAACTGAATTGCTGACCACATATCTCTGTTCTGCTTCACTAGCCCCTTCCTGATCAAATAAATCTTCTCTGCTCCTCAAGGATATCTAGCCATCCTTCAAAATTCTCACACACCTTCCTTCAAAATGATTTGCATGTTCGCTCACAAAATTTTACACTTACATATTATTCTTTTTCACAAACATACATTTTGAAATCTCAACTTGACCTTGTATATATATACCATTTGGATTGACCATTTAGATTGTTAAGTCGGCACTAATAATCATTAACACTCATTACAACAGTCAGCTGAAATAAACAATCTTTATTTAACAAAATCCTTTAATTGGGCCGACCTTGCTCGGTAAATATTTATCCTAAAGAGATTTCCTTCTGTGACCTAGTGAACTCGGTTACCACTAACTTTCCTTTGACAACTGAGAGATCTTGGTAGACACTGAAAACCGCCTTGCTTGACCAACTGATCTCGGTAGACACTGAGAATCATAATTGTTATGACATTTATGTGACATCAAAGACAACACACAATTGGACAATTTTATCCACCAATCTCCTTTAGACAATTGTACCCAACAAAATGTGTCTTTGGTGTGCAATCAGGAAAGCCATTTTGGAGATGCCACCTTCCAAAACTTTGAAAAAATTAAGGATCCTGCAAGGAAGACTTCAATCCATCCAGAGGTTTATGTCACAACTAGCAGGCAAGGTGCATCCTTTCTCTCACCTACTAATAAAGGATATCAAATTTATTTGGGATTGCTTGTGGCAATAGGCTTTTGAATAACTCAAGGTATATCTAGATAATTCACCAGTATTGGTCCTACCTATTCCAGGAAGACCTTTGATTCTCTACATCTCAGCAACTTTTGTAGCACTGGGTGGTCTTATAGCACAACTAGATGAAAATGGAAAAGAGTTCCATATACTATCTTAGTAGGACTTTAGTGGGTTATGAGATCAACTATACAACTATTGAGAGAGATTTCCTAGCTGCAGTCTTTTGTACCCAGAAGCTAGGTCATTACATGCTTAATCATAAAGTATAGTTGATAGAAAATATTTACCCACTTAATTATTTGTTATGTAAAGCCACTCTAACAGGTGGCACGAGAAAATGGGTCATGATCCTTAGTAAATTTTATATCATGTATACAAAATGAAAAGCCATCAAAGGAAAAGAAATAGAAAATCAACTTGGGGAGGCTCCAATTCCTGGAGATCATCCTATTATAATAGACTTTCCTAATGAAACTATCATGACTGTCACTCCCAACACTCAGTGGAAGCTTTATTTTGATGGATCTTTGAAGGATCGGGGGCAGGGATTCTATTTGTGACACCTCAAGGGGATTTTATCCCTAAATCTTATAAAATGACATTTGCATGCACAAACAACATCATTGAATATGAGGCTTTTGTCACAGGGCTTCACCAAGTTGTCAAATAGAAGATCACAAGTTTTCCTATTTTTGGTGAATCTCAATTAGTTATCAAATAAGTAAATGATGAATTTCACACAAAGGGTGATAATTTTTTCCCTTACCGATGCATGGTCAAATATCTGAAGAAGCATTTTGCAAGCATGATTTTCCAAAAAATCCCAAGAGCAAATAATAAAGCAGCTGACACCATGTCTACCATTACCTCCCTGATATACATGCTAGAGACAAGTACACGATGTGAATTTCTTGTCAAGAATATTATGGTCCCTACCTATGACCATCCATATTATGAGATGGTGTGTGAAATTTTTGGTCCTGAATCACCTTAGTATCATTAAATTTTTGGCTATCTTCATGAAAAAACCATTCCCCTTACCCTTACGCCTAACCAACAAAAAAAATTTGTCTATCACACTTCATGTTACACAATCATTGGAGACACCTTATTTCCTAAACACTTTGATGGAACTCTTCTTTGATGTCTAAATTTGGAGGAAGCACACACAACCTTGGAAGAGGTACATCAAAGAATCTATGGAGCCCATTCTAGTGGCCTCACTTTGTAAAGAAGTTTCTCTGCATTGGGTACTACTGGCCAAAAATGGAGCAGGATGCTTATCATTATGTGAAGAAATGTGTTCCTTGCCAAAAACATGGTGATTTGATACACGCTCCCACTCTATCCCTCTAACCCACCATTACACCTCGGCCTTTTTTCCCATTGGGGTTTTGATCTTGTGAGCCAGATATTTCCAAACTTTTCTGGTGGACAGAAGTATATGTTAGTCGCTACCATATACTTTACCAAATGGGTGGAAGTTGTCCCTCCCACCTACACAATCGATAAGAAAATTGCAAAATTCATCCTGAATTACATTATCTATCATTGTGGAATCCTGAAAGATCTCCATACCAATAATGGAACACCCTTCAAAAATCAGGATGTCTCTGACCTTTGTAAGAAATTTTTCATCACCCAGCATTTGTCGTCCAAATACTTCCCATAGGGTAACAATCAAGCTCAGTCTAAAAACAAAATTATTCTAAAAAATCCTCAAAAAGAATGTTGATGAAACTGGTTGTTATTGGCACCTACAACTCAATCCTACCTTCTAGGCCTACCACACCTCCATCCATACTCCCACTTGTGCCACTCCATTTTCCCTTGTCTATAGTTCTGAGGCTATCTTACCCATTGAAATTGAGCTACCCTCCCTTAAGATTTCTTTCAAGAAATTGATGTTTGAAGAAGAATATAGGGTTGTCAGCTTGTAAGATCTGCAACTCCATGATGAGAGACACACAAATACCCTTAACCACCTCTACGTGTATCAAAATAGCCTATTCTTACAATTCCACAAGAAGATCAAACCGCGTGAGTTCAACATTTGCGATTTTGTCCTACAACACAACATGAACAATTTTCAGAGATGAGAAAAGAAAGGGAAGTTTGAACCCAATTGGTTGGGTCCCTTTTCCATTACTTCTAAATTTAATTCTAGGACATACTAGATTACCACACCAGAGGGAGATTCGCTCCCTAATCTTGTAAATATTGTACATCTAAAGTTCTTTCATGATAGATCAGTATTTAGTTCCTGTACAATGTTCATTCAGAAAAAAATTCCTAAAAATTAGAAATGATCCTAAAGAAATCCTAAACATAAAAAAAGCAAAAATCCTAAAACTCAGAAAAAGTCCTTAAAAAAATCCTAAACATTAGAAAAGATCTTGAAAACCCTGTAAAAATCTGAAAAGCAAAAAATTTGAAAGAGCAGAAAAATGTTCATGAGAAAATCATTATCTTGGTGAAAAACTAAAAAATAGGCACCTTGCTAAAAAAATAAAAGATAAAATAAAAATAAAATAAAAAATTTGTCCAATAGTGAAAACTCCACAAACAAGCACTCTGGGTAATTGTCATGGTCAAAACCTTTTTGAGGTACCATGGTAGCAGATTTGGATCTACTATCTTCCCTCTCCCACTGTACATATCGATGCTCATCCTGGTCCCCATTTCGTGTCATTGCTTCCTGCATCATAATAAAGGTCCAAGCACAATTCTCAATAAGCTGAGCTTAACCCCATCACATTGAGCTTTTCCCAGACACAATGATTGCAAATTTCTTATCAAAATCAACATCAAAATTGAATCTATGAGTTGTTGTTCCTTTCACATCATTTCCACTGAATATCCATCTCAGTCAATCAATCTTTTCCATGCAGGATGCATCCTTCCTCAATCGGCTCAAATCAAACTCATTAATCCTACCTTGTTCATGGAAACAATTGTGGACCGAATGACTACTTAGTCATTAGGTATTCTTTGTTGATTTTATATTTTTTGTGTCAATGGATCCTACTGATGATTTCCTAGATCTTTCATATCTTGGTACATTGCGAATGGTGAAATTTGATAGATGTGTCGATGGTGATATGATCTATTTGTGGATACTTTAGGAGCATTTTTGTTGGTTTCTCAATTATGATTATGCATATCTAATGGGACCAAAAAGTTCACATACTTACATCCCTTAACACACATAAGTGTGTCTAGACCTCCCCAATAAGAATATGTCATAGGTCTCATCATAATTAAGAAAACTGCGTCTATGTTTCTAAAGCTATCTAAGAGTCTAGTCCATGTAATAGAACAATGCCATCTGTGATTTTATAACACATGATGCATACCTCCTGTTGTTATATCAAACTAGGGTGTGCTCTCCAACATGAACACAAGTGATCCCAATAAAATGTGTAGTAAGGTTTCATTGTAGTTCAGTTGCATATTAGTTAGTTCTTTTTTGCACATTTGTTTGAGACAAGAGTCCTATTTATTCACCCTTTCCTCCCTATTTTTTTTCTAATTCAAACCTCTCATCTTCATCCTTGCCTTCATCCCTACCAACCTATCCCTAAAAAACTCCCCCAGGGTCACTTGTCCTCACCTTCATTCTTCTGGCAGGTGGATATACTTGTCTGAAGATTGGAGGCTCTCTCTCTCTCTCTCTCTCTCTCTCTCTCTCTCTAAGCGGCTCCACCCTGATGGAGATGCCTATCTAGGGATGGGTGGCTCTACTTAGGCGGAGATGCCTATCTCAAAATGGGTGGCTCCACCAATATACAAGAAGCTTTGCCTAGTTGGTGACTCCTATCTGGGGATGGGTGGCTCCACCCAGGTTGAGATATCTGTCTAGGGATGGGTAGCTCTACCCCTAGACAAGCGGCTCTACCTAGGTGGAGAAGCTCTTCTAGGGATGGGCAGCTCCACCCAAGAGAAGATGCCTATCTAGGGATGGGAGGCTCCACCCAAAAATAGGTGGCTCCACCCCTCTTCGCTGAGAGAAGATGCATTTCAATCATTGGATGGCTCCTCTACCCTTGGGTGCCTCCCATCAACAAGTAGAGATAGTTGTCCATAGCCTTTCACTCGAGGACTAACCTTCAGTGACATCCCCCCTCTCACTTTTCTCCTTCCATCTAATCCCCTTGGCACAACCAAATAAAGTCAACTTATTTTGTTATTAATGTGAAAAAATTAAGATATTAAACAAACGAACTTGAGTTTTTGAACTCACCCAATCGCTCATGTCCATTGGTCGCCGGTCGACCCTCCCCTTTTCTAAGTCATGCAAAGTATTTTCCCTCTTTTTTTTCAAGAAAATTTGCCAAATTTTATAGTTTGACTAATTGTCTTGAGGGGGCACATCCTCCTACTGAATTTTTCTCTATCCACCATTTAGGTCACATTTTCCTCTAGGCCATCTATGTTTTCTTTTCTTTCACGTGATGTAATTTTTGACACTACATCAGAGGGGCAAAATGTAGACACCTAAATTTGTCCAACTTACATTAAATTTAATTAATGACCCAAAATTAAATTATAATTAATTTTTTAATTAATTATATTTCTTAAATTTATCTATTTATTGAATTAAATTTATTTAATTAAATAAATTCACTATCTACAGTATTTAAAGTTAAATTTAAACACTACCCTTATAATGTATTGAATTTAATTTAATACATGTTCCTCTATATTCCCCTATTAAATAAATATTTAATTTATTTATTTTCTCACATGCTTTATTTCTACTAAACCATGATTAAATTAAATTTTATTTAATTTAATCCTAAATCTAACCTAAATGCTATTCTACACAAATCATTTTCTATCTAATTTGTCTACTTAAATTAATTAACTAAGCTTAATTAGGCTAATTTTTAATTCCTACATCCATTAGTCCTAATTATTTTCTCACATATGTGTGAGACAATTTCATAAAATTGCCTTTTCAAAAATTGTTAAAATTTGCATAAACAAGGCTTCTTACAATTTTGATGACACTTCTTACACCTTCCAAAATTATGAAAATGGAATTTTTCTCTTACACACACTTGCACATGTATTTGGAGTACACATTGACCTCTCATATCCCAAGTTACTCACATATGTGTGAGAAAGTCTTGGACTTTGCATGACTTATGTTTCTCCTTGGTGGCACTATGTGGATTCCACAAAGAGGCCACCTTACCCTCACCCTTCAAAATCCTATAAATAAGACACTTGCCTCAAGAAAATCATCCATCATTTTTTGCATTAGAGTTATTATGTTAGTCTACTTTTGCATTTACATTTTTTCACTAATAATTTGGTAGTTGTTAAAATTTGCATAGTAGATTTAGTTTCATTCCATACTTTGATTTATTTGTAGTGATAGTCTTGCATGTCATTAAGCTTGAGGATTGCTTCCATATCTCTTCCTTGAGCTTATTTGGCTTATTGCATTGAGTTCTTGTGAGTTTCTTCTATAGCTTCTTCTTGATCATTTCAATATTTATTTTACCTTGTATTCATAGTGTGATTAATTTACTTGTGTTGGGAGAGAACACCCACACCTCTCTAAGAGATTAAATCAAGAAAGTATTAGGTGCACTTTCTTCATGCTCATCCGAGGTTATGGTGAAAATTCTTATTTTTTACAAGTTTATGAACATGTTAGATTTGATTGAATATGCTCCTTATTGCTAACATTTGCATTTTTGAACTTTCTCTTACCATGTAAGCATTTATCATATACAATAACATTCACACAAGTATGACACCAATATTTAATGTGGAAACCTGATTTGGGAAAAACCACCAACAACATGCTATCAAATGTTATGTCTTTTGAAGTGAGCTCTACAAGGAGCCAATCCTATTAAATGTTACAATACACACTATTAGGTGTGACCCTATTAAAAGATTTAATCACCCTGTTAGAACTAGCTTTGTTAGAACTAGCCTTTTTAGAGGACTTAAGAACATCCCACTAGAATGTCACCTTGATTAAAGGATTTACAAATTACTTTTAGGTCAACCTTGATTAAAGGATTTACAAATGACTTTTAGGTCAACCTTGATTAAAGGATTTCAACTTATATAATAGTTAGAAAGTAACAGTAGGTTTGATTTGAAACATATAACTCACTTTAGAAATACAGATCCAATGTAGGTCATATGTTGATCTAGTGGATGGCTTTCATTTTTATCTCCACCTTTGATCTTTTCGGAAATCCTTCAAGAAATCATCACAACTCTTCTCAACTCTTCAAATATCTTCTCAAAATTCTACTTATGTCCCTCAATCAACATAATCAACCTCTCACATAACTTACAATTAGGTCATCCTTATACCTCCTTGATTAGGTAGTTTAATCTTTTTCTACTTAATCATTTTCATAGATCTTATGTTTAGGTTAGAATCATATAATCCTTCCAACAATTCATTCTCCTTTTTATCCTTCTCGATACTTCTCAAAACTTCTCCTTGAATCCATGCATAAAAATGGTTTACCATGCATTAAATAATCTAGGTCATTCATCCTTATCTTCAACATGTTTTACATATTCCAATAATTCAACTATGTCGGCTAGGAATATCAATTTTGTCATAAATTATAAAATACTAACACTTGGTCATCACCCTTTTCTTATTCTTAGTCTTCATTGGATAACTCAGTCATCACTAAAATTGTTCTTCTTAGTAATTACTGTCTTCGCTCGATTAATTATCTGATTCTTGGTAACTATTGATGCTCATTTGACACTAAATTTGGTTGGCTTATACTCGCACTCGGTCAACACTATCATTTCTCGGCTTAAACAAAATTTCCTTAATCTTCTGCTCTTTGACTCGGCTAAGCCTAAGCTTTTAGAGTTTCTTTCCTCATTTCTTCTAAGCTTCAAAATAATTAACTTCTTCACTTGGTGTCATAGATAAACAACACATTACCTTGCCAATGTGCTAACTAATCAAGTACCCATTCTAGTTTCTCATAACTCAAGCTTTCTACTAGGTCTTCTTGTTATCTCCTCTTTTCAAATCCTCTTCATTAATCAAAAGATGTGGTACTTTACTAGATAACAACTATCTCACCAGTTAAGGTTTGACATCAATGCCAGTATAACAATTGTTTCAATTATAGTTTCCAACACTATAATATCCCTAAATAAACAAGAAGTGATTTAATTAAATTAATTGATTAAGTGGTCCCAAATATAATAATATCATGTGAACCCTTTAATTAATTAATCAATTAATTTAATTATAAACCAAAAAGTAATAAATTACTTATGTCGACCTTGTTGCAACCCTTCAAGAAATTTCTTAGAGCCCTTTATAAGGTTGTATTTGGCATTGTATGGATTCATAGTGTAGTTTTATGTTTCTTATGTTTTTGTGAGTTGTAGTTGGATTTCATCATTGTTATCATTTCAGACATGCAAGATCCTCCCTATTATAGAATTCATTGCTTCAATGGGAGTCACTCCTCATCATATTCTTGTTGTTGGTCAAAATTTATGTAGTCTTCAGTTGAAGATACCTTTGATATAATCTAGATAATATTTTCATAATTAGAGAATACTAATATTTTATTCTTGATGATTAAGTCCCTCATTGGTGTATGATCACTGCTTCTATGGGTAAGATTTCATATTTGCATTGCTCATATACTAACATTGTATAGTACTCTATTATTTATCTATGATATCATATGAAGGTTATATAATAGTGATTGTACAGTGTGAACTGTATGCGTATGGGTGGTTGCAAACAAAAGAGTTGGTCATATAGTGTGAGATATCCCACGGAGGAGTAGAGTATAGAGACATTAGCATATAGATTTGTGAGTATTGTGACATGCTTTGAAATTTATATTTTTGTAAGGGTGTGGAGGCCATATGTACTACAATACATGGACATGAATAAGGCACAAATAGTTATCGTACATTAATTGGTACATCACACAATAAGAGGTTTATGGTAGTGGCATCATATTTGAATGCAATATTCTTATAATTTATTACACCAAGGCAGACACATATATTACAATGAGATTCAATGTCTATCTCATCCATAATGTGATTAAATCACTATTCCTACTTTGACTACCATGGGTTACAAATGGGAAGATAAATCAAAGTTTTCGTCTCTAACCCTCTTTTTCTATTTTTCATTTATTTAGAGATGTTTATATATAGCTTTTTTTTTTTTAAAAATGTAGAAATCTATATAATTAAGCACGAGTCTAAATATTTCAGATCTTTTGATTCTAAATATATTAGATTTGATAATTTTAAAAATTATTTATGAAAGACTAAATTTAGTTACAAATTCTTAAAATGCACTCATTCTAATTTTTTTTTTGTAAAAGTGGACAAGCCACTGAATATATTTATTAAATAAAAACTGATTCAAAAGCTCAACCAGGAAAGAATCAGTAAGAAAACCCAGAATCGTTGCTATATATAAAAAATTAAAGCATCAACATTTACAATAGTACCCATATTGATGATATATAAGTGCCCTACTTACAATTTAGAGATACATTCTAAAATATTTTATGCTTGTCTTTATATCTGTGTATTAAGTTTGCATTCAATTTACTATTCTTTTATGTTTTAGTTTAATAATTGTTAGCTCTCAAAAATATTATCTAAGACATATCTTATAATTTATTTTCTTCTATATTAATTTTTATATTATTATAATAAAAATAATATATTATAAAAGAGTTTTATTATCATTATTATATTAACCTACATTATTATTATTATTTTATCGGTACATTATTATTAAATTATTATTATAATATTATAATTATTTTTTTAATTATTAAGAAACTACACTGAAATTTTAATTATTATTTTTTATGGGTAAAAGTACAAACCTGTGTCACACGTTTATAAAGGAAAAGGTCGACAACATGTAAATTCTTCAACTTTAACGACATAAAAGTGGCATTTGTGTTTAGAATTTGAAAATGATGTCAACTAATGAAATGTGTAAAATTTGATGAAGTTTATGTTTATAATTTTTTTTAAAAAATTTGATCAAAATTTGACTTAACTTTTAAAGTTTTGAAGTCCATTTTTTTATTGCTGAAATATGCTAAAAATATAGGGTCTAGTTCCCACCAAAAAATTATATGCAAATAATATTTTTTTCTTCTGATTTCAGAATACATTTTAGATGACATGTATAGCTAGTGCATTAAAAAAAAAAAAGATTGAATTTCGATATATACTTTATTTTTATAACTATCCAAAGTCGGTGTTACCCGAAATCAATAGATTTTTCTTGCCACCAAATCTACACCATTAAAAAAAAATTATATATTCTTGAAGAGGACTCTCTCCTCTAGTGTTAAATATAATTTTTAAAATTTTCTAACATAATTTTTTTTTTTTTCAACGAGCGTGTTCTTAAATGTTAAAATACCTACTTGAAGTATTTTCAACTTATAATATATTATATGAAATCAAACCATAATAAAAATTACATTGCCAAAATCTTGAATCCGAGCTCTACAAAATGATATTTTTAGATTTTACAAAAAGTTAAATTTTGATAGAGAATTTAGATCCACAAGTGAGAACTTATGAGACTCACCTTTTTTTTTCTTATTTGGCTGCCACATGGGATGTCACTTGGATAGGTTCGGTCGGAACTAAGGGTGACCAAACTTGGTCCCATGGATGACCATGCCCCTCAAATCTCATATTTTTAGAAACTGATTTTTGAATTAAAATAATTGCCAAATTTATAAAATCCAACTAGGAATAAATGATTTGTGAAATAAAATCATTTTTTATAGTGTTTTAATAGTTTTTTTGCAAAATTATTAATTATTATTATTATTATTATTATTATTAATTAAACATTGTTCAATTAGTAAGTTTGAATTATGAACTTATTAATATTATTTTTTATTTTTTGGGGGGAAGAATTGTTTTTTGAATTAAAAATATTGACAAATTGGTAAAATCCATCAGGAATAAATGATTTTTTAAATAAAATAATTTTTAATAGAGTTTTCATGGTTTTTTACAAATTTTTTAATTACTTTAGTTTGTTTTGTGTTTTTTAATTAAAGCATTGTTCAATTAGTACATGAGTTGAAGCTAAAGTAGTACTTGAATTATATGGGTTTGTGTTTGTAGGTGAATTGAAGCTCTCAATTTGAACAATTTTTGCAATGGGGAATAAAAGGAATAGAACAAAGAAATATGATCAAATAAGGGAAGAAAAAAATTAAAGGTCATAGAAAACATAATCAAGATCAACCTGTTGAAGTTCAGGAAGAACCTATTGAAGTTCAGGAAGATGCAATTAAAGAAGGGGAATGAATTGTTAATTTTGAAGGTGGAAATATATATCTTTTAGCGTGGGAAATTTGATGGAGATGAATGATGATTCACTTTTTAGTCAAATTTAATCTAAACAAATGTTATTTGAAAGTATAATTAAAATGCATACAAAAAAATTTGGGATGAATATTTTAAAAAGAAAAGTATGGGTTAGAAGAGCTCAATTATTTTCTATGTTATTCAGGAAAAAATAAATGACTCATATTTTGGAGTTGTTGGGTGTTTATAACAAGAAAACACTTAGGAGACAATGTAAGTCGAATAATAATTGAAAATTTGCAAGATGCATTGAACGACATTACAACTCAAGTCGAGGAGCCAATTTAAGTGTTGCATGTAAAGCATTGATGACTACTTTATCTAGTAGGAGGTTGACATAGATAAAAACAAGTACATGCAATTTTTTATTGAATGAATGTATCTAGAAGAAGTGTTCACAGATGTATCAGGAAGAGTAATATGTTAGATGAAAATATTGAAAAGAATTGGATAAATATTTGTAGGCTTCTCGAAAAGATAAAATTTCTGAAGATGCATAAAAGCTGGTCATTGATATTGGACCGCTCATTCTCATATTTCATCTAATAGAAGGGATACAATACAGATGAAAGATGAAGAGACTGCTATGAAAAATGCACATCCAAAACATTTTATAGATACAACATGAAGTGAATTATTTGAAGCATTCAAGCAAGAATCTTCATAAGTGAAAATATGTCAAAAAATGTTTGAGAGGTTGTGCCCTTGCTTTGTACGCATAAATAAGGTTCGCGAAACTTGTTTTCAAATCATGTTGAGTTTCATCTATACTTGCAATCATATAAAATAGTTATGGTAGTTCTTGATTCAAATATGGTCATCCCTAGAAGTCCGACACAGTTTGTGAAGTCTATTTAATGTGATAAATTAGAAGATTAATATGAGTTCAAAGTAAAATGTATAAAGAATGCATAAAATGATTGTGGAGATTTGCATAAATTTCCATTGCAAATTGAGAATATGTCATGTCCCCTTACTAAAATAGAATTTAATGATAAATTAATAATAAATTATGTAATTTATTATTAAACTAATAAAGATAAAATATAATAGATAAATAATATAATATTAAAATATAAAAATGAATAAATAATATAATTGTAATACTTAATAAATAGATAATAATATTATAATAAACTTAATATATATAATATTTGATATAGTCTAAATAATTAATATGATTTATTAATAAATATTAATTAAAATATTAATAGATAAATAGTAAATAAGCTATAATTATAATAATAATATAATAATAAATAAATATAATATTATATAAAGCTATGACTTAAAAATAATACTAATGATCAAAGATGGTAAATGAATACTTAGCATTAAAGTTAATTTCACACATCAATCGCTATTGACACAAAGAAGATATTGGAGACATGTAAAAATAGAAAATAAAATAAAAATGAGAGAGCTACGTGACTTCTCCTTCATCAACAAAAATAGGGAGATGACCACTAATATATTATCCGAGGGAGTATTCGGAGAGTAAGTAAGCTAGAAATAATATACGCTAATATTAGGGATTATACTGCCTAAGTTTGTAGTATTGCAGGATAGCGATAAGAGTATGAGAATGCAATGACTATTGTGTAAACTATGGGATGATACTAGATTAAAGGAATTTTTCTCATTGATTAGCCATCAATATGTGAAGTAGTGCTCATGGATATTACGTATCAATGACAAGAGTCTAATTTTGATTATATTATTAAATCCACAATAATTAGTAGTGGGTGTAAAAGGATGGTCCCCTTTCACATGGGAAGAGATGTGATCCTTTGTAATGCACAATATATATGGAAATATACTCATCGAACAGGGGAAGAACATCAAATAGGGAAGAACATCGAACATGGAGGAACATTTTAGGTATAGTAATCAGTCATGACATGTCAGCAGGCAGTGAAAGAAATAAATGAGCAATGAAATTAAGTATGAGCCACAACTATTATATGAAGAAAGTCATTACGTCTGAAGGTGGCGATTAATGGAATGTAGTCTTCATAGAAGCCAATCACCCACAATGATAAACAAGTCGGAGATCAACATATACAAGCAGACAGATCAGAGACAAATACAAAAATTAATAGACTCTGTGAAAAATAAAAAATCATATCATAAATAAGACAATAGCAACAAAACAGGGAATTTGACTCAAAGAAGAGTATGGTATGATCCATGTGTAAGTTTAGTAAGGTTTGAATATGTATACTTCGCATATATATAAGTATTCAAATAAGTAGAAAATATATATATGTGGATTCTTATAGCTATATTTAATATGAACACATGGATCTGAAATCTCAAAAGTATATATATATATATATATATATATATATATATATAAGACTAAGGAATATACTAAGACCATATATATAGATATACATTAGGTCCCATGCTTGCCACACTAACACAATTGTTGGAAATATTGACACACTCACGTGGCAACATAATGCTGCTCTTCATTGGCATGATGATATGCACGCCCAATTTGATGAGCGGCTTGACCATGATGGGATTGCGGCCCTTAATATAAGTAAGGAAGATATAGCCGCCATTTTTTTTTATCCTAAAACTGGAATACCAGTTGACCCCAAAAAGCTCAAATTATCAATAAAATGGTGCACAAATGAAGCAATGCGCACAAACTTTTGGGATCGCTGGTGGATGGTTTTTGATAAACCACCCCATAGCAATTTGGAGGTCCCATTTTATTTCATAAAAAAATTGTATGCTAAGTTTTGCTTGGTCACCATGTTGATTATTGGAGTATGAGGCCCAACATGGGCGTAGGTAGAGGAGATCCTCAGACTAGGCCATCTTCCCAGTGCAAAAAGGTCACTACCTTTGTCCCCCCCACTGATGTCACACCCCCTCCTCCAGTGCAGCATCCTGATGTCATTGTAGAGGCTACCTCACAAACTATTAGGGCCATTCATTTATTGAGTGATCAGTTGATCACACAGACTAGGTTAGTGGTGCCTCCTAGTGTGGATGATGCTAACACATCGACATCTCGTCGGAGTTCACATGTATGCGAGCCCCATATTTGAATTATATGCAAGAATATGTGCCTCAGACCGTTTACTGATGTTGATACATATCAGTTTCATGTTATTGATGAGGAGGATACAGGAGATGTAGCTGCAGAGGTTGCAACACCTCATGGGGCATCTACATCTCATGAGAGTGCTCAGGAGGTGTACGCAGAGCCATTGACTCCTATTGATATAGTAAGAGTAAACATTATAAATAAATTTGTCACATGACTTATTTAATTTTAAAATAATTTATTTATTTAGATTAGTTTTAATGATTGCACGCACTTATGTATATATATTTTTTCCATTTATGTTCAGTTGATGACACAGGAGGAGGTGAGACAGGTGGATGAGTCCACACTTGTGGCCATTTCATTTGGCCTTGATGACTATATGGTATATTATAAATTATGTAACCATTAGTTTTTTTTTATATCATTTGGTGTAAATGCTTAAATCTCTATCAATTAGAGCAATAAAATTCATACATTTACTAATATATTGTCATCTTATTGTGTTCTTGCAGGCTACAACCGATGTCAATAGGGGGCATGAGGGGGTTCCTTCATCAGGTGTCGACAAAGGAAAGGTAGTTAATTGTTTAAGATTAATTATGCATGCATATGTATGCCACTTGTGTGTAGTAATAAATATTTTACTTGCACTTTATTGTATAGGGTGTGGCTATTGATGATGTCTTGACACCGGTTTGGGAGCGTAGGGTTACAGGCATCTCAATTCAAAGTGATACCAGTGTTGCTATGATGAAGTACATTGATATATAATTGACAATCTTTTTACTCTCATAGATTACTCTGACTGTGAGGGAGGGCCCACAAGAATCTTTCGTATCTTTTTTTACCCAGCCCACTATTCCAGAGGAGGGATCACCAAATGTAAGTTTTAATTTGAGTTCAATCAATTTGTAATTTTATTATGCTATCATCGTATTTTGTAGATTTATTACTCTATGTTTCACCACTCTACTAATCTCATTATTGCAAATATATATTTATAGGTCAGAGTTGGTATTGCTGGCATGGTCCCTTCGCTAGCCAGGACTTATGCTAGGACACCTAATCGTGGTAGGCGATCGAGAGACCAGGTATAGATATTTGTATTTAGTTATAATTTTAATTAAATTAGTGTTTGAATTATGAATTTATATATATATATATATATATATATATATATATATATATATATATATATATATATATATATATATATATATATATATATATATATATATATATATATATATATATATATATATATATATATATATATATATATATATATATATATATATATATATATATATATATATATATATATATATATATATATATATATATACATACATATAAATCATATAAAGTAAGCAATCTAACTTGGGTTTGAACTCATTTTTTTAGGCAGGATCAATCAGAGCCCAACACTTCTTCAAAGAGGCTACATTTTGATGATCCCCCTACGGCATAGGATGTAGTTTTAGTTTTGTGGTCATTTAGAGATGCCACTTGGCACATTTTGAGATGGCATATATGACACATTGTACACCTTAAAACATTGATTTTGTAGACATTTTGAAATGGTATGTGCCATATTTGTATATGGAGATACTTTTGATACATTTGATACTTTGTATATATAGAACATGTTCATTTATATGTTATATTTGTGTCATCTTTTGTATATACATATTTATTATTCGTGTTTATGGAATTGAATGGTGAAGTTATATCTTGAATATGATTATCATTATGATTTAAATTATATCTTGTTGAAGTTACATTTGTTTTTCTTGACTCTGGAATACCCTATTCATGGAGCTTATTATGTTTGAGGTTTAACTTCCATAGATTTCCTAGATTTATGGTGCTTAACTTTCCCTATGCCTGAGATGATGATGAGGCCATTAATACCGATACTGAAGATCATTTCTCTACAAAACAAAAACCATGCTATCTTCTCTTCATCACTAAATTAAAACTTCAATCACTGCTAATATGAGAGTTTCGTTTACCACTTCTATAAATTTTTGTATACAAATTCTATACCATCAATTATTTCGCTATTTTTCATTATGTGCACATTCAGTCTCATACTTTCATTTCTAATTTCATATATTATCATTTTGAATGCTTTTTGTTTGCACTTATAATAATTTTAACTGTCGGAAATATTGTTTCAATATCATCGTGTATGCAGGAGCCTTCATTTCATGCTATAAAAAATCTCCATTATCATATAAGCTTATGGTCTTCATTCCCAATCTTCAATATTACCGTTGATAGATATGACATGTGACTATTGACTTTTCCATTGTGTATAATATATGATTGCTTGCGCAACATGATATCCCTCAAACTTACAAAAACACATCTCTTGAATATATCATCTCTCAAATGTTCATTTAATGATTTTATTACTGCCTTCGAACTATGCTCAACATTGTGTATATTTTTTTTTATTACTGCATGGATCCTTTGAATGTCTTCATACACATATGTTTAATCAATATTTAACTCATGTTGTGTTCACTTCATTTGGTGAAGTTGTTGCTTCAAGGGTTGATTATTGCTGACTGGACATTCATGACGAGTTTTACTTTACCGCCTCTTGTAATATTCTTCCAAATAATATGTTTATTGTCATCTTTGTAATATGATGTATTTGTTAACATCTACAAGGAAATGAAATTTATTTGGGTTGACTTTGACCATTAATTTCTGGTGTGTATACTTCACTCCATTCAAATGCTGATATGATGCTTAATGTTCCAACGTTGCCAAGTTGCATAGTTGTCAACTTTATTTATTCAATAGTGTTTGCTATCTGTCTTAGTTTTTATCTCTACTTAATAGTATATGTTCGTATATCTTGTGAGCACCCAAAACACCTTCAATGACATCAATGACAACCTTATCAAATCTCTAACATTATTTCTCAAATGGAGGCCCTAATTTTTGTAAAAAATTAAGGCTCCATCAGGTGGAACGAGGTTGTCACTAGCGTTTACCTAACCAACCGAAGCTGATGGAGTAGACAGTTCGATGCAATGTTAGATGGTTTGAAAGATACATTGCTAAGCCACTTGCAACTGACCCTCACTACAAGTTTTGGCATCGACTGAGATCACCTTTCCAAATGCAAATGAAGTCGAATTGCCCAAAATTGAGAGAGGTTATTATAGACCTCGGAACCATGATCCCCTAGCCCCTGACAGTTTTTCGATACCTCTCATGAGGTCTGAGATATGAGCCACGAAAGATTGATGCCCAATCATGCTTAGTGCACCTTGGGGTCACTTGGGTCGAGCATGGTCACAAGTGTTCTCGTGACTCTGTGGGTGGAATAGGGTTGTCACTGGCATTTACCTAGCCAATTGGAGTTGATGGATCAAATGTTTTGATGCTAGGTCAAATGGTTTGAAAGATACACTACTGAGCTACTTTTAATTGACCCTCACTACAAGTTTTGGTAGTGACTGAGATCATCTTGCCAAATGAAAATGAAGTTGAATCACCCAAAACTAAGAGAGGTTATTGTAGACCTCAGAAACATGATCTCATAGCACTTGATAGTTTGTCAATAGCTCTGACGAGGTCTGAGATACGAGCCCTAGAAAATCACTGCCCAATCGTGCTTAGTGCACCTTGGGGTCACTTGGGTCGAGCGTGGTCGCGAGCGTTCCAATGACTATGTGGGTAGAACGGGGTTTTCATTAGTGTTTACCCGGCCAACTAGAGCTAATGGAGAAAATTGTTTGATGCCAGGTCAGACGATTCGAAAGATACATTGTTGAGCCACTTTCAACCAACCCTCACTACAAGTTTTGGCATCGATTGAGATCGCCTTTCCAAATGCAAATGAAGTTGAATCATCCAAAAATAAGAGAGGTTATTGTAGACCTCAAAAACACAATCTTGTAGCCCTTGACAGTTTGTCAATACCTCTCACGACCTTTGAGATATGATCCATGGAAGATCGCTGCCCAATTGTGCTTAGTGCACCTTGGGGTCACTTGGGTCAAGCGTGGTCACGAGCGTTCCGGTGACTACGTGGGTAGAATGGGGTTGTCACTAGAATCTACCTATCCAACTAGAGCTAATGGAGTAGACAGTTTGATGCAATGTTAGATGATTTGAAAGATATGTTGTTGAGCTGCTTTCAACTGACCCTCACTACAAGTTTTGGCATCGCTTAAGATCGCCTTACCAAATGCAAACGAAGTTGAATCACCCAAAACTAAGAGAGGTTATTATAGACCTTGGGAACACAATCTTGTAGCCCCTAATATTTTTTATAGACCTCTCATGAGGTCTGAGATATGAGCCACGGAAGATCGATGCCCAATCGTGCTTAGTGTACCTTAGGGTCACTTGGGTCAAGCATGGTCGTGAGTGTTCTCGTAACTCTATGGGTAGAATCAGGTTGTCACTAGAATTTACCCGACCAGCTAGAGCTAATGGAGTAGATGATTCGATGCTAGCTCAAACGGTTTGAAAGATACTTTGCTAAACCGCTTTCAACTGACCCTCACTACAAGTTTTGGCATTGACTGATATCGTCTTGCCAAATGCAAAAAAATTTGAATCACCCAAAAATGAGAGAGGTTATTGTAGACCTCAAAAACATGATCCCATAACACCTAATGGTTGGTCTATACCTCTAATGAGGTCCGAGATATGAGCCCCGGAAGATCGTTGCCCAATTGTGCTTAGTGCACCTTGGGGTCTCTTGGGTCGAGCGTGGTCATGAGCATTCAGGTGACTCTGTGGGTTGAATGGGGTTTTCATTGTTGTTTACCTAGCCAACCAAAGCCAATAGAGTAGATGGTTCAATGCTAGGTCAGATGATTTGAAATATACGTTGTTGAGCCACTTTTAATTGACCCTCACTACAAGTTTTGGCATCGACTGAGATCACCTTGCCAAATGCAAATGAAGTCGAATCGCCCAAAACTAAGAGAAGTTATTGTAGACCTTAGAAACATGATCTCGTAGCCCCTAATGGTTTATCAATACCTCTCACGAGCTCTAAGATATGAGCCATGGAAGATCATTTCCCAATCATGCTTAGTGCACCTTGGGGTCACTTGGGTCAAGCGTGGTCACGAGTGTTTCGGTGACTGCATGGGTGGACTGGGGTTTTCATTGGCATTTACCCAACCAACTAGATCCAATGGAGTATATGGTTCGATGCCAGGTCAGATGGTTTGAAAGATACGCTATTGAGCCATTTTCAACTGACCCTCACTACAAGTTTTGGCATCGACAGAGATCACCTTGCCAAATGCAAATGAAGTTGAATCGCCCAAAACCAAGAGAGGTTATTGTAGACCTCAAAAACATGATCTTGTATCACTTGAAAAATTTTCAATACCTTTCACGATGTCTGAGATATGATCCCTAGAAGATCACTACCAATTCATGCTTAGTGCACCTTGGGGTCACTTGGGTTAAGCATGGTCGCAAGAGTTCTGGTGACTCTGTGGGTAGAACAACGTTTTCATTAGAGTTTACCTAGCCAACCAAAGCCAATGGAGTAGATGGTTTGATGCCAGATCAGATGGTTTGAAAGATATGCTGCTGAGCCACTTTCAACTGGCTCTCACTGCAAGTTTTTGCATCGACTGAGATCGCCTTGCCAAATGCAAAGAAAGTTGAATCATGTAAAAACTGAGAGAGGTTATTATAGATCTTGAAAACATGGTCCAGTAGCACCTAATAATTTTTTGATACCTCTCACAAGGTCTAAGATACGAGCCCCTAAAGATCACTACCCAATCATGCTTAGTGCACCTTGGGGTCACTTGGGTCGAGCATGGTCGTGAGTGTTCCGGTGACTCTGTGGGCAGAATGGGGTTGTCATTAGTATTTACCTATAAAACTAAAGATAATGGAGTAGATGGTTTGATGCCACATTAGATAGTTTGAAAGATACACTGTTGAGCCGCTTTCAACTAAACCTCACTGCAGGTTTTGGCATCGACTGAGATCGCCTTGCCAAATGCAAATGAAGTCAAATCATCCAAAAATGAGAGAATTTATTGTAGACCTCAAAAACATGATCTTGTAGCCCCTAATAGCTTTTCGATACCTCTCACGAGATCTAAGATACAAGCTACGGAAGATCACTGCCCAATCGTGCTTAGTGCACCTTGGGGTCACTTGGGTCAAGCATGGTCATGAGCGTCCCGATGACTCTGTGGGTAGAATGGGGTTTTCACTAGTGTTTACCTAGCCAACCAAAGCTAATGGAGTAGATGGTTCAATGTCAGGTTGGATAGTTTGAAAGATATGCTGTTGAGAATCTTTCAACTAACCCTCACTAAAAGTTTTGGCATCGACTGAGATCACCTTTCCAAATGCAAATGAAGTTGAATCACCCAAAATTGAGAGAGGTTATTGTAGACCTTGGAAACATTATCCTATAGCACCTAATGGTTTATTGATACCTTTGATGAGGTTTGAGATACAAGCCCCAAAAGATCGCTGCCCAATCATGCTTAGTGCACCTTGGGGTCACTTGGGTCGAGTGTGGTCGCGAGTGTTCCAATGACTCTGTGGTAAGAATGGGGTTTTCATTGGAATTTACCTGGCTAGCCAGAGCTAATGGAGTAGATGGTTTGATGCCAGGTTAGACAGTTTGAAAGATACACTGCTGAGCCACTTTCAACTGACCCTCACTGCAAGTTTTGACATCGACTAAGATCACCTTGCCAAAAGAAAATGAATTTGAATCACCCAAAACTAAGAGAGGTTATTGCAGAACTTAAAAACATGATCTTGTAGCCCCTAATATTTTTTTGATACCTCTCACAAGCTTTGAGATACGAGCCATGGAAGATTTATGCCTAGTCATGCTTAGTGTACCTTGGGGTCACTTGGGTCAAGCATGGTCACAAGCATTCTGGTGACTCCATGGGTGGAATGGGGTTGTCACTGGCATTTACCCAGCCAAATGGAGCCAATGGAGCAAATAGTTCAATGTCAGGTTGGACGGTTTCAAAGATATGTTGTTGAGCCACTTTCGACTAACCCTCACTACAAGTTTTGGCATCGACTGAGATCGCCTTGCCAAATGAAAAGGAAGTTGAATCACCAAAAACTAAGAGAGTTTATTGTAGACCTCAAAAACATGATCCTGTAGCACCTAAAAATTTTTCAATACCTCTTACAAGCTCTGAGATATGGGCCATGGAAGATCGCTGCCCAATCATGCTTAGTGCACGTTGGGGTCACTCGGGTCAAGCATGGTCGTGAGTGTTCCAGTAACTCCGTGGGTGGAATGGGGTTGTCACTGGTGTTTACCCATCCAACCAAAGCCATTAGAGAAGATGGTTTGATGTCAGGTCAGACGGTTTGAAAGATATGTTGTTGAGCCACTTTCAACTGACCCTCACTACAAGTTTTGGCATTGACTGAGATCGCCTTGCCAAATGCAAACAAATTTGAATCACCCAAAACCGAGAGAGGTTATTGTAGTTTTCAAAAACATGATCCTGTAGACCTTGAAGGTTTGTCAATATCTCTCACTAGGTCAAAGATATGAGCCATGGAAGATTTCTACCGGTTTGAAAGATACGTTGCTAAGCCACTTTCAACTGACTGTTAGTGGTATCTTTGAAATTTGAACTATGAAACTAATCATGATTAACCGAGAGAGGTTATTAGGACTTTTATAGATTGTTTGAAATCATAAAAAATAATATCCTTAAATCATTAGAAACAACAATCAAACATGTAATAATTCAAACCATGCAAATGACATAAGTAAATGACATGTAAGATCCCTTCTTGGCACTATTGGCCACCCATACATGATTTCGGTCAAAATTCCTTATCAAGAGTTTTAGGACATTTAACTTTTAAATCAAATTGATTATTACAAATTTCCATTATAGGCTTCAAAAGATCTCAATTAACCATTAAGGATCCTTCTATCTCTGATTGGATCCATGGTGACCATAGAAGTCTTCATTGGTGCTCCTGCAAAAGTTACAATCCACATACAAAACCAAGTTTATTGACTCAAAATACAATCTAAGAAAGGTGAAATTAAGCTTAACAAACTTAGAAAACAATGCACTAAGTTAACTTATTACCTAGTCAAGTGTTCATGAAGGGTCATCTCTTTGCTTTAGGGTCTCCAATAGTGCTTCATGATCAGTAGTACTAATAGTCCAAAGTTATTTTGTCTTTGGTCTTCCTTGATGCTTTGACAACTTGACATTTTTTGCTATAACAAGGTGTGAATACATGAGAATATTTTTGTGCTTCTCATAGTCTTCAAATGTGGGAATTCCATTCTTTCTAGTCATGTATGTTTGTAGCCATGTTCCCGCAACAACAACTGAACTAGTAGGATATGTGAACCCATCACCATCTATCATCAGTTGTACAATCTTTTGTTTACCTTGTACACAACATGCTAACCAATAATCTGGCCTCTCATCATTCTCCTATAGTGCAACCAATGTAAAAAAATCTCCTGGCTTTAGAAGATCTGAAAGATGGTGATAGTCAACTGAAGTGTCCATGTCATCATTTCTTATAGAGAGTGTCAAAGATAAAGGAGTTAGATACTATGGAACCCATGTATCCACCCAACTACTTGACTCACAATGATCCCAATCATACTGAAAACACATAGGGAAAAAATAAGCCAACTCTCATGTCCAAATAGTCCATGTACTACTATTGGAGCTTCAGATTGAATCCCTTTTTGAAGATTCTTTCATTGTTTGACAATCCAATCTATCTCCTATAGTTCCCTCCTCAACCAACCAAAAGAATCTATGCATTGTAGAATCAAGAGTCCCCCTTGTGACAACGCTAAAGTACACCAATCAAAAAAATCACGAGCATCAAGAAGTACAGCACCTGAAATCCTCAATTGCTCCTTAACTAGAGCTCTCTTCACACATGCACATGCTCCATCATGCTCCCCTTTCCCATGCCCTGACTCAAAAAAACTCCAAATATGAGGTACAACTCTCTCCACATGCATTCTACACAACCAATAAAACATTTTGTCATTCTTAAATTGACTGGTGCAATTATCTGACCAAATGAGATGCCTATCCATCGCAATACCATTTTCTCGCAAGAAGTCAAAATAGTTCTGGAAACAATGTTGAAAAAACTCATGAGAGTGAGACCTGTCATCGCTCATATAAAAATGGTACTCTTTGATTATCTTTTTCTCATCTTTTGTGGTATCAGGGGAATTTCTATATGTGATGTGTATAAAAATAGCAACCTAAATGGAATTGTAATATTGAGCTTGAGTCTCATTTTGGGGCTGCAATGTATAGTTGTCCACAAAGTCTACAATGGATATAATAGTTCCAATGGGGAAAGTGTCCTTACATGTCCTGAATTGTTGATCCAACCATTGAGACCTATGACTATGCCTTTCATACTTGTAAAAAAGATTTGTCTTGAAATCTGAGGTAAAATCATGAACATTGTATTCTTTTGCAACTAACTCACATCTAGAGCCTTCACCTCCACTCTTCAATGTATATTTCACCATTTCATATACCTTTTTTTGGACGAGTGTCTTTCCAAAATTGTGTTCCAAACCCTCATGAAAACATGTTCTAAACTTGGACAAGCCACCACATTCTGAGCACTTGGCATTTAAGCAATCTTTTTTATAAAATAAACAACCATCATCTCTATGACATAAAAATTGATCTAGCAAGTCTCTTGATGATTTGGGAAAACCACTTGCACCACAATCCTCTAGCATTTCATTAGTATGCAAAGTAGAATGAATGGACCATAATAATTCATGATGCATTGAAAACTCAACATGACATTTGCAACAAAAGGTATTCCAAATCTTAAGGGGTACCTAATAAAATGGCTTCATGGATTCAAAAGACCTTTGTGATATTTTAAATGTTGGATGTGTCTCACAAAATTTTTTATACAACATTTTTTGACTTACCTCCACATAATGTTTAGGATGTGGAGTGTGGTCTCGTTGCCAACTCTCAACTTCAAGACATCCTTCACATTTGGTGACACTCTTGAGTTAGCATCCCAAAATTGGTGAATTTCATCCTTGACAACATCTATTAGCTTCTTATCAAAATGTGGAACTCTCCCACCATAAGCCCATGTATCAATTTGAAGTGGATCATCAAGTCTTTCTCTTCTTGCAAGTGATCTACCCAAAGTTTTATGGCCTATATTGAAGTCAACACAAGTTTGTCTAATCAAATGAGCCTTTCTCAACTGATGACTTACTAAGGAGGTTGTAATAATCCTCCGAGCAACTCTCTTGTCTTTTTCTCTGCTAGTCTTCACAATGCTATTGAGAGCATTGAAAAGATTCTTCACAACAATGGCATTTCTCTCCATTTTCTTTTTCACACAAATCTTCAATTTCACAAGCACAAGTCTCATCTTTTGCATCTTTAACAACTGCACAAAAATTTGGCATTACTCAACCAATGTCTTGTTTCCAAAAAATTGATCATAAAGTCTTGAAGCCCACAACCTAACAGTTCTATGTGACCTCTTTCCTTCCCAATTGTTCATAATGTTCTCCTCAATTTCAATTAACCATTTAGGTGTTTTTGAAAGCCCTGAATTTAAAGTTTGATTATCTTTATTACAAGGGACTTCATTTCGCATATAATTTGGAGATGTGTAACGTTTCATGTGGTTCTTGTGCAACATTTTCATTCCCCAAGTCTACATTTTCAATCTCCATATGTACATTTTCAAATTCAACATCCTCTTCACTTACAACTACATTTACGGGGTCACCTTGATTAATGTTTAACATACCTTCTCTCCTTCTTCAATGATTTTCCTTATCTTTTTCCCTATATGCTTGAATTTCTTCATCCGTCAGCTTCCTCTTGCGTTTAGCCTTTCCACGACTGTTGCTTCCCATGGTGAGACCACAAGTCGACAAAAATCAAACAATGGGCCCCAAATCACATTTTTTTTTTTTGCAACGCATGAAAAAAGCATAAAATCTCATGTTTGTCTGGTTTTTGGGGATAGGGAATATTTTGGTCAAATATTGCCTATGCAAAATCGGGTATCCGATTCAGTATCGGGTATCCGATTCCATATCGGGTACTCGGTATTCCTAGGTAGATGAAAAAAGGATGGGAGAAAATGAAACAAATTGAACTTGTACATATTTTATATATATATATATATATATATATATATATATATATATATATATATATATATATATATATATATATATATTATATATATATAATATATATATATATATATATATATATATATATATATATATATATATATATATATATTAATGTATATAATATATATATAAGAGGCATATGATATATATAATGTATATTATATATATACTAATGTATTATAATATAATAATGTATTATATGTACTAATGTATTATATACTAATGTATATAATATATATATTATATATACTAATGTATTATATATACTAATGTATATAATATATATATATATGTATACTAATATATTATATATAATATTACCTTTTAGCTATTATTTTTTTCTCATTTTTCCTATATGATTCTTCTATATACGAATTATGGATATTCTCTGGGAAAATATGTAAGGAATATACAATAGCCAATCTACGTCCTTTGGATAAAAAATATGATCTATAAAACTTAACCTAAACATTCAGTTCTGCTAACAAAAATGTCTAATCATGTAGCAAGGTACAGAAGCTCGGGAAAGGTGTAACAAATTAATATGCAAATATTTATATCCGTAATAGTATTTTCTACATTTATTATGATATTGATCTTATTTTATGCACCTTTTCTATTTGATTGATCCCTTCCCTTTCATTTCACTTGGTTTTCTCATTTTGCACATCATAGGCCAGGATTTGAGATTGGATATGACCTTGGCACTGTTGGCAGAAATATGGGAGTCCCCATGACCCCTTTTGACAAATTGGAATGCTCAAGTGTGTCTTAATGGGTCCTAGGACCCCTTCAGCCACCACTTGAGCATTCAAATATGTCAAAATCAGTCATTGGGACTTCCTAGGGGTCCTAACGCGTGATAAGGTGTACTAGGACCCCTAGGGAGTCACCATGACCCCTTTTGACACATTGGAACACTCAAGTGTGTCTTAAGGGGTCCTAGGACTCCTTCAAACACACTTGATCATTCAAATGTGTCAAAAGGGGTCATAGGAACTTCCTAGGGGTCCTAACACATGATAAGGTGTACTAAGACCCCTAGGGAGTCCACACAACTTTTGACAAATTGGAATGCTCAAGTGTGTCTTAAGGGGTCCTAGGACCCCTTCAAAAACACTTGAGCATTCAAATATGTCAAAAGGGGTCATTGGGACTTCCTAGGGGTCCTAATGTGTGATAAGGCATACTAGGACACCTAGGGAGTCCCCATGACCCCTTTTGACACATTGGAACACTCAAGTGTGTCTTAAGGGATCCTAGGACCCCATCAGACACATTTGAGAGTTTAAATATGTCAAAAGGGGTCATCGGGACTTCCTAGGGGTCCTAATGCATGGTAAGGTGTACTAGGATCCCTAGGGAGTCCCCATGACCCCTTTTGATACATTGGAACACTCAAGTGTGTTTGAAGGGGTCTAGGACCCCCCTAGGACACACTTGAGTGTTCTAATGCATCAAAAGGGGTCATGGGGACTTCCTCAGGGTCCTAACATGTGACAAGGTGTACTAGGATCCCTAAGGAGTCCCCATGACCCCCTTTTGACACATTGGAATGCTCAAGTATGTCTGAAGGGGTCCTAGGACCCCTTAAGACACACTTAAGAATTCAAATGAGTCAAAAGGGGTTATGGGGACTTCCTAGGGGTCCTAACATGTGATAAGGCATAATAGGACCCCTAAGGAGTCACCATGACCCTTTTGACACATTTGAATGCTCAAGTATGTCCGTAGGGGTCTTAGGACCCCTTAAGACACACTAGAGCATTCAAATGTGTCAAAAGGGGTCATGGGGACATCCTAGGTGTCCTAACATGTGATAAGGTGTACCATGACCCATTTTGACACATTGGAACATTCAAGTGTGTCTTAAGGGATTCTAGGACCCCTTCAGACACACTTGAGCATTCCAATGTGTCAAAAGGGGTCATGGGGAATTCCTAGGGGTCCTAACAGATGATAAGGCATACTAGAACACCTAGGAAGTCCCCATGACCTATTTTGACACATTGGAATGCTCAAGTGTGTCTTAAGGGGTCCTAAGGCCCCTTCAGACACACTTGAGCATTCTAATGTATCAAAAGGGGTCATGGTTACTCCCTAGAGGACCTAGTATGCCTTATCACATGTTAGGACCTCTAAGAATTCCTCATGACCCCTTTTTACATATTGGAATGCTCAAGTGTGCCTTAAGGGGTCCTACGACCCCTTTGTAACACTTGAGCATTCCAATGTGTCAAAAGGGGTCATGGAGACTCCCTAGGGGTCCTAGTATGCCTTATCACATGTTAGGACCCCTAGGAAGTACACATGACCCCTTTTCACACATTGGAATGCTCAAGTGTGTCTTAAGGGGTCCCAGGTCTGGACACCTTAAGACACACTTGAGCATTCCAATGTGTCAAAAGGGGTCATGGGGAATTCTAAGGGGTCCTAAGGTGTAATAGGACCCCTAGGGAATCCCCATGAGCCCTTTTGACACATTGGAATGCTCAACTATGTCCGAAAGGGTCCTAGGACCCCTTAAGACACACTTGAGTATTCCAATGTGTCAAAAGGGGTCATGGGGACTTCCTAGGGGTGCTAACATGTGATAAGGAATACTAGGACCCCTAGGGAGTCCCCATAACCCCTTTTGACACATTTGAATGCACAAGTGTGTCTGAATGGGTCCTAGGACCCATTAACACACACTTGAGCATTCCAATGTGTCAAAAGGGGTCATGGGGACTTCCTAGGGGTTGTAATGCATGATAAGGTGTACTAGGACCCCTAGGGAGTCCCCATGACCCCTTTTCACACACTTAAACACTCATTTATTTTCGAAGGGGGTCTTAGGATCCATTAAGACACACTTGAGCATTGAAATGTGTCAAAAAGGGTCATGGGGACTTCCTACAGGTCCTAACATGTGATAAGGCATACTACGACCCCCAAGGAGTTCCCATGACCCATTTTGACACATTAGAATGCTCAAGTGTGTCTTAAGGGGTCCTAGGACCCCTTCAGACACACTTGAGCATTCTAATGTATCAAAAGGTGTCACGGGGAATTCCTAAGGGTCCCAACACATTATAAGGAGTACTAGGACCCCTAGGGAGTCCCCATGACCCTTTCTAATACACTAGAATGCTCAAGTGTGTCCGAAGGGATTCTAGGACCCCTTAAGACATAATTGAGCATTCCAATGTGTCAAAAGTGGTCATTGGGACTTCCTAGTGGTCCTAACATGTGATAAGGCATACTAGGATCCCTAGGGAGTACCCATGACCCCTTTTCACACATTGGAGTACTCAAGTGTGTCTGAAGGGGTCCTAGGAAACCTTAAGGCACACTTGAGTATTCCAATGTGTCAAAAGGGGGTCATGGCAATTTAATAGGGGTCCTAACACATGATAAGGCATACTAGGACCCCTAGGGAGTCCCCATGACACCTTTTGACACATTTAAATGCTCAAGTGTGTCTAAAGGCATCCTAGCACGCCTTAAGACACACTTGATCATTCCAATGTGTCAAAAGGGGTCATGGGGACATCCTGAGGGTCCTAACATGTGATATGGCATACCATGACCCCTAGGTAGTCTACATGACCTTTTTTAACACATTAGAACACTCAAGTGTGTCTTAAGGGGTCCTAGGACCCCTTCAGACACACTTGAGCATTCCAATGTGTCAAAAGGGGTCATGGGGACTTGCTAGCAGTCCTAACATGTGATAATGCATACTAGGAACCATAGGGAGTCCCCATGACCCATTTTGACACATTGGAATGCTCAAGTGTGTCTGAAGCGGTCCTAGGATCCCTTAAGACACACTTGAGCATTCTAATTTAACAAAAAGGGTCATTGGGAATTCCTAGGGGTCCTAACGCATGATAAGGCATACTAGAAACCCTAGGAAGTCCCCATGACCCCTTTTCACACATTGGAATGCTCAATTGTGTCTTAAGGGGTTAGGACCCCTTAAGACACACTTGAGCATTTCAATGTGTCAAAAGGGGTCATGGGGACTTCCTAGGGTCCTAACACATGATAAGACATACTAGGACCCCTAGGGATTCCCCATGACCCCTTTTGACACATTGGAATGCTCAAGTGTGTCTAAAGTGGTCCTAGGACCCCTTAAGACACACTTGAGCGTTAGGACCCCTTAGAACATAGTTGAGTGTTCCAATGTGTCAAAATGGGTTATGGGAACTTCCTAGGGGTCCTAAAGTGTGATAAGGCATACTAGGACCCCTAAGGTGACTCCATGACCCCTTTTGACACATTGGAATGGTCAAGTGTGTCTGAAGGGGTCGTAGGACACCTTAAGACATACTTGAGCATTCAAATGTGTCAAAAGGAGTCATGGGGACTTCCTAGGGGTCCTAACGCGTGATAAGGCTTACTAGGACCCCTAGGGATTCTCCATGACCCCCTTTTGACATATTTTAATGCTCAAGTGTGTTTGAAGGGGTCATAGGACCCCTTAAGATACACTTCAGCATTCCAATATGTCAAAAGGGGTCATGGGGACTTCCTAGGGGTCCTAACGTGTGATAAGGCATACTATGACCCCTAGGGAGTCCCCATGACCCTTTTGTGTCATTAAAATGCTCAAGTGTGTCCTAAGGGGTCCTAAGACCCCTTCAGACACACTTGAGCATTTCAATGTGTCAAAATGGGTCATGTGGACTTCCTTGGCATCCTAACGTGTGATAAGGCATACTGGAACCCCTAGGAAACTCCAATGACCCCTTTTGACACATTGTAATGCTCAAGTGTGTCTTAAGGGGTCCTATGACCCCTTAAAACACACTTGAGCATTCCAATGTGTCAAAAGGGGTCATGGGAAGTCCCTAGGGATCCTAGTATGCCTTATCATGCGTTAGGACCCCTAGGAAATCTGCATGACCCCTTTTGACACATTGGTATGCTCAACTATGTCTTAAGGGGTCCTAGGACCCCTTCGGACACACTTGAACATTCCAATGTGTCAAAAGGGGTGATGGGGACTCCCTAGGGGTCCTAGTATGCCTTATCATATGTTAGGACCCATAGGAAGTCCCCATGACCTCTTTTAACACATGTGAATGCTCAGGTGTTTTCAAAGGGGTCCTAGGACCCCTTAAGACACACTTGAGTTTTCCAATGTTTCAAAAGGGGTCATGGGGACTTCCTAGGGGTCCTAAAGCATGAAAAGGTGTACTATGACCCCTAGGGAGTCCCCATGACCCCTTTTGACACATTGAAACACTCAAGTGTGTCCGTAGGGGTCCTAGGACCCTTGACGACACACTTGAGCATTCCAATGTGTCAAACATAGTTATGGAGAATTCCTAGGGGTCTTAAAGTGTGATAAGGCATACTAGGACCCCTAGGGAGTCCCCATGACCCCTTTTGACATATTTGAATGCTTAAGTGTGTCTGAAGGCTTCCTAGGACCCCTTAAAACACACTTTAGCATTCCAATGTGTCAAAAGGGGTCATGGGGACTTCCTAGGGGCCCTAACATGTGATAAGGCATACTAGGACCCCTAGGGAGTCCCCATGACCCCTTTTGACACATTTGAACACTCAAGTGTGTCTGAAGGGGGGCCTAGGACCCCTTAAGACACACTTGAGCATTCTAATGTGTCAAAAGGGGTCGTGGGACTTCGTAGGGGTCCTAATGTGTTATAAGGCATATTATGACCCCTAGGGAGTCTCCATGACCCCTTTTGACACATTAGAATGCTCAAGTGTGTCTTAAGGGGTCCTAGGACCCCTTTAGACATACTTGAATGTTCCAATCTTTCAAAAGGGGTCATGGGGAGTTCCTAGGTGTCCTAACATGTGATAAGGTGTACTAGGACCCATAGGGAGTCCCCATGACCCTTTTTGACACATTGAAATATTCAATTATTTTTGAAGGGGTCCTAGGACCCCTTAAGACACACTTGAGCATTCCAATGTCTGAAAAGGGGTCATTGGGACTTCCTAGGGGTCCTAACGTGTGATAAGTTAGACTAGAACCCCTTGGGAGTCCCCATGACCCCTTTTGGCACCTTAGAATGCTCAAGTGTGTTTGAAGGGGTCCTAGGACACTTAAGACACACTTGAGCATTCCAATGTGTCAAAAGGGGTCATTTGGGACTTTCTAGGGGTCCTAACATGTGATAAGGCATACTAGGTCACCTAGGGAGTCCCCATGACCCCTTTTGACACATTGGCATGCTCAAGTGTGTTCGGAGGGGTCTTAGGACCCCTTAAGACACACTTGAGCATTTCAATGTGTCAAAAGGGGTCATGGGGACTTCTTAGGGGTCCTAACTTGTGATAAGGCATACTAGGACCCCTAGGGTGTCCCCATGACCCCTTTTGACACATTTGAATGCTCAAGTGTGTTCGAAAGGGTCCTAGGAATTCCAGATTCTCTAATGCTTCTAGTGAATCCAAATTTAGTTATTATAACTTAGATGATCTATGTTAGTGAATGTCTTCTTGCTAATACTACTCTTCCACTAGATCCAAATTTTGACCCTTTTGTGGATCTATAGGCCCAATCGTGAGCCTACAGGATTTTCCAAGAGAAAAATGTGACTGTTTATCAACTGACTACAAAATGTTTAGTTGAGGAGAAAATATTGCAATGATCAAGAAGAAAATTGGCTATGGAAAATCTAGTTATGAATTCTGTTAATAATGAAACTATTAAGAAATTACATGAATCACAAACCATGAAATGAACCTTCTGCAACAAAGAACATTCAAGCTATAGAATTTATTAACTCTAAATTTAAACATCTTATTAGCATTCATGGAAGAGATTTCATTAGCATCCATGGAAGAAATTTCATTAACTTCAGACAAAATCATCTAAAAAAATTGGTTAACTTCAGGCGAAATCATTTAAGATGGACAAAAAAAAAATCATATTACTAAAAAATGGCAGAGAAAGAAAATGAGATAAACCAAATTGATCAAATTCTTGAAATCCGTAGCTTCTCTCTAAGGGAAAAATGACAATCCATGGAGCCAAAATTATGGTAAAAATTAAATTCTTTGAGTAAGTCGTTCTAAAATGCGCAGAATACTGTAATGCATGATGATTTATAGAGAATTTATGATGGACTATGTTGTGCAAAAGCTCACAATCCCTGCCATATCTCAAGTAATGATGAGAAGCAATGGCAAAAGTTTCAGATAGAGGTGGCATCGACATTGAAGCGGCAAGACATTCTTCATAATATCGGGGTGGCACCATCGAAATGGCAAGGCTTTCCTCATAATGTCACGCCGCCACTGATCTCTTCTTTAAATTTATTAATGTAGTCAGTTCTACGGTGCTTGCATAATTTCCAATACAACTACTCATTTTACCAAACCCTTCCCCGCTCTCCATAATCTTTGACCAGTTCAAAGATCCATCTAGTTGTTCTTGTTTAACCTCCCATGACTCTGTTGAGCTGCCAAATTATCAACAGGCATTGTACAATTGTCTGGTGACTAGAATCTATTTTGAGAACTTTTTCAATTTAGCATTCCGGTTGAAAAAGCAGGGAAAGATAGCATTTCACAACCACAGGTGGTGGAAACAGAGTGATTCTCTTGCCCTCTTCTCCTATAATCTGCCTCCAGTGAACTATTCTTCAAAGCCTCCATTTCTATAGTAGCTAGGGTTTTGGGCACCTATAAAAGCCACAACTATGCCCTTGTAGGGACTCATGCTCGTGCTCAGAATCATATTATTTTTATGCATTCCCTAACATTTAATACAAAGATTTAGCTAGCCACCTTTAAAGACCTAGAAGAAATGAAAAATAAAAATTAGGCCAAAAATACATATTGCATTTCTGTATGTAGTACCATCAACTTCAACAATCCAGTCGGCTTCCTCTGCTAAGGCATGAAGAAATTCATTAATGTCTGCTCTAGGAGGAAGATTATAATTTCCATATTTCTGCAAGCCCTAAAAATTTTTTTGCCATTATCACTCTCTGTCTCTGCTCTCTCAATTTAGTCATCTCCCTCTCCACTGCACTCAGCTTAGCCATCCTTACCTACTCTTTACTAGAGATTCTCCAAAATTTG